>VZTA01028477.1:0-72856 GCA_013398855.1 Mohoua ochrocephala
TCAGAGTTGTGTTGTGATAGACAATACAAGACACTACTGATTTACAGCGTGCTATAAAACCAGGCTCCGGAAGTATTGGATCCCAGGCATAGGGAAGGAACATGGGTGTAGGCCAAAATAAAAAAGATTATGTAGAAAATACCTGATGTTTATATAGCCTAGATACATGGCACTGTTGCTTTTTCAAAAACTGTGCAGTTCTAATAGATTAATATTTAACCTCATGAACAGTCTACTTAGCTACTGTGAGGTGGAGGTGAGAGTTTCTTTAAAATAATCCATTAAAAGGTTTATGATGGTGTGGCCATCAGACAGAGATTTCCCACGTCAGGGGTGGCATAAGGCGTGATCTGCTTGTGAGAAAATCAGTTGATGCTCACTTTTAGTGGTGGAAGGCTTGACAAGGGGGTGGAGGGACTGCTTTGCTAAGAGCCTTAAAAGCTCAACATCTAAACATGAGCTGTGCTAGGGCTTGTCACTGTCTAGTGATGAGAGCTCTCCCAGCTCTAGTTCATGCAGCAAGTTTTGGTGTGTTCAGAGGGCAGGCCTTCCTTCGGGCTGTGCAGTGGGGCTGCTCAGGAGGGGTCATGGTTGGCTGCAGGCCAAGAGAGTTAATTTCTGCACTTCTGTTTAATGAGTTGACATCAACCTTAATGTAGATTTTCATTCTGGCTTAGATGTTTGGTCATAATTATAGTATCCAGATACTGTCTTCCATTATTTGAGCATTATTTTCCCATTGCCTCAGCAAGCTGTGCATTACCAGGCTTGATCGGGGTGTTATGTACACTGAGCACGGCCGTACAGCAGTGCAGATGCAAGAAGTGGTGCTATAGTCAAAACCGGAACACTGACGGCTTGCAAAGCAAACCAGAAGTTGCACTCCAAGGGTAAATATTTGACTAAAACTGAGCCAGTATGCAAGACTATGCTGTAGAGACTTATAAGCCATATCTGAAAAGAGCGCCGAAGGACAGTCCTATTGATTTTATTCTTATCTTGATGACCTTGTAGGTTGAGTTAATGGTTTCTAAACTCGATTGATGAGTTTGTGGGACAGTTCTGTTTGTCTCCAGTCAAGGAGAAAGGAAAGTAGTGTAGAGTTGAAAAATAAACTCTTAAGATTTTGTTCACTCTCTAAACCTTCAATATGTATTTTAATTTGCATAGGTGTAAAATCAATAGTAAAAACATAGTAACTGTATAATCTAGACAAGACTGAAATGTAGTTCATCTGTATTAAATGATTCATTTCTCAAATCTTAGGACTTGGAAGTCATCTGGAATTACAATAGGCATCCTTACACTTAGCTGATAGACATTCTCAAAGAAGCTGGAGTTTGATGAGGATGGGGAAAAAAGGAGTCTGGTCTTACTGATGTAAAAACCAGGCTGTTTCTCACTGTGGCACTCCTGGTGTGGCTTGTAAGGCAGAATACGTTTTTTCCTATCTGTGAATACGTGTACCTGGGGAGGTAGCCGTTCTTTTGGGGTAGTAGGGCTGCAGAATCATCTCAGGGAATTATCTTTTGTGCCAGATCATTAACTGATTTTAAAATTGTCACAGCTTCTGTAAATCCAGACATAAAAGCAAGTATGCAGAATTTCATGTAGCTACTGCTAAGATACATCCTGATTTTCAGTTCCCACGTGGCATAGTGAACTTCACCTTCATACATAACGTTGTTAAAACTTGGATGTTTTATAGATGAAGAGGTTGTTGCTCTCTTGTAAATGTTAACTATGAGAGCAGTCTGCATAAGATCAAGAGGCACTAAGGGATAATGTAATTGGAATTTTTCAAACAACTATATCTGTTTCAGAATGAAGATTCGTGATAGAAAAAATAAGACAAAATAGATCTCACAGTTTCAGCATAATTAAGATTTTTGCCAGTGGCTATTACGGGAAAACTTTCTTAAATATTTTACCCTTACTCCTTTGAAAGTTTTGACGTTAGATGAGCAGGATTTTCATTCTGCAGCTACTTTATGAAGCAAAAGCAGCTCTCATTCCCAAACTTCTAACTAACAAGGAGGACCAGAGCTATAATTAGCATTTACCTCTTTTTTTCTTTGCTTTCCTGATGGAGAGATCCTCAAGTCAATCAGGAAGAGGGGAAATTTTGTTAAAGCGTAAAGTGTTTTGTTCTTAATAAAAATGAGAAAAAACCCCTCAGAAATGACATANAATTATGTAAATAAATCTGCTCTTGGTAACTTGCACATCAGTATTCTCTTCAGCAAGATGGTTAAGCGTGCTTAAGCATGACCTCTGCTTTGCACAGGCCAGGAACAAAAAAATAGCACAACAAACTCATAGAAGGTATAAAAGGGAAATAGGGCTTGCATTTTTACAGGTTTTTTTGTTTCAGGTCAAGTAAGATTAATGATAATATGTAGAGGCTTCTGTATAAAAATTCCATCTATTGTGACCCGCATTAAAGCTCTATTCTAACAATATTGACAAGTTAACACTTGACCTCTTATATGTTACTGAGAAGATCTTTGAAATAGTCTTAGCAACATCCACTTGATTCATTTCTTGAAGATGTCTGAGCAGGAAGCTATGTCTATGCTTTAAGGTAGATTCTTGTACTAATGAGCTGGTCTCTCATTTCCTGAGCTGGTATCATTCAGCACCAATTTTTTTTTATGCCTTTTTTAATTTTTTTTCCTCATTTAAGTGCTAGTGTTGCTGGTGCTCAACTGCACAGAAAAGGGTTTAAACCAGGCGTAGACCGCTTGGAGAGTTGGCTGAGAATTTATTATGGTCTTTTTATCTTAACATGTAACGGAGAGGAAATGATGTGATGTTGCTTTACGTTAACATGTAACAGAGAGGAGATGATTTAAGTAAAACAGTAGCTGATACTGCAGTAATAAAGTTCACATGAAGTAGGGCAGGGAAGATGAAAGAACGTGTCAGAGTAATGTAATATACTGAAAATTGATAATAGCTTTATTTTGGTGAGCTAAATTTCTTCTGGTTAGACAACACAAAAATGGGAGGTACAAGATTAATAAAGGTTTTGGGTTTTGGACTTCTGTTTGTAAAACTAAGGAATACATGTCATAATAGGACACCAGTCCTATGCAAAATGGTAATAAGGCCATTCCCAGGTGAGTATTACTATCTATTCTTTTCTGCTGCAGAAAATGCTTTCTTTGAGGAAGAGGAGCACAGAACATCTGATGTTAAGTGCTATCACAGCTAGTTATAATACAAAAGCACTTTCTTGTCAATATTATATGAGAGAACCTGACAAATTATAGGGGGGTCTTTTTTGTTTCCCCTCATGTCTCAGCATTTGAAGACATGAAATTATTTCATATCCACCTTTCCAAACCCTGATATTATATAATAATTTTATTTGAATACAGAAGTGGATTTCCTATGTCACTTTCACACTGCAGCTTCAGAGAATACAGGGAGTGATGCAGGTATTTAAAAAAGCCTCTTAACTGAATCGCTCTTGGAATTTTTATCTCTTGAATATTTTAAGTCACAGTATTTTGAGTTGTGATCATTTAGCAATAAGAACAATGGCTTTTCCATCTCTCAGAATTCTCTACAAAGAATGAACTCATTTTACATAGTCTACAGGGATTTTGGCGAGTAGCTGTTAGCAGTATAGATGGCCACTTTTCTTTGTAGATTGATTTCATGAGTATAGATTTAATGAGATTTCTTAATGTTAGTTTTATGTTCTAGAATTGTGTATATAGATCTGTCTATTACTAGATAAAACTGTTGATCTTTGGACTGTGCTATGTATAGTGTCTGTGATCTGGAACTTGCTTAACAAACACTGCACAAGCAGAGCTGTGGAAACCGTAGCATAATTTCAATGGCTATTTTGAAAAGGGGTGAACAAGAGCTAAATTCTCTGACAGAATTGAGTTGTGTTAATTTAACATTCTTGTGACACATTTTTGTCACTATATTGATTTTTTTTTTATGTCTTTTGAGATCATCAGCTTGTATGTGCGTACCCATAACCTTTACCAAACGTATTCTTGCAAAGCTGGTTAATTGCGGTATCGGAGAACAGCCCAGGTTGGAAGGAACCTTGAAAGACCATCTGAACCAAGCTTGCCTGGGAAGGAGAGTCAGGATGAGATTATCTAGCAACTTGTTCACATCTTGAAATCCTCCAGCGATGAGGGTTCCGTCATCTGGGGAGGTTGTTGCAGTGAGTTCTCATCTCACTGTAATTTCTTCTCATGTCAAGACGAAGCATCTCCCAGTGTACTCCTCACACCTTATCTTTTCCATGTGGACCCTCATGGAGAGAGAGCCTCCATCCTCTTTGTGACTGTCATTTAAGTACTGAAATTCCGAGCTCCCACCTAAGCCTTCTCTTTTCCAGGGAGAAAAGTCCATCTCGTCAGTCTTTCCTCACAGGGCAGGTTCTCCGGCCCTTTGATCACCATTAAGGGCCTTCTTTGGACCTCTCCGCTCTGTCCACATCTTTCTTGGTTTGTAGGGACTAGAACTGTATCCAGTACTGTGGGTGCGGCCTGACAAGCACTGAGTGGATTGGGATGATCGCATCTCTACCTCTATTTATAAAGCCCCTGTGGATTGAGGATTACAGATTAATCTTAATTAAGACTGAACTTTTTTTTTTTCATACTGAAATTTCTAAGTGGTTGAAATGACGGGAGTTTGTTAAGCTGTTTTGCAATCTCTGTGTTTGGATTCACAGCCAGTGATGTCAGACGTGGTCTGTTTTATGCTATTCTTTACATGTGAGTTGTTATTGATGGATGATGGCCATTTCTCTGTAAGGAAAAGTGAGGATATCTGTCTTCCTCAACAAGTAGATGTGAGGTTGCAGGATGTATTTTGGTGCTGGTCTTCACGTCACCCTGTTTCATGTATGAAAGTAGAAGGTTATATGAAGGGTTGTGACAAAGCTGCTCTGGCTTTTCTTTGCATCTCAAGTTTCAGTCTAGATCCAAATCTGGCTCTGGTAAGGAACACTTGTGTCATTAGTCAGTTTTTCTCTTGTCAGAAGCCAGCAGTGCTGACTGAAACAAATTAACGGGAACTGTTTGGGAGGGGTAGACAGAAGAGCGCTTGTTGTGTGCCTGACTTCAGAGATGTCCAAAAACAAAATACTGAGTTACCTCTTTGTCGATTTCTTAATGTGGAGCTCTAACATTTCACAGTTTTGTTGCTGCCAATCTTTCATGTTTATTTACAATTATGTGAGAGAATTGCTTGGCTGAAGGTTCAGTTTATTTCCAAAGACAGCAGAAATTTTCTGTAAGGGTCCTTTTCTAGGTTCAGGAGGTACTCACCTCTTTCTCGTGATGTATTTGAGAATGGCTGCCCTGTGCAGGTTAACCCCCTAAAGACAGAATATGCTTTGGTAGTCTGAATTCTTCAAACTGGTGTTGAAGGATGTAAGCTCTTGGCTTGTAGGATTTGACATTGAGTGAATTATACAGGCTTTTCCTTTCTGTGAGTTATCTTTTATATGAAACCTACACGTCTTTCTAAAGCAGTTATTTTCTCATACACAACATATATTTAATGATTTGAGATGCCAAATGAAACAGTCACTTACCTATATGTGTGGTGTTTTTTGAAGTCCAGTCAGTTTTACTCTTTCTGAAGTTTGCATTTCAGGAGCAAATTTTTTAAAGAAAATTCTTAAAGCTGTTATTTTATATCTAAAAATTATGAAATTGAGAAGAGGAAACCTAAGGTTAAGTTACTCTAAGATCAACCATTTTTGTTCATCTTCTACTAAGTCTTCTTAACCACTGTGCGTCCACTAAACCTTCCTCTGAAATCAGTGAAATGAGAGAAGATACCTGACATGCTCAGTAGACCAATGGGCATGAAGGCCTAGAAGTATGTGCAAAATACAGAAATAGTAATAGAATATCCTGATTAAATAAAAGTAGATACGTTGAAAGCAGGTGAAGTTGTTTCTCACACTGTCCCTTCACTAAGTGAGAGCACTTGGTAAGGTCCTTGTTTTAACCAGCAATGTTATAGTGCAGACAGCAAACCCAAGCTACCCAGTTAATCTATCCAGACAATACTTTATTTATATAATAAATTTATTATATCATTTGTTTCTAAAGGAGACACAGAAGTGATCTTATGATAATTTTAAATATATTGGTAGTCACTATGATGCAACTTATCTTTCCCAGGTGTTTAGTATGGTTCTACAGCTGTCAAAATGAGCAGACTTCATAAACTGACTCATTGACAGAGAAAGTGGCCCTCTGCTCAAGTCAATTAAAACTGCTTTTCTAAACTTTCAGCGTTCTATTTAAGAACACAACTATTATGATTTTATTAAACTGAGTGATGTCCACCACTTTTTTTGCTGACTCCAACAGGCCAGACATAAATATGCAAAGTGAGAGATTCATGGGAATAATTTCGTACATCGGTAGAGAGAGCTGATGACAAAACTTTAGATGAAATGAAGTCAGAAGACTTTTTCAAGGAGAGAGTCCTTATATGTTTAAAAGACAAAGTAAATTGTCTCTATTTTCCAATAAATTTAAGTGCTGTTGGCTGCCAAAATGTTCTGTGGCTACAGGAGATGCTGGCCGTACTGCGCAGTGCATCTCATTCAGCTGTTTTTAGTTCATCTGGTCCTGGATGTTTGTTCTTCATGTTTCGCTGTGTACCAATGCACAGGGCTTCCCCAGTGAACTGGCTTGCTCAACAAAAGCTGTCTCGCAGAGTCACTTACAAGCAGGGCACATGTGAGCCTCATGGATTCTAGTAGGTCTTGCCTGTATTTTTGGGGGAAACCAGCTTATCCGGGCAGCCTAAATTAGTACTGTATAAGCAGGTGTGATTGCAACTGTGGTTCTGTACCATTCATTTAAAGAGAGCATGGGTTGTGATTTCTTTTAAGGGTACCTCAGTCTTAAACTGAGGTGAAGCTGAAGAATTGCAGAAAGACAGCTGGCCTAGTTTTCCAAGGACACGGTATCTGCAGTTTGTTTTGGCTTCTGTGCAGTTTCAGAGGATCAGTGCTTTGGGAAACTGGGTTGAATGGCAGATAATAGTGAAATAGCCCTCAGGAATAATCATCATATTAGGGAAAGCTTAGTCAAATGGCTTTACACTTTGATATTTTTATTTAGTTGATAATAATGTTGAAATAACCTAATTTGAATAGATTTTTAAATTTAAAAATGCACACACATGTATTAAAAATAATGTTGTGATGCTTATCTGTTTTGTGTATGACAATTAAAAGCTCAGTTATGTTTTTATGGGAATAAATCTGCATCCTGTCATGCATTGCAGTATGTTGGTACTTTGCCAAGAGGGTGGCAGATTGCAGTGCTATGAATCTGTTGAAGTCCAAACAAACTTGTTTCAAGAAAATCAGAGAAAATACATGCCAATCTGACTGAGCAAATCCAAATTACTTCAGTCTATGGTTAATTAAATTAGGTTGCTTCGAAATTCATAACAGATGCCTGGAATGACCTTACTTAATGCTATCAGTGCTTTAAATGTCTCCAGAGGACTCGGATTAGCCGACTGAGTACCCCCTTAAAGAAAGGATGTCCTGTGTGAGCATGTTGCCCCAAAGGGATAAAACGGGTGCATCTCAGATGCCCTGAAGGAAATACATACCCAAATGCACGTGAGAAAAGGCAGCTGAGGTATCAAGGAAGAACCTTAGAGGTTAAAATTTCAAGATTAGTATTTTATCCAGGTTGAGAAAGGGAGGATGTCATGAATACAATGCAAATATAACCTGTATGGAATGCTTATAAAATATAACAGGATTCAGAGTTAATGTTTCAGGATGAAGTAATTCCTCTAAGATGTTGCTGTGATTTTTGAGCTGTAGTAACATAACCTACACAATTCCTGTGATGTTTTTAGAACTGTGAGCTTTGGAAGCTGCAGAGCAAACTGATGGAATTTTCCATCGAAATGGTATAGGTGGAGGTTTGACAGTGAAGCTGCTGCTGCAGCACTGTTCCTGGAGTTGGGGTGGGTTGTTTTTCTTCTATCCAATGCCTGGAAATTTTCAGCCAAGCTTCTCTCTATCTTGCACTTGCTCATACACAGCTTTGGGAGCATATGCTTATGTTTATAGTAGATATATATATACTCATAGAGTCTCAGAAATATTTGAACGACTGTGTGCATCTGTGAACCTGTAAACCTTTGGGGATGGATTTTAACAGGGGTAAATCTCCTAATTCTGATGTGCCTGAACACATGCCATCTCTGCAAAGCCCATGTACCCTATTCGATGACTTTATAGAAAAAGAAGGCTGGCTGCCAAGAAAAATTAACCCCATGCCTTGTGTCAGTTAAGCAGTTTAAATGACTTTCACACCTAAGGCTGAAATAAAAACGAGCTACTACTTGTCACCATGCTCTGAGACTGGTCTCTTTGTTGAGTAACAACATCCATCTGCCTCAGAAAAAATTTACTATAGCAGATTGTGTCCTACTACACGAATCCAGCTGCCTGACCACAGAAACAGTCCTCCCAGTGCAGAGCCCTTGATCGGCATCTGCACCTTCCATGTCCAAAATAACCCTGGCGTGGTTATTTTGGTTATTTTTGTGCCGGGTGGTTCCATTCCGTCAGCTTTCTCCCTTCCCATGGTCTGCAGTGTAGTTATGCTGATGCAAGAGTGTATTTTCTTTCCAGCTGCCTCTGAAGTGGGTGCCATTGATCTGATGTTTTGCAGATATACTGAAACCCAGACTCCAGGATGAGGTATTGTGCAATCCTGGGGGGAGGGGAAAAAAGGGAGGGAAAAAAAAACCCCAACAACAACAAACTTAAAAAACCCAGCTGCTAACTCAAGCAGCACCAGAAAGGAAAAGGATTTGGTATGCAAGAAGAGAAAAGAAAGGAAGAGAGGCCAGTATGATCATAGTTATGCACAGTGGAGTGTGAATTTAAGTAGAGAAAGGATAGATGGAAAGACCAAGAAAAGGGAGACTGAGAGAAAGTGGCAAACAGAGGAAAGATTGAAGGGTAGGGAGTTTGGGAAATGTGCAATTCCTCCCCAGCTTGAAGAGGCTGTGTGGGAGAAGATTGGAGCCAATACACAGTCCACAGAACAGACATCTCACTTCACATTTACAGAGTATGGGTAGAAATCAAGTTTCTTGGATTGTGCCAGTTAAGCGACTCAGCCCCTGAAGGCAGGAGACTTTACTTAGCCTCTGTTTTATGACTCTGGATGAGCACAAATGCTCAAAGAGTCATACTGTGTCATACCTGCATCCGGTTGAAACACCTGCCTTAGAACTAGGCTGTATAGTCTTCCAGACCTGCATTTTATCAGAAGTGATTTCATCTGTAGAAACTTCCTGTTGTGCCCTTCCATTAAACAAGAATATCCATTCTGGAGCAGGGTGGTAACTTAAAATCTGAACAGAGAGAGATATTGACATCTTGGATAAGTCTTCCAATAAAATCCCTTTAATTAGTGAGCCTGTGAGTCATGAATGCTGTTTTTTATACGGTTTAGTTTCTTTTTCTGTTTCTTCTTGCATCAGGATGCTACGCTTTTCATAACAAACAACTCAGACGGTAATTTGGAGTCAGTTTGAGCTGTCAGCTCATGTTATAATATACCTGGATGTATTGCTTATTTCTTATACCTTCATTCTCTCAGTAAAACTGTCTTGATGCTTTTTGCCTATGTTCAAACTTTTTGGATATTAGTCCCTGCAAAAAAAAAAAAGTATGTTTGGTTTGTTGGGGAAGTTGAGAGGTTTTGTTTGTTTGTTTGTTTGTTTGTTTTGTGATTTTTTTTGGATGCATTTGTGTGAAGTAGATATTCAAACAGAATTTGCTTCATGTAAGTATGAGATACCAGCAGGAGCTGGTAGTTTTTAATAGTCCTTTCATATGTATTTCAAGAATGTGCTTGCCATGAGACATATGCCTTATGCATAATCTGGGGCCGAGTGAAATATTGCTTTTCTGAATTCTCCTGGAGCCAAACTTAGTGAGGGCTGGATGACAGGAAAAGGAAGAGCTGTAATATATATATATATATATATGTGACTGGATGTGCAGATGTCTTGGTGGGGGTTAAGATGTAAGAGTTCAGAAGAATACAGTTGCTTTCCTCTGCCTTGAATCTGTGTCTGTATGTACCACAATTCACTGTAATTAACTTGATGAAGGGAAAAGACTGAGAGGAGAATAATTGAACTCCTTTGATTCAATACTTCTCTGCTCTGAGATGTTTCTGGAAAGCCCTGGGAGTTTGTCATGTCTTGTGAAATTTATCTACTGAGAAAGGGTTTCAACTGTCGCTCACTGGACATGTGCTTGACCACGTCTTTTGTCTGTTCTGTGGGCCTGTAGAGTAGGATCTGGTTGTTCTACCTCACCTCTAACTTCTGTTTTCCTCCTTCAAACCGGGGTGATTCTTAGGGATTGTATTAAGTGCAGTGTATTAAAATACTATCAAGCGTGGCCAGTGGATTTCCCACCACGTTTGACAGGGCACCGGCATTCTCCTGACAAGGTTACCTCACCTTGGCTTTGAGCCCTGCTTTGAATTTTAGAAGCTAAGTATGGGTGATTTGGCACTACCTGTGTTTAATAATGGATTGCTGATCCTTTATTACAAGAGGTAGAGAGGGTAGTTGTTTTTTGTTGAATAAAGGTCCTTTCTTTTACATACCAGTCATTGGTTTAAGTCAATGTCTCTGGAGGCTGCTTCTAGTTCATTAGTGTGATATTCCACATATCATTATAAACTCATTGAAATATTCATGATATTCATTCTGTCTGAGATCATAACAGTAACATTTTCCTGCTGAAAACATGTAAAAATATTTGGTGAACAAAGTTGAGAATTAAGAGTCATGATGGGGTAGTGTGATAAAAACGAGGTCAAACCTTAGCTACTAAGTTTTGTCTTTTTCTTAACTTTTATGTTATTACCAGATAGTGCCCATTTTTTTTCTAAACTGCCCTTTTGTGAAAATTTGCTGTAACAATTCTGTATGTGACTAGTAGACAGTGCACTGAAGAGAAAACCTTGAGAAACAGGAGGAACAAGCCTAAAGAGTTGCTTGTGCATGAAAAGCAAAGGACAAAACCTAAAGGATCCAAGCATGGCTATTCAGAGAAGCCTTTTACGAATTTGACAGTAGGATGCTCATGCTGTTTGGCACTTAGTTCTGCTAAATTTTGGACTTCTTGGAAAGAGGATTTTTCTCAGTGCTCAATCTGAAAATAGAGCACATCTGCATATACTGTCCATTTCTCTTCAGTCACATCCTGACAGTGCAATTCTCCAAGTTTCTAATCAGCCAAAATGAGCATGTCAGATTCCATTCTGCTAGGGAGAGTTGCCTGTATCAAAGCAATGTGGGGGGAGAGCATGGACATAGAATCGAAGTGGGAACAACGTGGTTTGTGTAGACGTTTTTGGATTCTGGGTGACTTTTGTTTGTTATTAAAACTTGTTAGCTGAGATAAGTAAGCTATTAAAAGTGCTCAAAATGTCACTTCTCCAGCCTCCACATAAAAGAGAAAAAATACAGGGGCGAAGAATTTAAAGTATGAGCTTTGGTTTTAAAAAAAATAAAAGCCACCACCTGAGCATCTTGGCAGTTGAGCTGTTCGGTGTCAGCTTTTCTCTCTTTGACTAGACAGGAGCTGCTTGTGAATGACACCTGAGTGCATGCGGCCTCAGATAACCTCTTCAGGAGGCCTTTCCTTTCTTCTTATTCTGTGGTTCTGGTGTGCATGCTTTTGTGCTCTCTCTCTTCTCCTTGCTTAGATGTGTGGTGCGGGTGTGACACTTGCAGTGAATATTGCACCACTGTGTTATGGAAGGCCAGCACCTCACAGCTGCTTGGGAAAAAAAATGCATTCATTTTTATATTTAATTTACCATTGTTCTTTGCCTGTTTTACTTTCATCTTAATGTTTTTGCTTTCTTTTCATCTCTCCTTCTGGTATAATAACATTTTCCCTTTCAATGCATTCTTCTCGCACATATACTCTCTTTAAACCTTCCCCCCACACCTTTCTCTTCTGTATTCCACTTTCTCCTCTTTCTCTTCCAGCCACCTATCCTCGCCCTTGTGACTTCTTCATCAATAATGCAGTAGCTGCATGAGCGCCTCAGACCGCTGTTGCAAAAGGAACCGCTGTTGTTCTGCTTTCCTTCTCACCCACAGCACCTCTGTTGTGCTTGCACAAGTGCATTGCATGCCCTCAATACCCAGAGTCCATCATGCTCGTAATGTGAAGAGGCGTTCTGTGCTGTTACGGATCTCTGAAGAGGCCCTCTCAGGCAAAAATGTCAGGGCATCTCCGAAATCTTGGGACAGTGGCTGTCAGTCTAGTAGATGGGAGTTAGCGTTGTTTAAAGCGAGGGGAGGAGAGAACTCGAGTTAAAGCTATGATGGTTTGTGCTTGGAGATCCCATTTCAGATGTGAGCTAGAGGGCAGGCTGACACATTAAATCTGAGATTAGCGTGTCCAAAGACCTTCGTCTGAAACCAAGGTCTGGTCTTCTGTGAGACATGGTGTTACATGCTGTTAAGAGGGAAATGGAAAGGAGCTACAGCACGTTAGAGTAGATAAAGGGTTAAAACTAGCACATTGTAAAGGTTTTAGCAAGGAACTATCAAACGTTGCCAAAAAAAGAGACACTGCAGTCATTGAGCAAGTGGAGGGAGTGAGGGAGCTATGCCTTCAGTTTGGGGGAGTTACAGTCCCTGCTGTTTTGTCTTTCTGTAATGCATAAACCTACTACATGCTTATGGAATGTGTCAGACACTTCTGCAGTTAACAGTGAAATTGAAAAAAAATAAATCCTTCAGCCATCACAGAAAATGCGATTATTAATATTATTATCAGCATGAGAGAACAGAGTATTTATTGAGAATACTGGTCATCTCGTGAAGTCATCAGAGTCTATATAAAACACACATAAAATTTCACAGAAGTTTGGTGTTGCCAATCCCAAGTGTGCAATGAGAATGAGTCACATCTTCCAAGATTTGCTTAAAAATCAGAGAGGTTTATTTTTAATTGGATTTGATTTTTATTTGCCTTTTTATGTCAAAGCTGATTCATTTTTTCCACTGCTAGCAATGCCCACAATCCTTTTTTTTTTTTTAAGAGAGGGACTTTTAACAAGAGTACCAAATATTTCGGGACACGTAACAAAATTATGTAATTGCTGCCAACTCATGTTAGCAGGTAATTATCAAAGTAATCCCCCTTTAGTGGAAGGGAGGAGTAGGAGGTTGTAGAATAAAATAAGATTAAGCTAAATTTTCCTATGTGCTGTTTCAAGTAACCAACAGTCACATACTAGAGAAGAGTGTTGTCACTGGAACAATATACTTTATTCAGGACTGAGTAGAAATTTAATCTTGTCACAGAAATTCTGTCTAGTATTTCTAGAGACGTGGAAATTCCTTTCAAGAAGTTTACTTTTTAAAGTCATCTTTTACCTCTCTTCTCATTCCTTCACTTTTGTAAAAAACAAACGAGAAGATTAAGTAAATCTTGTATATTTAACACAAAGCATTAAAGCGGGAGGATTATATACAAGATTTCTTCTGTAATCTTTAGTTCTCGATGAGGAATTATCTGACGTAACTGCAAACTGCATCAGGTAAAAATCTGTTTCTAATGATCTGTCTTCTTTCTCTCTCTCTCTTTTTATTTTTTTAAAATTTTTTTTGTTAATAAAACTCTTTCTATCGAGTATCTTTCTAGGATGTGCTTGAAAAAATTCTTGTGAAGAGTCAGAAGTTCTGTGCAGACCCCAGCTGAGGTGTACTGACACAGCACATCCCAAAGTGAGGGGCTGCAGATTAGAGAGGTTCCTCTTGGTTTGAAATTTATGATTTGAGTCCCAGCTTTGAGATGATGTGCCTTTTGCCTCTGTAACATGAAGAGAGATATTTTTCCTCTTCATAGCAAAGGTTAATTTTAATTTTGGGCAAATAGTCTGTGGTCAGTTTTACTGGACAGTAGGTACTTGCCATGGTAGCAGCAGCATTCTGAGTGTTTTTATTGCATGTCCAGTTTGGTCTTGTAGGTGACTTTTGGGCTAAACAAAAAGTCCCAAACCAGCTCCCTGTTCGTATTTCTTTAAAAGAAGTCTTTTGTATGAGAGCAGACAAATTCAGCTGTAATGAAGTTAAGCATTGTGGAAAGATGGGACGTTCACTTTTGCACAACTTGCCTCCTGTTTAGATTTTCCTTGATGCACTGTATTAGTTCTGTACGGAGTTTTTCTCCTGGTGAAAGATAGGCAACTAGTTTAAAACCAATTGCAGGATAGATATACTAAAATAGGTTAACTTTAAAAATTTTACAGAAGTGACTGCTTTCTCTTTTTTTTAATGGTTTTGTTACCTCAGATTAAGGTGGCACCAGCTGCCGCCTGTCTGCATCACTTGTGCATAGCCTGAAGAGGTATCATTCACCAATGGGAGTGAAGTAAAGTGTCCCAGCAGCTTTGTGGGGCAAGACATATTTCTCAGCAGCACAAGTTCAAACCCTCCTCAAGGCTTGCACCAAGTCAAAAAGGAGCTTGTGAGAACATTCCTTTTGCTAGATCTATTGTGCAGAACTTTCTATTCTGCTGAACTAACTGCAAGAGAGAAACATGCTTCTGGGTAAGTAATTCCATGTGGAGGTTGAAATCTGTCTTTCAAGCAGCTGCATAATAGAGCGCTGTATGCTCGCTCCAGCTGTATGGAAGGAGAAATGCAGGCACTGTTTAGCTGATTTATTTTTAATAGCAATCCATTAGTGAAAGCTGTACTCATTTGCTGCAGTTTAGGAACAGAGTAGTCAAATTTGGAAATCTTAGCACTGTGGGTGACTGTGATCTATTTTTTTAGATACTTTTTATCTTTGGGTAAACTGCGGCAAAGAAATACAAATGCCAAAATCAGCATTTGAACTTTTTTTCCCCCTGTTTAGATGGTAATCGTGACATTTTCTGAAGGAAGGCTCTAAATGAAAATTTTTTGTTAGTAAGTCCTTTGGAAGTATGTATTTCTTAAATATGAAAGTAAATGTTTCTTATTTGTGAGCCTACTGATGGTTCATTTTAAAAAAATTAATGCGTAATTATTGCATGTCTTTAATTTTCTTTTATCATTATGCTGCTAAAACTTGTTGACTAATATTATTTATATAATCATTTTAATAAGCACAAATAGTAGTAGCATTTGAAATGGGAAATGCCTTCATGTGTATTTTAAAGAACAACTTGCAATTATTAAGTTTCTGAATTGTTAATGTGTTGCAGATTATACAGTATTACTTAACTGCAGTGTTAAAATGTGCATGATGCATTCAAAAGGTTCCTCTTAGGATGCCTTGGTAGGTCAAAAACATAAATGTTCTCTTCTCAAAGAGCCTCAAAGTCCTGTTTATAGTTAGATGATTAGCTTGTAGAAAACACCTTTAATTTTTTTTTTTTTTTAATACAAGGCAACCTTGACTGGAGGAATGTCATTGGTAGGTTTTTCAGCTGTTGAAATAAATAGTAACAGAATGCTCATTTTCTGTGATTTGAATGTTTAAATTACTTTTTGTCCTGTGTAAGGATGATCATCCTTAGTATGTGGTAAATTACATATCATAGGATTCCATTGCTTTTAAAACTACTACTTATATTTCTCTTTTTGACCTAAACTGATGTGTGATTATTGACCATAATTTTTTGTTACTGCCACCTTATTTAACTTTCTAAAGACAGGAAAATGGCCTGGAGAGGTATTTTTGTGAGGCAGAATTTAAGATTAGTGCAGAGTTTAGCTTAGTCTGGTTGAATTGATGAGATTTCAGCAAATTAGGTTGCATGTTTGTATGTACTTCAGGACTGTTAATGCAGCTACTTCATAAGCATTTATCCCTTGTCCTTTTTCTCTCCTTATGTGTGTCTGACCTCATTTCTATGTTTTGTTTGATGATCATAGTTTTATACCTTGGGTGCTGGATTCTTTGTTGTAGGGAATTGCCTCCTGGTTTTTTAGACCTTTGCTTCTCTGTCGTTTTGTGTGTTCAGGTACAGTCACAATGGTAATTTGCTGTGTTGCACAGAAACACATGTTGTAGCAGATTTAACAGAGAAGCCTGAGAGAAATCTGGTGATTTGGTTGTTCCTTTTGTTCATTTACTTGATTTCAGCAATCTCTATTTGGAGACGTGTTAATTCTTTCTGAAATTGGAGCAATCCACATCTTCCATGCAGCGTCAAGATGCTTTGCTAAACATCACTAGACAGTTTCCCTGTGCTACCATTATCATGGTAATGTCTAGATTCACATTTATCTTTGGCTTCCCAGCGTGGCTTATCTGAGAGTCCGCAGAATGGGCCACTCTGCTGGGCAGTGCAGACAGCCCAAAAATCTCGGGCTGTTCCTGTCTCCTGGGAGACAAGACCCAGGCAATGGGCAGTCTGTGCTGGCCAGGCATCATCTGTCTGCAGCTTTGCCTAGCAGCTGGCAAGCCCAAAAATGGTTTGCCAGCTCAAAGAGAGGAGTCAGAGTCCAAAAACTGGTGTCAAGCCTTTGGGGACAGTTGGACTGGGATGAAAGCAAAAGAGAAAATTCTGTCTATTCAAAAAGTGAAAAAACCCCTACGAAAACAAACAAACCAAAAAGAAAACCCCAGTGAACAACAAATCCCCAAACCAGCCAAACTCAACTAACCAAAAAAATCCCAGTTTTAACCCATCAAAACTACTTTATGCAGAACATGCAGCTCTCTTACACCGAGAGAGAGAATCTGTTGAGAAGGGAAACCCAATAAAACTTGGAAACTTGTGCACCAAATGAGATATGAATTTTGGCAAGAGCTGAGCAATGCAAATGCTGGCAGATGAGGGAAAACGTCTGACCCATGCTGGTAGTCAAGCACTATCTTGACCCTGCTTTTGAGGAAGCAGGCACAGGAACTGAGTCACAGGGACAAGAGGCAGCAGTGGGGGTCAGAAAGGGTCCTGGAAAGGGGGTGTTTGAACAGGACTCTGAACTTGTGGGAGGTGTCTGAGTAAAGGAGGATAATCCATCAGTACAGAAGTAGTCTGCCGTTACTTTCCCAATGATCTCTCCTAAAGATAGTAATTTAAAAAGGGAAAGAGGAAACCAGCTTTACAGGTAAGCAAGAATTTCAGTAATGCAGCACTGGTAGTGAACATTGTGCAAATAAAATTTATGTAAAAAGTTTGCATTTAGATAGATAAATATCCCAGATGCATGGACAGATTTCTTGACTTTGCAAACAAATATTTGGGTTTGTTCGGTACTTAAAAATTTGGCCTTTGGGAAGAAGATGGTTTTATGTGCTGTAATACTAAAATGCTTTGAGCAAAGTTTAAAATTATATTCTATGGCTGTAGAGAACATTGACATCTTTTGGAATGACTTATTCAAATATCCTTATGGTTGATGGTGTATTCGTATTTGAATAAATTCAGGAAAGATTCATCCAAAGCTGTTTCAATCCAGTACTGCTTTAAAGAAACAGGAAAATATAATCATTTCATCACTTAAAGCTGCTTAAACCTTCAGGGGAAAAAGGGTTACTACTTAAATTTCAGATGAAAGGAGTGTTTTGTGAATTCATCTGTGTCATGTATTCATACCTGAATTAAAATGAGCCATGATGTACTGCACTTTCTCAGGAACATTACATAAACTTCCTTGTTCTAAAACATGCGCAAGTTTGAAATGTGCAAACAGAACTGAAAGGAACTTTGCAGTAGTTTCTCCACGAGCAGGAAGCCTAATATTTACACAACAATCAATAGAGTAAAGAACACAGAGACAAGCAGCACTCTCTCCTACGAAACTTGGTTTAACTGGTGAAAGAAGGTAGGATCTATCTGAACAACAACTTTCTTTTAGTTAGACCTGTTCGGTTGGGGATGGGTTTGGCTTGACTTCTGCAGAGCCTTGTTGGCCATGGTTTGGAGGTGTGCAATTAGAACAAGGGATTGTTTTTTAGTATGTTGTATTTGGAACAGTTTTCTCCTGCTTTAATTTCTGAGATTTTGATCAGGTCTTTCAGGTAGTGTTTTGGTGAGACTCTAAGGAAGATTAGTTAAAGAAAAATCTGATCCCGATGCAGCTTGCTTTGCAGAAAAAATGAGTTTCTTTATGTATGATTAACTTATATATTTCTCTAATTCTTTGCTGTCATGTTTATTTGTTTGTCCCGTGTACCTTTAGGGAGAATTTTGTCCTCACTGTGGGTGGGAAGGTAAAGGGAAGAACACACTGACCTCAGTGCAAACCAGAAAGGGACAAGAAAGGACAGGGGACAGCATACCTTTATTTCTTGTTATTCTCTGATCTGCAGGCCTAATGTTATTATCTCACAATAAAAGTTAGCAATTTTCAATTCAAGCAAAAAGTTGTTGAATCCAGGAACTTATAAGAGGAAGCTAAACATGTTTTTGTACCTCTTGTTTTCAATATCCTTCCTGCGAGAACTCAGAAAAATATTGTTTTTCCCTAAGTTCAGTGGGTAGGAACAATTGCTGGTGTCACATGTTCTACCTACAGAGAATTCTTGACAGAAAGACCCACCCACCTGTCCTCAAAGCCCTGGGAAAAGCCTGGGCATTGGAATGAGAGGAGGCAGCTGGGGTGTTGAGGCTGAGCTAAATTTTTTGGGTTTGAGAGTGGACATTTTGCTCTCTTACCCTGGTGGTGTTTTTCACTGCTGCAGTGGTTGTCGGGAGCAGGTGTGTGAAGGTGGTGGGTATGGAATGAGCTTTAGAAGTAGCATGCTCCTTTCAGAGTCTGGTCAGAGTTTCTGGGAGGTTGTTGAAATCTCTCTGAGGCAAAGGTGAGGATACGGAAAGATGATTTGCAGCACTTCAGAAGGTACGTCAATAAACCGAGGATTAGGTGGACAGGCTTAGCAAATTCTTTCATACACCAACAGTCAGTGAAAATATGAGAAATTCCCTTAAAATTTTAAGAATCCATTGCAGTGGACAGCATCAGATAATCTTAATTGGGTAATATCGATCAGTTTTAATTTGTTCAAGCTTACATGCACTCAATTTGCTTATGATAGCTGTTCCCAGAAGTGACTTGAAATTTAAAGCAATAACAGAAATTTAAACTAGGCAAGGAAAACTTCAGCTAATAGACTGACATATTATAAGTTACCGAGAAATGTGGTCTTGCAGTAAAAAGTAACGTTAAATGTGTTGCCTGTTGTAGTAATACAAACCAGACAGTGAAGTTCAGTTTATACTATGAAACGAAATTTGATTTTGTAGTCTTTGTGCTTGAAATCTCTGTTTTATTAGGTAATTTCATTAACAGTTATTACCAAAGAGAAATGTACCTCAGTCTTCCACGTTTCAAAGGGTAGTGTTCCCCAGAGAACTTTTATATACACCCTTCAGGCATAAATCCAAACCAATGTCCAGTGTTCCCTGTCAAAGCAGATTCCTTCATTTGAAGAGGTAGGGACTGGTATGACAGTGATAAGTGCAGTCATCCACAAGGAATGAAGCAGCTCACCACATCTCACCCTGATTAACACGGAGTACTTCCTGTATGTCATTTTCAAAACCCTCCTGTTGGCCCAAGTTTGTCCTGTATTTCTTGTTCTTGCTCAGTAAATCACTCGGTCATACCTTTCACCATATTACACAAACCAGCCACATTGCTGAACAGCTTGGAATGGTGTCCTAAGCCTGCGAAATAGACCAGCTTGGGATGGTGTCCTAAGCCTGCAGAATAGCCTATTTGGATTGATTGAGAAAAGGCTGATATTAGTAAAACCCCAAAACAAAACACTGCCCCCCAGAAATGCTAAACTTGTCATACAGTTTTATAGTTGTGTTCAATTTAAAGTACTCTTTGTTCATTCTTGCAAATAAACTGAATTATAAAATAACCTTGTATATAATATAAAAATTTAGAAATAGAATTATAAGTATTGCAGACTCGGGAGACCTAAATTACTTTTATGTTGCTTAAGATTGCTTAGGAATACAGCCCTACAGTGCTATTAGGAAAGTAGTTCTTGCTGCCATGTATTAGGAGACCTTCATGGAACTAAAGGGCAGAATGCAATAGTTACTGCAAGAGGCTGTCTCATAGGTCAGCCACAGATCAGCTTTTCCTTTAAAAAGTGCTATATACTATAAAGCAACATCCAGTGATTACTTTAAAAAGGATATCTGGAAATATGCAATTTTGTCTACATTCCTTGGCTTTTTGTAGATGGATGGGGGTTTTTGTTGTGGTTGTGGGTTTGTTTGTTTGTTTTTTGTTAGCTTCAGGAGGTTTTAGGTTTACTTCAGTGTGTGGCAATTCTTAATAGTGTTTGTCAATAATTCTGGGCCTGCTGTTAGGTTGATTCATGTGTTTTATTTCCAGTGCAAAAAGGAATCAGTGTTTTTATATTAACTGCTGCTTTTTAGTGACTTGAGATACCATAAATTAAAGTGTGTTACCATGTTGTGGTGGCACAGGTGAAAGAGGTAGAAATGTCGATATGTCAATAACAGGTCTAAAAAGTAGTTCTGAAATGAAAACGTAGCAGCAACTTCCTGAAGTGACACATACTAGCACTGCAGAACAAGAAAGCACGTGAAAAGGGAGTAATTCAAAGTTCTTAAAGCTTTTGAAAAGATTGAGGAACAAGGATAGACTCAATCCTATGGTTTAACTGAAAAAGTAATTATATGCTTGTGTGATCTTGATAGCAATGAAAGACTGGCTGTTCAGCCAGTAAAAGATGTAGGGAATACTGGGCAGTGAGGGAGTAGGGTGTCCGTCTCTTGTTCCCACTCTTTTTATAGCTTATGGTATGGGCTGAGCTATAAAGCTGAATGACCAGGTTTTAGAAGATTCCCTGTGAATGTTGTTCTTTACCTTTAAATTTTTATCTTGTAATGCTGGTTTTATTGAAAGCTTTGCTGCTTGCTGCGGTGGAATGAGGAAGTTGGCCTCTGAAGAGGTATGTTGTATTTCTGACATGCTTTAAAACAAAAGGCTGATCACCATCTCCACTGCCTGTCAGCTGCTTAATGTGCTGCAGGTCACACTCTCCCAGGGCTCATGCTTCAGCTCAGAGTGTCGTGGCTGGCTTGCTCAGTGTTTATTTTTTACTCATGCGATTCCTCTGAGGCTACCAGAATTAATCTAATGGACAAGAGCATATGTGAGAATAGAAATAGGATCAGCAATCCACAAAATCTGGTCTTTGTCCAATTTAAATGAAAGATAAGTAAATTCTTGAAAGGGGGGGTATTTTCATTTTAGTTTGGCATCTTGAGTGCAAAGGAGTCCATGGGGAGTGATGTACATTTCTGATTAAGTAGAACTCTATCTGTAGAACAAAATTAATCATTGAGCGTACTCAATAGTAAGGGATATGCTTCAAGATCAGCAGTGTTAGAGACTACATAATTACTCTGTGGCTCTGTGCTCTTTAAATTTTAAAATTATGGTAATTATCACATTTAAAATACATTTTATACGTTTTAATATTAAAAATACAATTGAAATACAAGTGAAACTGATATTGAAACACATGAAAATAGGCTGCACTCACTAATTTCATTACTTTCTGGTCTTCCTTTATAAGTCTTAAGATATTTGGTTTTCCTGCCTTTCCCATGGGTCACTTTCCTTTTGCTTTATTGAACAGATTGCTTTGGATATTGGTTTTCCCAATATTAAACTTCTGAAATACCATTCATTTCTTCCATCTCGTCATTCCTAATTATAACCACAGTGTATCAAACTAAGGGGCACTCTTTGCTTACAGTATTTATGCCTCAAACATTTGTGGTGCAGTGAGGGGTTCAGATAGTAATTTCCTTTTAAATTAATCCTGGTGTTAGAGGTAGGAATGATGTTTTCTGGTTGCACTGAACAGTCTTAATAACCTCATTAAAACATTTATTTTAAAATTGTCTGCTTCAAGTCATCTCACAGATACCTTTTGAACAGTGCTTTCCCAGCAGTGGAGTTAGTCGCTGGTTGTGTCCTGGTCACCAGGATCATAAAGGTGACACTGGTTATTCTGCCATTTGAGTGTTGCTGTTCCCTTGCATGCAGTAGCCTTGGAGCTACTTTTAGTGGCATTCTCTGTGCATGTGTGGTGCTTTGAAGCACGTTTCATTGCATGAGAGGTCTTTAAGCCAAATGCTTAGTTGCAGCAGCTGTAAATGGTATCACTTTACTGTTTTCGCAGTCTGCTCTTGGGACATTAAGAGCACTATCGCTTTACTCTTTGAGTCCCTGTTCAAGTTTGGCCATTGAGAAATAGTATCAAATAATGAAAGGGATGAGATCCTATTACAGCTTAATAATGGTGGAACAAGCAAGCAAACAAAAACACCTAAATAACCCATTTCTTTCTACAGGATTCAAATTAAAGGTAAAGACTTGCTATATTGTGGTGTGATACTCAAGAGCTAGTAATAGTCTTAATGTTTCAAAGATACATTGCCAGGATCTGGGTAGCACTTTGAGTTACAAGGAATGAGCAGCTTTTGTGAACTGGGAGGGTGAGCTGATTACAGAAAAACTAACCACGGAACACACATTAAAACTTTCTAATATCTGGTCTAAATGGGAAAGATTCATCCAGCTACATACAACATTCTGAGTCTGCAAATATATGGATTTTTTTGCTCCTAGTTGGAGAGCTAGTTGTAAGATTTGGGAAATCTTTCTGTTACAGCTGCCTGAGAAGTGCTTTGAGATGTAGTTATGCAGGTCTAATAAAAATGAGGATATCAGCGCTGTCTTTGCTTTTTAAAATTAAACAAAGGAGATGCCTCTACTTGAAAGAGAGGAATTTCTTCTTGTAAATCCAAACATCAGGAATTGAAATCCTAGACCCTTAGAGCGAGGAAAGTGTAAGAAATATTAAGAAGCATGACAAAGTTTCTACAAAGACATTATTTTGTATCCAGTTGTGAGTCATTCGGTACTTAAAAGTTATGTAATACTGTCAATTATGAATACAAATCCAGGGGGAATTTTAAGGCCTTTCATCGGAATTTTAAAACCGTGATACCCTAAAGATTAATTCCCTAGGGAAACATGAACACAAATAATGATGTATCTGCTACTGACCTCTGAGAAAATATACAAACTCCAATTAAATTGCATCTGGAATGATTGTTCACACCAAAAGGATCAAAAAGATGAAAGATGGGCTTTGTAGAAAGGCAGCAAGGTTTCATTTGAGCTGTTGCAAGGACATTGCATGGTGGCCGTGGCAGCTTTTCCGTGCTCTGCCCAGGGCCCCTTGCTCCCGGCAGCACTGCAGCTTCTCTCTGCCAGGCTTCTTGTGGGAAAGGCTTCCCACATCTGTGCCTTCACACCAAGGAAGTCACCTTCTCACAGACTAGTGCAGCAAGGAACTTCTTGGCTCATACAGCAGGACAGCAGTTAAATCTCTGCTTTTAGTGGTTATTGCAAGAAGTTGCTGGATGATCTGTGGGTGTGTTTGCCAGTTTCTGCATCGTTGTTTGTTTTCATGATTTGATACCTTTTAAAACTTTGGTTTTGACCTCTCTTTACTGTTTGTCTTAAATGCAGTTCTCCCTCTGCTCTTGTGTAGTCTGAGGGCCCTATTCCTTCAGCCCTGGTTTATCCAAATATCGTTCTTTATTTAAGGTATTTTAAATAGAAATATAGGAGCTGAAATACTAGGCAAATTGCTGTCACTGCAAGTCAAGAGTTTATAGTTATTTTAATCGTGTGAAAGAAAGATTCATACTTTGTCTGAAGAAGTATATGTCTGTTTTTTTCTCAGGTTTACTTAAATAAACTAAGCTATGCTTCACATAGGTGCTAGTACAGTGTACCTCACAATAATTTTGTGTGAATAGCTACTAAATTTTAAATACACACCCTTTCACATGCCTCATATGTTATAAATGTATGTTAATCTTCAAATGCAACTTATCCTTGACATTATCAGTTTCTTGCTTTATTTCTTTTTGAGTTCCATCTGGAATTTTTTTCATTGAAAATTCTTTTCCAAAAGTCTTTCCCCTATAAAATAGTCTTTCCATATAACCCTTTAAATTGAAACCTTTTATTTCCTGTCCCATCACACATTTCTTTAAATTGTGTTTCAGGGAAGATTTTTTTGCTCCCAATGTGAGAGCAATTCCAAACATATTTAACAAAAATACAACTGGGACTGAGTCTGAGGCTGCCACTCAACTTGTTTCCTTTCCCCTTTGAGTTTTACCTCATTTCATGGTGTGTGGACTTCTTTCCCTTCCATTCAGGCTTGAGTGTGGGGGCACAAGGATCAGAAATGTCATTGTGGTTTATTATTATTACTTTCATCATCACGGGAGGTGGTGGAGTCCCCTTCCCTGGAGGTGTTCAAGAAAAGACTGCATGTGGCACTTAGTGCCGTGGTCTAGTTGTCAAGGTGGTGTTTGGTCATAGGTTGGACTTAAGGATCTCAAAGGCCTTTTCCAACCTAGTTAATTCTGGGATGATTATTATTATCATTACTGTTAAGATTTGTCTTTTCCCTTCACCTCTCCCTTTCAGAGAGGTGTGGAATTGGACTTGGCAATCTGTCAGCAGTGATGTGCCAGACTGCATTTTTCTGTCTGTAGCTGGAGCTGTATGTTGGCTCAGACTCAGAGTTCAGTAGTTGCTGCCGTGTGGGTGGGGTGGTGCCCAGGTCTCAGCCTCCTGCTGCCCCTGATGGATGCTCTTCCAGCGGGTGCACTGTGTGCTGTTGTCGGGCACCCCTGTCACAGGGGGCTGCTGCCTCTCTCCTCCATGAGAGGAGAGCACTTTCTCTTTTTGAAATGGGCTCCTGTCTTGCTGGGCATCTGCCCAGGTGACTTGCCTAAGCTGTGCAAGCTGTGTGATTGAACAAGCCTAGAGCAGGAACTGCTGAGGCAAAGCTGAGGTTGGACTAATGAAACTCCTGAGAGTTTCAATGAGCAATGAGCTTATTTAAAATATTGTCTTGCCCTCCTTTTGATGAAGTTGCTTTTTTATTCCCACTCCTTTTGTTTGTTGTTGTGATTGTTTGCATCATGTCCCTTAGCCCCTAGATGAATGATGTGTGAGATGCTGAATTGTATCTTCTTCTCCCTCAACTGATAAAAATTATTTGCTCAAAAGAACCAAAAAGTAGTGTTTTTAAGAATTTTACTTCCACATTAAGCACCTTTGCTATAGATTAGAGAATTTGTAAAACTAGAATCAATTTGTGTGTTTAATTTCAGTTTTTCATTAGAATGTTCTCACTCAGTTGGAGACTTCCAAGCTGGAGGAACAGACCTCCACTGTTACAGCCTGCCTGCCCTTTCATATATTAACATTTAATATTTTTGCTCCTGCGTGAGCTCCAAAGTCAATTCAAGGCTTCTTATTAGAAGCAGATTTTGTCCAATGTGAGCAAAAGCTCATGATTGTCAGTGTGAAGTGTTCTTTCTGAAGTGTCAACAAAATGTATTTTGGCACAGAGGCCAGGTTGTTTAAAGCTGAGGGTTCGCAAGAGGCCACGGTAGAGGTGAAAGGAGCCTCAAGTGGGATGTCAGGGCTGTGGGGAGCAGAGGCAGGGGGCGAGAAAAATCAGTGATGGGGAAAGGGCATGCAGGAATCTTTCAGCAGGGAGGCCTGGTGAGGAGGAGGAAGAATCACTTGTATCTCAGTTTTCCTCCTTCCCTTCTGCATTATCCCCTACTACTTGTTGTCTTGCTAGAATATTCCTCCTGACTGTATTATCTTGAACCTCGTGGGAACAGACAAGTCAGGGGCAGGAAACTGAGGGGCTAAAGCTGCTCCTGCTGCTGGGGGAGGATCAGGCAGCAACTCTTGGGAACAGGCTTTGTGTTCATGCTGCCACTAAGGTGGTGGGAGCAGGGCAGCGGTGTCAAGTTGAGGGTGAGGGGAAGGCTCTTGGATAGGAAAATATTCTTTCAGCTGTCCCTGACAGCTGCTTGCTTTGTCTGTGGGATGGCTTTGCAGGACAAGGTTCCTGCATTTTGTTTGTACCAAACCAGGGATAATCTGCTATTTATAATTATCTTTAGCAATTCTGACTCCTCAACAACAGGATTTAAGATAGAAAAAGTAATACTTACTCTGATCCCATGCATTCTGTCGCTCAGGAGCAGGAGCTGTGGGGAGATGGAAGGATTTCAAAACCTAGGACTGGAATCTGAAAGGTGCGAAGTATCCCAGGGCTGAGTGCCCTCAATTCCCATCAGTTGCAAGTTACACTGTAATATGAGTTAATGGATTATGAGCAGAGGGCAGTGGGATTCAGCTGTTAGTCTGAGCTTCTGCACATAGTCTGTACAGGAAGGGTTGTACTGGAGAGAAAGCAGATCTGTGTGGCTAGAGGAAAAAATTCAAGGAGGGGATCCTTGATTTTTTCCTGGGTCGCGTTGTGTTTCTATGGATGAAGCAGCACTTTGCATGACGTGGTGAAACGCTTTACTTGGTGAGGAAGATGAAGCATGAAACTTCCTTATTCCCACCCATTTTGAGACATAAGAAGAGAGAATAAGGTAAGGGTCTTTGTGTGACTGTTTTATCCTTCAGGATATGGGGCTGGAGTCAACTTCTGTGTGTTTATCTCTTGTGCCACAGCAGGGAGACAGTCTCCTTTGCCTCTTCATTACCAGCAGAACGACAGTGGGTACAGTGGGCAGGAGGAAACACAAGGCTCTTTTATCTTTGCCTTTTTTTTTTTTTTTGAGAAAGGCTCTGACTCAAAACTTACTATTGAAAGTAACTTCCATTAGAACCCGAGGCTCCTTACTGGCAAGTAGCATCCTGTTACTAAAGAAGAGCCATTTCTATTCAGCTGTTCTTTTGTCTCTATGGCAACTTTAAGCGTAACAACAAAGCAGTAGGTGATGTTGTCAGCCAAAAATCTGTAACGTTCAACTGATTGTTGATAGCAACAAAATGGATGCCTGTGCAGGGTCACTTACAGCCAGTAATTGATACTGCACCTATGGCTGAAGTATAACAGCGTGGGACATTTTGAAGCAGAAAATACACCAGGAAAAGTAAGGTTGATGCAATTGGCGGTTTTTATAAATTATACATGAGGTCCTGCTTTAAAATTCAAAACTGTGGTTTACCTTCTCTAATGGAACAAATTGCATGAACAGTGAAGAGCTCCTTGTATATACAATATATGCCTCCTGGAGAGCAGCTCAAGCTTTCTTCTCCATTTCTTGATGGAACAGAGAACAAGAACCACTTTAGAAAAGTGGAGTCAGTTCCTAAAGGGGATAAAAGTTAAAGTTCTCATCTAACTTCAGTGTTGATCTGAAAAAGGAAGTATGTTTAAAAAAAAAGGCAATGCTCTTCTTAAAAATAATAAAAAGGGGTTGGGGTAGAGTTATCATCAGTTTTTGATCTTAATCTCATGGTGTCAGGGATTTGGAAGTTTTACTGACATGTAAAATTGAAAATAATTCATGGGGAAAAAGCCATGAGAAAGTCAGACTGAACACTGCTGAGACTGGTGCTGGAAACCAGCTATGAGGGAAAAATATTTTAAAAGGATGATTGATGTTAAAGCAGGGAGAATAGGAATTATAGTAGTTTTTATGTAGAGACATGCTAAATGAGGAAATCTGTTCTTAAGAAAAAGTAGTGACAGATGTGTTAATGAAAATAAAACTCCATTATTTTAAGTAATTTTTGTCTGATATTTGACAAATCTATATGAACTGCTGCTGCTGGATGTAGGGTGGGAATTCTGCCTCTTAGTATGCATGTATGCATGCTGTCAGTGCAGTGTGTACCAAGACACCTTTTGGAATCTTGAATTAGAAGAATTTGAGTGCCACTTTCTCTTTCTTTCAAAGTATCGTGTTAGTGCTCTGGATTTTGTAAAAGTCTCACCTCATTTATTGAATGCAGGGTTCCCCGTTGTTTGAACTGTCTGTTATCAAAGAAGGCTTTTCTCCTCTCTGAGAAAGATGGAGGATGGAAAGTGCAACCAGTTGTTCTCCAGAGCATACTTGGCTGCATCAAACAAACCCTATTTTAATGCAGGCAAACAGAACAGCTTCATTCACTGACAACAGCACAGGATATCATCTGATGTCTCTTTTCGACTTCAGAGAACTGGACAGATACTCACGTGGTCCTTGGTTACCTATTGCTCCACTTACACCTGCTTGTGCCCTTCTTAAATGAAGATAGCATTCGTGTATTTCATTTAATTCATTGTATTCTAATAATTTAACCTGCTTGCACCATGAAACACATCCAACTCTTGCTGAAAGTTTGATTTCCTTATTTGTTTTCATTTTTTTCAGATATGAAAGCTTTCTGAGCAGTCTTTTGGTTTTCAAAGTGTACAGATAAACCCAAAGCATGCATTTAATTCAAATAAAATAATAGAGTTTTTGAAGTTCCCAATTATTTAGACTTTCTTAACACTCTTAATGAAACTGAAATTCTAACCTACATCGTCAACCTTTCAAATGTCAACGTGTTGTGTGACAAATCTTAAAGCTGAGATCGTACAGCATTTATTCTTTTTTTTTTTGCTTACAGCTTCTTCTGCTGTACTGTTTGAGACCAGATCAGCTTAAGGGAGCAATGCAGCCACTGCTGTGGTTGTAGTTAACACTGGAACATTTCAAAGGAGAGCACTGTCACGAGCTATTTATTACTTGGTGTTAACAGCTCCCTAATGGTCTTGTGAAAAGTTCTGTATTAGTTTGAATGAACTAAGGAAATTTTTGTCTTGCTTATTTTCTCCTATATTTTTTTTAAGTTTATACAAATATGTATCTTTCAAAACATGGACCACTTAAGAAAGTTGTCTTTGTAGTCAGCACTGCTGTGGCTCTCTACAAGGGATCTCTTCCAGAACATGGCTTGAACTGTGTGTGAAGCTGCAGTGATGAAAAGTGGAATAGTTTCCAGGAGCAGGCTCTCAGGACAGCAGGCCACCACGGATGGGGACCCTCAAGGCGAGGTCTCCTGCTTTGCTGTGAGAGCTACCAACAACCGTGGGCACGTGGTGCTGGGGAGAGATACCAGTGACACGGGGAATAGTGAGGCACCCTGCATATTCTACCAGTTCTGCTGTCAGCACATCACCGTGATGTCAGCAACTGAGAAAGCTGTGCTTGCCTGTCAGCTGAAAGGCACTGCAGAGAGATTCACAATGATTTTGGTAATTTTTACTTTTAACCTACTCATTCATTTTTCTCATACATTCAACTATCTGTAAAGCAGTACAAGATGAGAGGATGGTGGGAATCTATTCAAGAGTGAAATAAGTTTGGGTGAACGTTCTTGATGAGATTAATTGATATGGGTCACTGGAAGTGGGGGTCTGTAGTTGCCAGGGCACTTAATGAAATGAACTTTTTTTTTTTATGAGAGACAGGATAACAGCAGCTCCTGAGACTGACAGGCTCCTTCTAGCACAGTGGTTGTAATGCAGGTACTGGAGGTTTCTCTGTAGCTGTTTACTCTCCTGAGAAGGACACCTAAAGATGCCAAATGTATGTCTCTCGTAGGAACTGAAGGCCAGCAGGTAACCTTGGCCTGGCCTCAAACTGAACAGTTTCAGGATCCACTCAGGCTTGATTCTGTGAAATCAAATCTGCTGACTCGATCAGTGAAATTTTATATCCCATTTTAGCCCTCTTCCCTTTGCTTGAATCTTTTGGGGAGCATTTGTCTTTTGACATGTTGTACGTGTTAAATCTCAGTGATTCTGTGCGTTGTTCACTCTACAAGCAAAGCTATTATTGTCCTTAAGTCCAGCCCTATAAACTCTTCTGAAAACTGAAAGTTGCATATAGGTTTTTTTTGCTGTGATTTATCACCGGTGACAATTTTCTTTGCAAGCCAAATACATATTTATACTTCTGTAACTATAGCTTTTCCAGCATAAGCAAAACATGGAGCAATGGGATTCCAGACCTTCCGTGAAAGGTGGTCCATATGTCTATATTGCTCTTACCAGGATTAGGCAGAACAGTTCTTTCAACATCTAGTTGCTACTGAAGGATGAACCTTGAAATGCCTAAGCAATTGTTATAATTCCATCAATTATTCTTCATCATTAACAGCTGTGATATTTCTAATTGTTTTCCTCTTTATTTTCTTTTAAGCAATTAAAGTTCCAGACTATGAGCGAGATCCTGACACTTGTCATTATTTTCTATTTATTCTGCAAGTATTACATAATCTTCTGGACCATTCCTTTAACTGTGTCATGTATTAGGGATTTTTGTAGCTTCTCATCAATAGATCTGTTAAAAGATATGATTTTTTTTTTTTTTTGAGATACACATGTGTATAGAAAATAGAACAAATTCCATGCAGACAGTAGCACTCTTTTTTTTTCTCTTCTCCTGCTAGCTTTTCACTTACCTGTACTTTTTTCCCATTGTTCTGAGTGCTATTTATAGTAAAGTGATTTTCAAATAGCGTGGTGTTTGACTGACATTGTAGATTTAAGGTAGAATTCTTGTTTTATTTCATGTAGATGGATTGGATGACTTGAGATTGTCTAGCCTTACTTTCCATGATTCAATGATCAGATTTTAATCAAAATGCTTTGATATATGTAGTAATAATAGCTGAAAGTTGCCATCACTCTAGAAAGAGTAAATATAAATTCTTTGATAGGTATCTTGCTTTGTTGCCACTTGCACAAACCCTAATGTACCTAAATGAAAGCTTTCTGCTTTTTGCTGATTCAGCTCACAGTGCTTTGCATGCAAGCGAAGTGTTACAGTAGATGCAAGGGACATGGCAACTAGCAGCTGTGCTCAGGGTGTCTTATCATGAACTTTGCCAGGAATGCGTTATGGAAAATCAGTATTTAAAATCAGATCCAACCGATATTTAGGAATAAAATTTGTAAAATTTGTATGTGCTGAGAAGATAAGCAGTGCTGCTTTTGACTATGACGCATGTTTGTCCTTCATATGAAAATAAAAGTGTTCCATGAACAAAAGCTCCCGGCTTCATTACAGCTGTGGAACTTTCCATTTCATGTGCAGTGGTAGCATGACTCTGTACAAATTGCTTTGACAAAAATAGTATTTATATAAAGTGGAAAATTCCACTCGCAGAGTGAGAGGGAATCTTAGCAACCTTCTTTTCCCAGAATTTGCAACTGCTCCTGTATTGAGAATTACTAAATTGTTCAATTGTCAACAACCAGATTTGACAGAAGCGTAGAAGTTTTCCTGCTTTACTTCTCCACAGGAATAAGTACATAATTCCAGAGTGACACTGTTGGTGTTTATGTTGTCTTCTGCACTTTAAGTAAAAAAGACTGCAAGTACCATCAGAAAATAAAAATGCAAATTTGAAACAGAAATAAGTGTTCTTGTTTCTTTAGCTAAAGCATTTTACTGCTCTATACAGAGAAATATAGAGCTATTTCTATCTGTTTCTGTGTTACAATGTTAAGCTTTTGACAACTCTGTGGAGGAAGGACCCACTTTTTTGCTGTAAAATGGACCCAATAAAATATATCGCATTGGGATTATCATTGGTGTTAGCTGGTAACATATGCTTGTGGTTTTGTTTGCTTCTGTTATGTTTTGTTTTATTGATCTCTTGATCAAAACTCATGGTAAAACTTTCCGAAAGACACAGCATCCTTGAAATGAAGCAAGGCCATGCTTGTACTTCATAAAATAAAAGTTTAACACTGACTATCAATACCTTATTGCAAATTATCTTTAACAGCTGCAATCATGGTACCCATTGCTGGTCATCTAATCCTCTCCTTGCCAGGGTGGAATTGCTTCCCTTGTACATACAGCACTGTTTTATTCAGTGTTGATACAAATGCATGTGCTGTTGAGAATCTCAAAATCTCTTAGGAGATTATTTCCGCACTTTGGTTCAGCTAAAAAAGGCTGCCACCGTGAACATTAAATATCTCTCAGAATAATCTTGATGTCAAGAAGCTTTCCATGATGTTCAGACCTGTTTTTCTCACTTACATCTTTTTATTTAAGTTCTCTCTATTCTCCAAAACCTTTCAGAATTCTTCACCTCAGAAGTCTTTTAAATACCCGTACTCCCTCTGGCCTCTGCATCTGTCGTGTCTTGTTTGTTCCAAGGGTATCCACATTTAACTTTTTGTGTTTTCTAGACTTCCCAGAGCTTGCTTTACCTCAGTCTCTTTTCAATTTGTAAATCCTTTACCAGTTAAAAGGTACCTGCTGCTCAGCACAATCAGCTTTTTCGGAGATGGGCTTACGAGCCCTTCCTTTGTGTGAAGGATACATGGATAGTTTGACCTTTGTCCTTCATGCTGTGGCTAGGTTATTAGGCTGCTATTAGGCTTTTTCTTCCTTCACCTTAATTGCTACTCTGGCAGGTCAATCCCTTGCTCTTTCAACTCAATTAATATTTGGAAGCCCATCAAGCATTTTTACTATTTATACCTTTTTCATATATTTCTCACTGCATGACCAAGGGCACTAAAGATTTTTCTGACAAAATGTCCAGATATTTTTATTTTCTGTAGTTTTTTGTCTAGGTATTTTTAACTCTGAACCACTGCCTGATAGAGTGATTTATCAATCCAGCCCAACATATGAAGACTGGGTGGTTTTAGACTGATTTACAGATTTTCTCCACTGTTATATTTGAACATGTACAGAAATAGAAGTACTGGGCAATGCTCATCGTGTTCAAACCGCTGTTGTTGTAGGCACCAAAGTTTGAAATCTCAAAGTTAGCTGAAGTTTTCTAATGCTTGCCATACTGGAATCCAGTTGCTCTTATGGTTTCTTCTTATTCCCATTTTAAGTTAATTTTTCCTATCCTTCATCATGGATCCCAAGAATTAAATACTTTGCTGCAGGTGAGCACTGATGTCGCAGGATGACTGTTTCTCAGTTTGTGTTGGAGACATATTTCCTCTTTTTTTCATGTTGAATGATTGCTCTTCTGAAGTCCTTTGTTGCAAACAATACTGTTAAATCTGGGGGAAAAAAGAAAATGCTTATGGCTGTTTTGCATTCTGGCTCCGGCATTGTCTAAGGACATACTGATCTTTTTTTTTTTTTCCCAATTGAGGCATCAGTCATGGTACTTGATTCATGTGTATCCCATAATTCAAATATGTATTCCATAAGCATCTAAAATATGTGGCATACATTTCTGTTCTTTTATAATAGAAGACATAGCTGATGATTAAATTTCACTTTGCATGACTTTTTTTTTTTGATGTAACTTTCCAAAGTTAATAGAAGATATTTGAATTTCATGTCCTGGGGAAAAGGTGTTGTACAAGCCTGAATTTCTGTGTTGGCAGAAAACGGTAAGATTAAAAACTGCCTTTGCAAAGATGGTGAAATGGACCTTAAATTAAAAAACAAACCAAAGAAAACAAAACCCCAAACCACCACAACTTGATGCAAATTGCATCTTTGAGGTATATTTAGAATAACTTATATTTTTCTCATAAATCTAAACATTCTCCTATTGGCAAATGGATTTATTCTTCTATTTCTTCCACGCTGACTACACTTTTTCAAATGCCTAAGAATCTTTTTCTTTGGAACCAGCTAAGGTCATCATGCATTTTCCTGGTCAAAGTGCATAAAAGCAAGTTAATGCTTCTTTCTGCTGACAGACATATACCATAGTAATTGAGGAATTTCACCCAGACTCAAATCAAATAGTTCCACAGAACTGTTTTGAAAATTCTGGAAAAAGGACGCAGAAATGACAAGGGTGTAGGTGCCACCAGTGGAGGTGGAGGGAGATCACTTATGCTTTTCCTGGAGGTGACTGTATTAAAAAATGTGGGCTCCTTCTGTAGGTGACTGAACGGCAACTGCAAAATTTAATCACCTGCTTAAGGAATTCCAGCTCCTGAATTAGGGACTTTGGTTAGAATCCTTAGGTTATATGGCATTGAGTGTATTCTGGGGTATGGTTTCACTCTGAAAGGCTGTATCTATTGGGAAGATACGTGGCATATTTTAAACCCATTCTGGAATGCGTGATGAGCTGTGAAACTATGTCTGGGGTATCCACAGAAACATACCAGCCTTGACCTTAACTAAGGAGCCAGTGTTTCATCCCTCTCTTTGCAGCCTTCTCTTGCCAGATTTAGCATGCTACTGTAGCAGATATTTATGGTAGGATGTTATAGTTCAGACATCTGCACAGAAATGGAGGGAGAGTCCAATAGATGTGGTAGTAGATAGAGGAGTGGGTGAGCTGTGATGCTCTCCCTGCACTCCAAGTCATTCTGCACGACTCCCTTGCTGTGTTCCTCCTCCAAGTGCTGCTCTGTGGAATGTCAGTTGTTCACCTCTTTCCAGTCAGTGTTGGCACGTTTCATGTCCTCGCTGGATTCCTCTGTGCAGTGTTTGAGAACTCTTAGTCAGCAAAGAGCATGCACAGGCAGCTTCTGTGGATGTAGTATCAAAATGACTACACGAAACTGATAACAAATACTTTGGGACCTTGTCTTGCTACTGCTTTGCACTGGGAAAGGTTCACTGTGGTGTCTGACCTGGCAGCTGCTGCTTCTACACAGAGCTGCTCCTGCCGAAGTTATTCAGCCAAATTTCACACTTATGCTGCTGCTAATCCTAGTGATTCTCTGGACTTAAAAGGAATGATGACAGATTTGCACCAGGGTAACAGATCCATGTTTGAATTATTTGCCAGAGTTTGTACATCGCACATCATAGCTTCAGGTCTTAAGTTTATAAAAGCAATCCTGCTTCTTTTCATTTGTAAATACAGGCAATTAAAAGCGAAAAGTAGAGGTATATTATAGATAAAGCATTTTAAAGATTTCTTTGTGTCTATACGTATACTCATCAAACACCTTCAACTGTGACTTCAAAATCTTACATGAATAATTCTCTCCCCAAGAATCTGGGTTGCATTTCAGTGGTTTTGCTCTCCCTTTCACTGGGAGTGGCATTATAGCTACTAGAAACATCACTGGGGGTAGAAGCCATGCCTTTGCAACAGCAGTATTTTTCCTCCTTTGTGTTTTTTTGCCAGTTCTTTCCACTTCAGAAAACCAAAACACCCTTTCTTTGACTTATATAGTTTCAACTCTCATTGTTAAGTTTTGAATATTTTAGAAATATAAAGTCATATTTCCAGCCATATTCTTTCTGTGAAATGTGCATTGCCTTTCAGTCAGAAAATCCTCTCTTCAGTCTTGCCAATCACAAAGTAGGAAGTGAGGTTAAAGATGTGTGGTACTCTTGAGAGATTTAATAAGAATATTTAAATATAAATTTAAAGCCCGGTGACTGGGAATTTAAGCCCATTCTTAAATCAGGCATCAGGATGGGGAGAAAAAAAAAAGTGAAGGGCTCATTTCTTCTTTCTCGCTACTCAGAATTACAGGCTCAATTATTTATTACAGTATATAACCAAGGATTTAGAAGTGAAAGGGAAATACACTACCTGTTTCAGGAGGCCAGCTGGAGTCTTTCTGCTGCTTAGATTCATCTTTAAACTAGCATTTAGGATACTGAATATGAAGTATTGATTATTGCTTTTAAAATTAGAGTGAAATCTTACACTTATTCTTAAGATTGAGCAAAGCATTATTTATTAGAACTGAGGAGGAGATGCTTTTAGTAGAACAAAAAAAAAAGAATAGCTATCTTGCCTGGTTTTTACGTTATGCAGCAAAATGTTGCTGCATGATAATACACCAAACAACCAGTAGTGAAAGCAGTTCTGAAAAAAGGATTGAGTAGTTTTTTTCTGTTAGATATCCTTATCGGGATATTTCTTTTTATCAAGCATACTGTAAGGGTTTGAAAGTTCTTCTAAGGAAACCCTAATAAGAACACAGCTGCAAACTGTCTCACGGCAGAGGCAAGTTAGGAAATGTGGCAAGAATGATTTGGCTGAACTAAAAAATTCTTACAGACTCAAGCAGAAAATCTGTATGAAGAGGTAGGAAATGGAAAGTGGTTTAAATTGCTAACAATGATGAAGAAAGAGCAACATGAATCTGTAGGGAAAAAAATAGAAAATAAAATGAGACTGAAATAAGCATCAAACTTAAATCTTTCTGTAAGTGCACTTACAATACTTACAGAATACCGAATTAAAAAGGTGAATTGTTGTCGTGAAAGTCAGATAAAGAAGTTTGGGTTGCATGGTGCCAATTTCTAATGACTTTGTGTTAGAAAGATCAGTTGTGTTCACGTGACAGTCATCAATATAAATTAAAAAAGCCTGTAAGAACAGGTCAGAGTGTCTCGATGAACCAGAACCTTCAAAGCACTGGCTCTGACAGGCAGCCCACAAGGACACTTGCATGGATGAAAATCCAGATCTGTGGTACTTGTAAAGAGGTTCCAGAGGAGCAGTGAGAGAGCTGATGGAGTCACAGTAATTTTAAAAGAGAAGAACGAACAGACTGACTTTAAGAACTGATAGGTTATCTTCCCTTTGAAGAAAAGGAAAAATGAATTATGCCAAAGTATATGAAGGAAATCAGGAGCTGAGTAATAACCAATGCAGCACATGAGCAGGAGTCACTGTTCTGTGAACGCAGGACTGGATTGCTGTGTTCATAAGGTGAACTTGAGTTAATATTGCCATGCTGTCAACTTGAACAGATACCATCCTGAGAGAAATAACCAGAAACACAATGTGGCAGGCATGAAATTTGACTGTTCCACTGCAAGAAAGATGAGGGCTAGTTCAGATGAGTCTGGATGAGAATAAGACTTAGCAGTGCTCACAAAATTTTTCTTGTCTGCTGCCCTCATCTTGGTACTTTCCGTTTCACAACCATGACTTCAGCTTGACCAGCTCACTGGTCTGCTTGAAGGCAAATTTCTCTTTTGTTGGTTTGTGTTTGTTTACAACTGGTCTGATCCCTGTGCTGGCTCAAGGGGATTGTTAGGACCAGTGGGGCTGCCCAGCCAGCTCCTGATTCATCATGGAAAGTAGATGCAGGCTGTATGGCACATTTCTTAAAAATGCTTTCACACTTCTGTTTATTTATCTTTCTTTTCAGCATAGTGTTTGATTAATTACATTTAGTTTATGAAATAATCATATTAAAGTGATATTAATTAGTCTCTGGGAAGCTAGAAGAAAAAAGAAGCCTCTTTTTGAAAGGCTTATATCAGTTGAAGCCCTATCAAATGTTTTGTTAAAAAAATTTCTTTTTTGGTCCAATCTCAATTTAATTTTAACAGAAACATTCCATTACATGCTTCTTTTCTTTTTTTGGTTTTTTTTTTTTTTTCTTCTCTCTTTCTGAAGGTAAGCTGAGGGTGGAATTGTCAAAGTTCATGTCATGCGTTCTTTGAAAACATAACAGCATCAAAAGTCTTTATGTACCAGCCGTGGCAGGGCTGGAGCACTGCTGCACCCCAAAGCAGAATAGCTTTTAGTCAGATACCAGTGTTTAATGAATGTTCAGCAGCATCACAAATGTGGTGGTCTGTGCTAGCAGATCTGTTAATTTGAAATCTATTGTCTTCATTCTCCCTGTGTAATAGAGGGTAGATAGCATATATTATAGTTTTGTAAGTTTTCGAGTTCTTACTTATTCATCAATGCTGACTTTGAGAATAAGTAAAGCAGTGCACCTTAATTCAAGAGAGACAGGATTTGTGGACTTTGATCTTCTGAATGCCATGACCCCATGCTGTCTGTAACCCTGTGCTCCAAGGTCCCCTTTTATGAACTCTTCAAAAAATTCAAACAGACACCATTTCTTCTCAATTTTTTGTTTCCTTTTCCCCCTAGAAGTTATTTAAAATGCAGCTCTGTAGCAGACAGCTAGCTAGTACCACTTTAAAGTTTAATTCTAAGAAGAATAGCAGTGAAAATGCCACTGAAAATCAGTTTATCAGTCTTTTAGGTTATATTTTAATGTCGAATGGCAGGCTTCCCTCCTTCTGGGGTCAAGCTGCAAACACATAACCACAGAATCACAGATTATTCTGAGTAGGAAGGGACCCAGAGGGATCATCAAAGTCCAGCTCCTGGCCCTGCACAGGACAGCCCCAAGAATCAGGGGGCACATTTCAGACACGTGGTGTGCTCTTCTCACAGATCATCAAAGCTGAACGCACAATTACAACAGCCCAGGTTTGTTCAGGCTTGATAGTTGCTCACTGTTTCACAGCACCCAAAGTCACAAAAGCACCATGTTGAAATGAAATCATCATTTACCTCTGAGTCTTAAGCTGTATGTTTATATGTGTATACATATAAGTACTGAAGAGGTGGTGGATTATAATCTTAGTGATTTAAGTACGCATCATGACACTGATAATTAATAATAGGAAGCCTTTGTGGGGCTGCATGGTCTGTGTTTTATTATGCCTTTGGGTTTGCTAAAGTCATTCATGATTGTGTGGTCATAGCAAAAACATGTGAAGCTTCTGAATATTGTAAGGCAATATTCTAAACTTGTAGTATCTGCCTTCCTTTGGTAAATGGCCTAAAGAACTTTAGAAAGCTAGGAAAAAAAATGTAGCTCTTGTGCTCTTTCTGCAGGCAGGTTCAAGTACCTTTCTTTGTATCTCATCTCATTTGTAGATGAGATAAGTGCTAAGTCTGGCTCCTACACTCAAGTGTGGGGTGAGGTCTCTGCACTTGTTGTTTCCAGGTATGTTGCTGCAGGATGCACTGGTAACTTGTAAAGCTGGAGCTCTGACTTGTCCCTTGCTGCGGCTGTTCAGGAGTGTGGGCTCTGAAAAGAAGTAAATGTAGTATGGCATCTGATTAGGAGGAAGTTGAAATCCTCCAGGAAGTCCTATGACGATGTTCTTGTTGTTTTAGTTGGGGACAGCAGGTAGAACAAACCTGTACATGTTTGATCTCTTTTGGACAGGTGCTTGTATGCTGCATGCCCTATGCTGTGGCACAGCAGTTAAATTCAGTGTGGAACATGTATAGACTACGTGGACAATATTATGAAGGTTTTTTAATCTGCCTTTCTCCCTTGTATCACTTTTTAAAAAATTTCTAAACAGAAAGATAGTGGTTCTTCCAAAAGCATGTGCCTAACTGTGGAAATGATGGCAAGTAAGGGGAAGCTTGTGGCTGGTGGTGTGATGGTTTGGATAGAAAAGGGGTAGACTGAATGTACAAACTTCTTTTGAAATTTCTGAAAATTTAAATTTATAATTGGAAGGAAAATAGATTTAATTTGGTGGAGACCTGGGTTTCCATTGCCAGTATTTTCAAGAGACCTCTTTGAATAACCTAAATTAGTTCTTGCTGCAGTCTTTTATCTGAAAGATATTGTAGGGAGCAATACGAATAGAAAAACTTGAAAAAGAAAACAGGAAGCAACTTGGGTAACTATATTTTCTACAGGTGATTGTGTATTATGTGGGAAAAGCAAACGAGGCATGAAATTCTCTGAGCTATGATGACTTTAAAGAGAGTTGGAAGTTTTCTAGTGTGGTTAAGGGACTACACACATCTGTGAGGGTGTATGTGTCTAGACCCCTCCTACCTTTGTGCACAGCACTGCTGAGCTGCTGGGTTGGCGTATTGAAGTGGAATAAGGAGCAAGAAACCAGCTGCAAACCTAAATCTGTTTGTCCAACAAATAACAAATGAATCACCCAGCAGCGCTCCTGGTGACAGACTTGTTTGGTTTTTGTGGATAGCAGCTCAGTACCTCCTGAAAGAAAGTCTGTGCCGAGGATCTCTGAAGGTTAGATGATGACCTCAGTGGTGCCAGAATCATGGGTAATAGTTGGATTTTGAGAAACATTAGATTATATGAGAGTTGAAGGGATAACAGACTTTAAAAAACTAACTGAAATTAAGTGCTTTCCTTCAAATTATGAAACTTTCAAGGTAATATATACTGGACTTTTTCGCTCCTGTTCTTTGTCAGGGATGCTTCAGTTCGTAGGAAAACTTGTGTTTCCTGAACCAGAAGGGAAGGGAGTGCAGAGCTTCATCCTGGGACAATTACAGGCTTGATGCCCAGCACCCAAGAATATGCACTGAGTTAAAAAATGGAGACTGTTACAGAAGTTGCACCACTCTCTGGACAAGATGGTGACTTCAGTAGGTATTACCTGATGTGTTTTCAGTTAAGGGTGACGGCAGAAAAGCAAACACCTTCTCTCACTGCATTTGGGTTGGGACAGTACAAAAGGCAAGGGCAGGGGCTGGTTTAAATAAATCAAGAAAAAGGATCCTAAGGATTTCAGAAAGATCTCCATTAGTCCAGATGGCAGGAGAATAAAGAGCTGAAAAAGATGCAGCTGGTTTTTTTTCTTCTATACTTGGAAAACTTCAAAGTGAAAACAAGTCCAAAGCAATGTTTCCTAGAAGCCGATAAGAACAGAGGAGGGAGTAATGCTGCTTGCTCAGTCTGTGGAGACCAGAGGGGGAAATTTGAGCCAGCCAGGAGATTCTGAGAAAAAGAAATAGGGATAGACTGCAAAGCTCCAGCTGACCTTAATGCAGGCCAGAGCATTGCATTTGTTGATAGTTGTTACTGTTTCATTAGAATAAAATCCAACTCACTGAGCTTGATTGTGTTAAGCCTTGACATGGCACCCTGTTTTCCAGTCAAACAAATAGTCTGGGTTGCTTCAGAAGTCTAGAGAATTATCTCTTTTAAGAAACTAATGGCAAATATTTCCACAGTATCTATAGATAATAGCAAATTGCAGTTGTACGCCAGCCAGGATGTTTCTTCTAAATATAGTAAAGGATGTTTTGTAATTTATTTAATTGCTTAGACTTGACAAGGAGCCAGTGCTAACAAACATGCTTTGATAGCAGTAGAGTGCTTGTGGCGTTTGCTTGGCTTGGGAATGTAAATACTGAGGAAAAAATGGGTGGAACAGTGAAGCACAACTGCTGTAAAGCCTCGGCTGTTCGCCGTGCAGGTGTGCAAGTCGTGAGCCACAGGAACACCGAGTGACATCCGCATGAGAGAGGGGACAGGAGCGTGAGTCACACATCCTGCACATCCAGGAAGGACAGGGCTCTTCTTGATGTTATGATCAGGCAATTTTAACAGTTATTTAAGGAAAATGCAAGATAATCTGTTCCACTTCTAATAATTGGACTTCACTTCCCACTCCATCTGTTCTGGTATCTTCCATAAAAATCCTGTGGGGATTCCTGTTGTTATTGAAAACTCTTAGAAAGGCAGTACAACTGCAAGAAGAATAGGATTTTTTAAAAAAAATTAATTTTCTAATGCATTTGTCTCTAAAATACCCAAATTCCAGTTTCCTATTGTTTTGTCTCTATCTTCCCCCTCCTCAGCCCCCCTCCCCCCAGTAGACATCATTATTTGTTCATGTGCATGATTTTGACATACTAAATGTAGAGATTAAGGCCATAAGTATTGACACAGGTTTTTGAATATTCATATTATCATAACAGACATTTTCAATATCAGTTTTTTCGTTATTATATTCTTATCAAGTATGTGCATAATATTTATGATCTGTAGTCTACTTTTTTTTTTTTTTTAATGACCATCCTTCAATCATAAGGCATTGGAGATGGAAAACAATTAGCTAGGCAAAGGAATATTAGCAATTAATGGAAGTCAAAGTAATTCCAAATAACTACCTGATATTTCAATGAGGAAGGGTCTGATCCAATGAAGATTGGCTCACTTGTAAGGTTTGTTTTTAGAATTCTGACGTGAATAACGTGCAATATAGGGCTATACAACTTTTCTAAATGAGTTGTATATAATTATCAGTATTAAGTAAGTAAGTGATGGTTGACTTTTTGGATTGACTAAATGCCAGCGCTTCCATTCATTTCAGCAGCACCAGATTTCGATTTGGTTTTGGTGTTGACCTAGTTGGTGGAAGCCTACATGTATTTGAAACATAGAAATACCCCATTTCAAGGTATCCGATTTTATACAAAAGGAGAATATGGAATTCTGGTAGTACACCTTCACAGACCATTCATTTCTATGTGGATAATAATGGAAATAGTAACTTCATGCTGAAGCATACTGGAAATCATGTTTTAATTTTTAGAGAGAGAATTATTTTCATAATCTGGCATGTCTTTTAGGTAAGTCATTCCTGAGCATGAAGAGCTCAATAAAGAGCTCTTACAATATATAGATAATTTGTACATTTCAGTGAAGTTGCATCAAATGCCTCTGGGTTTGCTGAAACCTCTACTGAAGAAATAAGCTCCGAATGGAGTGCAGAATATTTGGCATATCATTTTGTGTCCGTATGTTGCTATGGAAGGCTGGACCTGGACCAATGCCTTCTTATCACTTGCCTTGTGAGTGTTCCATGGAGGGGTTCTTCTTTAGTGCTTTTGAGTAGCCATGATTTCTACACCATTTCTTGCTGCCTTTCTTTGTGTCTCCTGAGAAAAACAAAACAGCACATCTTCTGAGGATTTACCTGGTTTTATTTGCCAGACACAGATGGGTGTGTGTAGTTTGTTTTTGAAATTCATTAGTAAGCCGATGGAGGTCTGACTATTCCGTTGGGGTGTGAATAATGTTTAGGAGCTACGAATACAGTGCTCTCTCCAGGTTTTAAAAGATGTGTATCACTAGCTCTGATGCTAATCATACCAACTCCCAAAGGAGCTGTATCCCCATTCATTAGTGTTTTAGTTGGTGTGGTGCCCAGGGAGCAGAAAACTTGTTAGCATTTTTCCTATTGTCAGCTAGGGGCTGTGCCATGTCATCTATACTCTGGGCTTCTGCTTCAAGTTACTTGTAAAAATAAATTGCCTGGATAGTGAGTTATCTATTAACATCACATTAATTTGGGAAGATTTGTTGAAGTAATGGTCTCTGTGACTTCTTTTGACAGCCTGGAATCCATATGGGTGTCGTAGGTCTCATTTCTCATAATACCATATTATAAGGAAGAAACGTTTGGTCTGCTGAGTGAAATGTGAAAAAAATCTATTTAAATTCTGTATTTAATAACCTTTTTTAATGTAAGAGGGGTGCATGTGTTAATATTCACCTTCAGGAGTATTACTGATGGGATACTTCTAAAACAGATTTTTCCTTAAACATTTTGATATCAACTCTTGCTGTTCAGAAACTCAGAATTATTTTATTTGCACTTAACTTGTTTGTATGAGTTTATCTTAGGCATAAACAGAAACAGATGACATCCTCTAATACCCATGTATAGCTGTAAGTAAACGAACGAAATTAGAAAATTCCTAAATCCTCTAAACTGATCATACTGAAAAGGAAAAATGACTAATGCTAAGCATTGTGAAATATCTCAGGGGCTAGTGTCTTATAAATGCCCAAACAACAAAATGGAGTGACTTGAAAGTGGTTGGTTTTTACCTGTCAGGTGTGGGGGAAAAAACTGTGGTGTAAGCAGATCTGAGGCATGATGCAATGGGGGCATCAGATAAAAGGGAAGAAAGCTGTGAATCTTTTATCATGTAGTTAGGTGGAGGGATTTTTATAAACATAATTTTTTCTGCATATCTTTCCATAAAGTTGCATATAAACAAATGTAGGAAAGTCTTGTGTGAGTTGGAGTTTTTTAGCAGAGGTGGGCGTTTTTTAGGCTTTTTTTTGTGAGTCATAGGCAACAGAGCTGAAGAGATTTTTATTCAATATGAAAGCCCTAGGTATTACCTCTGGCTGTAACTTGTTTATAAAACTGGATTTTTGAGCCATGTGTGGAAGTAAATATTTCTGAAAATGTTGAAAACTTCTACTGACAAAATAATAAACTGTGCTGACACTGTAGAGTCCCAGAAAAAGTTCACAGGTGAACACATGCAGAATTGTCTCAGAATCCTTCCAGGGAGCTGCTTCCACCTTCTGGAGCTCAGAAAGAAAATGCTGTAAACGGAGATGACAGTGTGAGGTTTAGAGACAGGGTGGCCGTGCACACTCTGGCTGCAGTCCATAGGTAATTCAGCCAGTGTGGGCAAAACGAAAGGAGCAATTTGTCATCCACCCTCAAAGGGGGACTGTTGGCTCAAGCAGTGTCTCAAAACCACGCTTCTAAAAAGGTGAAGGGAGGAGAAAGCCCAGAACTGATCCATCACACCAGTTGTATTGCTGCTGTTCTGGGGCCAGATAAGACTGCTCAACATTACTGTAGAAAGTAAAGGTTCCTCATGGCTGAAAATGGTCAGACAATTCAGGGATGAAAGAGGCAGCGCAGCCTGTCCGTAAACTGAAAACTGTCAGTGTAATGCACAGAAGCAGTGGTGGGTGTGAACATCTCAATGTCCCTTTGGAATTTTCCCAAATACTGTCAGTAGCACAAGTTAAAACAAATGCAACCATGTGCAATCTGAGGTGGATGTAGATTGTCCGGTGCACAGAAGTTTGTCACCCAAATACTTTTATTCTGTCCTGTCAGCGCTTCAGTTACTCTTCCCCTGCTCTTGCTCTGAGTATGGATTGCTTCCTTGGATGGGAGGATTAAAATACTGCAGTAGCATCTTTAGGTAATAGGAAAAAGGCAGAGACTTGAGTATGCCTTCAGATTCCTCTGTAGTTGCCTTTAATGAAGATGTTGGAAGAGAATGCTTTCAAGTCTGGAAAATAATTAATTTCTGTAAGTAAGCTGAAATCATTCACAAAATGTGTTTTATATGAGTATGTTTTGTGATGGAATTGGGTTTTTTTTGTATAATGGTCTAATAATCACCCAAATCTGAGGAAATAATGAGCAGGCATTAGACTTTTTTTGTGTTTTTCAGTGACAAAGAAAAGCAGTTGGTGAGAAAACTGCAGAAGTAATAGTGTCACAAATAGTTTTCAGGAGGTACAAAGGGTGAAGTTGTGCACTTAGATTTGACTGAACTTTTGTAGTGACTTGCAAGAAACCACTTTTACTTGAAGAAGAGGAGCAGTGACTGTTTACCATGACCAAAGTTAACTGATTTCCTCTGCCAAAACTGCAGTCCTGCTAGTCTTGAATTCTGTATTTTTTCTGTGAAGCTGGAAAAGCGGGGAGTTGTTGGTAGAGATTCTTCAAGTCCCTGTGTCGCCTGTCCCCTTGCTGGCAGCAGGCCAAAGCTTGCCTCACTGGCCCTGGGGACACATCTTGCCACAGGAGTGGCAGATTGAAGACTTTCTCATTGCTCCCCAAAAATACCCCTTGCGCTGTTTAATCCATTGCACCTTATTTGTTAGAGGTGGATTAAATTTGGGTAAAGATTACAACCTTTCCTAACTTCTGTAGAAACGCCGGTGTCCCAGTGCATTGCAGAGTATGTGAGCGTGGCTAAAGAGGAGCAGCACCTGTTAGATGGGGACTTGCTTTTTTCAGATAAATATGTGTAGGAAGAAGAAAAACTTTTAATAAAATGAGGCATTTGGGATCACCTGATGAGATGAAAACCTGTTTTCCTCCTCTTAGACAAGGGTAAAAGTGACCAGTGAGGATCAGTGCCTTTTGCAAAGTCTGTCCACAGCTTGCATTCCCCTACATAAGATAACTCCTGCCGTGGGAGTCAAAATTGAAGTTATAAAGATAAAATACTGTTTAACATGTATGAAGCGGAAATAAGCAAATGCCCCATTACAAGAAAGAGCAGTTCTATTTATTCCAAAGATTTACAGGTAGTTTAAAACAATCCGTGTTTGACATGGTAAGTTGTCTTTATCAATAACATGCTAATTAAATGGTAAACATCTGTAAAATTTATGAAGATAATGAAGCTTGTCAGCCTCATCTTTCTTGTGCCAGTATTCCTGCTTAGTTTGGGTCTGGATACAGATTTGCTGGAGTAGTGGTGAGAATCTATTTGACCGTTGGGAGCAATGCCAGTGTAAAACTGCCCTATTGCATTTGATTTGATGATTTTGTCATGAAGTGCTTCTACTTGTAATTTAGGTCACCTTTACCTGATAATTCCTTCAGAGGCTTTCAGAAGTGGGTCTGAAAGCCAAACTTCAGTCCAGCAGGGTTATTGATCTTTGACTGGCAATTGTTGAAGTAGTAAATTGGCGAACAGAATGAACAAATCTTTTATGATTAATGCATTCCCTGATCAGTCTGGTAGGTGTGTATGTTTTCTGTTCTGAGTGGACTCCAAATGTATTCTAGTCTCTTGGTCATAAATTACTCCGGCAGCAGAAACATCATGGACTGCAAAACTACAGAGAGATTTCAGATGTATTTTTCACAGGAAAGATTCTGTACTCACCCAAGGAGTACAAAGAAGGTTGCACTTTTTTTCAGGAAGATGCTAATTGGTTTTTAATTTTTAAAGATTTTATGCCAAATGCTTTCTATACATTGAATAAGGACAGCATCAGAAAAGTAACTTTGATTTGAAATGTCAGTCACAATTTAAGTCTATTCTGTTTTTTTTTTTCTTTGAAATTGAGTTAAAATATGTAACCATAGCTTCATTGAAGTACGTTTATGTAAAGAGAGGACAGGTCTTCTTTAACTTCACGGATCTTTAATTGCTTATGAACTTCAAAGAGAAACTTGCAGAAGTTAGATTGATGATGGCCCTTTAGGTAATTGAATACAACATAGTTCCTGTTTGAATGCAACTCTGAAATCCAAATTATGTAAATCTACTGTTTCAGAACCAGCTAGTAGAAATAATAATCATTTTTTGCAGTTGAAGATACTTTCTTTGGATAAATTCTCTGACACACTGCTTTCCTATTGATTCATCTTTTCCATTATGGATATGAATAAGAAGCTATAGGCGTGTTAGCCTTTAGCTTTTTGACATTTGTGACTCCACTTGAATAAGCTTTGACTTACAGTTAATTAGGCACAACTGTCAATTAGTTTCATGGGGTTATGCAGGAACAAACCTGGCATTTATGAAAGTATTGGGATAGAAGAAGGGAGAAAATATTTTGGGAAAGTTTCTCAGGCATATTTTTCCTTTCAAGTTGTGCAGCTCAGTTGGGATGTGCATGAAACATTCTCTCTCCATAGCTGTCATTGACCCATCTTTGTGCAATCATCATGCTTTTCCTATAGAAGAAAGAGAGAATAGATTATAGCCTGCTATTCCTCTGCTAGGCCATAATATAATGTTAACTGTGCTGCAGCTGGGATCAAAATGACTGTCTCTCCAGCATCAACAACATTTGAGCTCAGGGCTAGTTATAAGTGTTTGGTCATCCAAAAAACCCCTGCAGCCCCATCTGGCTTCTGATCGTAGCTTTCCTCTTGGATACCATGAGATGGGTTTGAAATTGTGGCTGTGGAGGCAGGACAGTGAAAAGGAGGAAAATCTCTTCTCTGCCTTCAGTTTTATGTGTCCTTAACAGGCAGAAAGGGAGATCCCTTAATGGAAGACTGGTGCTCAGGCAGCCCATATACATTGCCTGGCGTTTTGCACGTGGATACAAATGGTTTGATTTTATGGGAGAATAGAAGGAAAATTGCTCGTTTACTTTTCTAACCCCCTCCTTTTAGCTCCCTCTCAGTTCCCCTCCGCTTCCCTCCTGCCCGTCCCCTTCCTGGCTGGGTTAGAAAAGCTCAGACAACTTCGTTGAGAAAAAGCTCAGGTGTTGTGTAAGCTGTGCTTGAGACAAGGGAAGCTCCTAAGAGGCCTGTTATGCTCCCAGCTGCTGGCCACCGATGAGTGAGAAGGAGGTAATTATGGAGAGATTGTGACAGAGGTAGGAGAGACAGAGAGTGACTCACCCTCCTTTAGAGGTGTGGGACACTTATGTTCCACTGCCTGCTCCTGTCGGTGTTGAATTATTTATTCAACCCAGGAAGGAGACCCTGAGATTTTTTTTTTTTATTATTTTGGGGTTTTTTTTGCACTTCGTATTTCAGTGAGGGAAATTTGATTTGAAATCTATTTTGTATGATTTCAGGGAAAAAATACTCCCATAGGCATAGCTGGGAGCTGTGTACTAGGCACACTTATTGTGTGAATAGGGCAGATAGCTAGTTAAAAATGAATATTTGGATGTCTGTGCCTGCCCATTCCTTTGGGATCTTGCTGGGCAATGATTCTTAAGTGTATATAGAAAAAAGTTCAGCATATAGATTTCTGGAAAGTTTTTGTTTGGAGAGCTCCAATTTAGAAAATGCTAGTTAGCATTGCATGTAAAGAATTGCGTTCATTGATATGCTAGCTGATTCTTTAATTGTTGGCTGTTTTCTAATCTTTGCCTTGCACCGTAAAAAAGGCAATTTTTTAGATGTTAGATGAGATGGTGATCGTGTAGCACCTGATAGTTAGTCAGAAGAAGGAAAAAATAACACACAGATGACTATTTGGAAACAAACCTCTGGATTTCAGCATACATGTATTGTCTGTGCTGGCTGATCTAGTAGGCAACCATGAATTGCAAAAGCATCTGACTTTCATGGGCACCCATCCTGGCCTTTTTGGCACAAGAAGAATTTTTCAGCTGTAGAAAGGATTTATTCTACCTGCCAGTGTGATTTATATACCATGTGTCTTCTCTTCAGCATCTGAGTATCCATGGCCATAGGGAAGTGCTCTGCCTCATCTGTACTGTGTGTAAATAGGTTCCTTTTAATGATATTAACTCCTACCGAGCCTTTTCATCGTCCCCTGTATAATTTTTTTCTTGGCAGTTGTGTCAGCTATGCTGTGTGTGTTGCAGAAAGGAGAATACCATGAATTCCTGGTTTTGTTTGCTCTTGGCAGGCACTACTACACTTCCCACCCTTGTGCGCACACCTACCTTGATGATGCAGCCTTCCCTGGATATCAAACCCTTTATGTCCTTCCCTGTGGACAGCAGCTCTGCTGTTGGATTCTTCCCAAATTTTAACACAGTAAGTAAAGGTGTTTCCACATTTAGTTTCAGTATATGCTTTCCAATCTGGTTCTAATATCCAGTATTGAAGCTGCCTTAAAACAGTGCATTGCTTACACAGCTCTAGCGAGCCCTTTTTTTCTGTGCCACGGTGGTTGCTTTTCCCCTGTACAAAAGGCTTGGAGTGGTGTCCAGCCTTCTCCCTGTGAACGGGGCTGGTTGGTTTTTATCTTGGTCTATTGAGGTGGTGTTTGCACATTGAAAAAAACAACCCTGTGCTGTGATAGAGATTTGAGAAGCAATAGAATGATTGGGAGCATTTGTCTGTACATGTGTATTGCTATGTGCTGGAAACAAGAAAAGCTAATGGAAAGACAGGTATGACAGGTAAGACATAGATCCTACGCTGCTGTGAATCGAGCGAAGTCTGATACGGCCAGGAAAGCAACTCAAGGATATTGTTAATTCTGTATCATTTAAACGCTAAGGGGTAACACTGCACAGCCAGCCAATGTGAGAAATGCGAACCTGTTATTTTTGCTTTATGGTAAAGCATCTTGGGTTTTTTTAAAACAAAAAAATTATTGCAAAAATAATACTTCTGTGGTTCTTTGTGTTTATCAGAGCGGCAATAACAAAAATACTCTCTTCCGTAGTTCTCGCTTCTTTATCAGCTCATAAAAAGGCACTGAGTGGTATCAAAATGCTTGTTTGCCACTGCACTTTATCATTAGCTTAAGTGTTTAAGCTAATGGCAACAGGAAGGAACCTGCCGTGAGTCATTTCTGCCCAGTCAGCGGGCACAGTGTGTTTGTAGGTGACCGTCACCTGAACTGCTGCACATTGCACTTCTCGCTGTGGCTGCGGGGGGGCAGAAAGGGGAGCAGTGTCATCACCACCAGACAGTAACCAGCTGAACCACTGCCAAGTGTTTCCTTTCACAAACTAACCTTCTGTCTGAAATTAAAACAGCAAAAGCATTCTTTTTCTTCGTGCCTTGCAAACACGCCTTGCTGACGGGCCGTGTGCTACAGCACGCAGTGATGTGGGGTGGTTATGAGGTAACACACGAACCAGCTTCTCTCCCGTGCCAGCAGCTCGACATACAACCAGTAGCAAATATTACTAATTCATTGCAAAACATGTATGTGAAAATTGTGCATTTATCAGGGAGATGTGGGAGTGTGCATGTGCACAAAGATATAAAAGATTTTAAAAAGTCCAGGTATGTTAAAAGAGCAGACCCAAAACTCAATACCATATTAAGAAAGCAGTGTGTCATTCGCATATCTAGGCATGATGCATTCATATTAATTTTCCATCCTCTTCCTAATACTCTCAGGAATTTTATTTGTTACTAATTTGTCTGCTTTTCAGTGGCACAAGTTTTCTAGGTAAGCTTTTTCACAGAACTGTTCATTATAACTCAGAGAAACTTTTCTTTAGAGATGTAGTTTTAGAGTGAACCAACCATTATTTGCTTTCTGGTGGCATTACTGAATATCAGAGTCGCAGTAGCCTCTAGAGACAGATTAATTTGGATATTTACAGTGGTTTTGCCTAGTTTATATTTATCTGGGTTACCTTTCATTTGCCTAATTCCTGGCGTGTTTATCCTTCACAACTGTCATTCCCATCCCAACTTCTGTAGGTTTTATTAAAAAATAGACCTGAGGTAATTGGCAAACATTGTCAACGTGGTGTCTACTTCCTCCCTTAGAATTCTGGATAATTATATAAAATCATGCTGCTGTACACCACCGACATTGCATGTTTAAACTCTTTATTTTGAGAAACAGTGGTTCAGGTTCTCTATTTCTAATTTGCAGACTTTGCCATTTATCTGGCAGGTATTGATTTTCCTTAAGAGTCTTTCACAATGGACTTCAAAGCTCATTGGAAAACTAAATCATTCATGATTATCTACTGACAGGCACAATGAATGCCAGATGTCATGTACTTCCTTTATTTCTAACTTAGCACAACCTTTGCAAATGTAGATTTCTAGGTTTGTGTATATATATATAATCTTTTTTTTTTCTTTTTTCACTCTGAAGTGGTGGCAATAGTATGTAAAAGTGTCTAAAAACCATTTTTCCAGAAGATAATTTTGAGTTATGGAAGCTAAATCCAGTTGATCCATAACATATGCATCATCCAAAGAGCCACAATCTTTCATCTTATGCAGGAAGCGAATATTAGAACGGCCAAAAAAGCCATCATTTGCTTTATGGATCAGTCAGGAAATCTATGCACTTCATTCGTAGGAGGACTTGTCAAGGACTGCAGACAGGGAAACCTCCAGTGTGCCTCCCTTCATCTCTTTGCCTTCCCAAGGACTGAGGGGACCCTGCCAGGGTGCTGGTTGTGCTTGCGTGTGTTCACTGAAGGAGGCAAAAAGAAACGGTCTGAGACAAAACTGCTTTGGATCCACCTGCATTTTCAGTGGCTCTGAGATACAGAAACATTTTTCTAAACCTTGCCAGGAGGTGGTTTCTACCTTGACATCAGTAGCCTTAAAAGAAAAAAGTTTCTGCATGGGTGCCTAATGCAATAACTTATCAGGGCAGAAAAACAAGGTAAAATGTATTAACTACAAACATCTTCAAAGGAACACCCCCTACAGTTTATTCCCAAAAGATTTTGTCTTACTTAAGGAAACATATTTAAAATCTGGGGTAAACCCTTTCTTATTTAGTTAACTTTGACAGTTTTCGGTTCCGAAAACATCTGCGATTCTCCAGATAAAACATTCGTGTTCCCATTTTGTTTGTTGAAGTGTTCTGATCAGTAGCTTCTCTCCACATGGGGTACTTCCAGCTGAAGCACTGAGCAGACCCTGATTTTGTAAAAGAAATGCCTACCCCAATCATATCTTACTTTCTTGATGGAATTGTGTGATTTAGTTTAAACTGTCTCCCTTTTGCTTCTCTTTAAATCATTAATAGTTCTAAATATGCTGTGGATGTATGTATAGTAATTGCCAACTCATGCCCCAATTAAATTTGCCTTTTTTCATTAGGACTTATTATATAGGAAAAATTATTTGGGGGATGATTGTACTAACTGACTGGATGCGTATCTTTATTCCTCAGTAAGGGGAATAAAGCTCTTTTGTTTCAAGAGACCAGCCAGAAGGGGATCTTTGTAAGGGCAGGATGAAGGATCCCAAGCAACGAGGTGTTGCAGAATAGGTGCTGTCTTCCGTGGACTTTTCATACCAGCAGCAAGTAGTTTTGTCAGAACAGTAGAGGCGTGATCAGACTGTCAGAGTCTGAACCTGAGTTGCTGCACGGAAGGACAAACCCTCTCTCAGAAATGCTGCAGCAGTGGATCCAAAGGTGACATCATGTTTGTCCTGGCATCAAGTTCCAAATGCTCTTGCTCAATACCTCTCTGTCTGAAATGCAGAGTTTGAATCAAATTATCAGCTATTATTACTTAAAGTGTTCTTGTTTATAAAAAACTGGGAAACATCATTATAGGAACTTCCCAAATTGGTATTTCCAGTTTGGGCTGGATGTGGACCAGAAGGTATTGTTTAAACAGAGTTCTTTTTCAGCACACTAAAATGACTCTAAAGATGCCTTAACAGGTTAATAACTTGCATATTGATTACATTTAAAAATATGTAAGTCAGTGTAAGGTGTACAGTCAGTGGAAGTCAAAGTTAAGATTACTGTGGTCCCCATTGTGTGTTTATTATAACAGTCTTGAATTTTGCGCTCGCTGGCTTCCACCACACAGCTTTGCCTTCTGTACCATTCTTTCTCTAAACCTCCCTGATTCTTTATCTCCTGTCATCCATCTTGTGTACTGAATGATGAAAGGATGCTTTGTGATCACATCGTGGTGCATGTGCTAAAGTGGCTGAAAGCCAGGATTTATCTTGCAAGATCACGATCACTTCATGATCGCTGTCTTCATCTCCCTATATAAAGGTTGTGTGCTCCCCCAAAAAAGAAATCTCAGAACTCCAGCATATTCTACCTTGTCCTGAAATGAGAGCAGCACTACATGACTCATATTTCGTTGAAGTGGTGCAGCCAGGGACCTGTCAGTCTGCACAAAAACATTATCAGCAACTTCTCAGATTCTATCATCGTAGAAAATAATCAGCAATTCATATGCTTCTTTCTGAGTTTGTTATGGCCTCAGGGGTAATCAAAGATTAGAGCATCTCTTGTAGCTCTCACATTAGTGAAACATTTTGCATCTAACTAGCCCATGATTGGTTTCTAAATGCTAGTTCATACCCTTCATGTTTTAGAGGACACATGGGTTAATGTGGCCTAGTTCTTGCTTCAGGGTCTATTTCTCTTCAAGTAGCTTTATGCTGATTCTTTATATTACAGTTCTCTCAGTCCCCTTGCAAAGTGGACCAGAGATATTTTGCATCTGCCAGTGAAGGTGAGCCAGCTGGAATGTGCTACAGGAAGGGAAGAGGAGCTGACTAGTAACTTAGTCAGAAATTTCTGACTCTTCTCCAACATTAGCCCTGCCTGAACTAAGTATCCCTGGCCTACCCCCAAGACAAGTACTGGGAGGAACTAATTTACTCTTTCCTCTTCTGCATTTTCAATTATTACCCACATTTTTGTTTGCTGCCTATCTCTTTCTCATTTGAAGGGCCCAGTAATCACCAAGGCAGAAGCCGAGTTCAGCAGATAAGAGCACAGGGCACTCGTATCACCAGCTTCACTCGCCCCTCTGCGCCAAGTGCCTCTTCTGCCTTTGGCAGGACACCGTGGCTTGGGAGCTTTCTCTTTCCTTAGCAGGGTCTGAATTCAGGCACTTAACACCCTGCTGCAGTGCCAAAGTACGCTTTGCAGCACAGGATTGTATATGGCAGGGACAGATTACAAATGCAGCCAACTGGATGTTGCCAACCCGTTATCTGTGGTCCTTTTTATCCAAGTACCCTGTCCCTGTGCTCTGATTTCCCCTTTTCCCTTCTATGGAGTGCTGGAGGGAAGCGACCTTTTCTGGTCCTCTCCATCTGACTCCAGAGAGGAGGTGAAATTTTTTTAAGAGCCGTACTCTACACTCCTTAACAGCACAGAAAAGAAATTTAAGCAATTGACTTAGGAGAGAGGTGTTTTGCACTGTAGCTGAATATTTTTCTTGAGGATTTTCATTGGTTGGGTTTTTTTTAATTAAGAACTGGTAAGGTTTTTCTTACAAACCTTTTATACCCTATTTTATAATTGTGCAGGCACAAAAGGACTTCAGGTTTGCCTTTTATTCCTGTTCTGAAAACTTAAAAACATTCCTATTTCATTTTTAGTTGTTATGGTTATAAAAGTTCATGTTTTTCAAGTCATAGCCGGAATCATCCAATTGACAACATGAGGAATCATCCTATTACCATTTATTAAGGGAATAAAAAAAGTAATAGGTATTTTCTGAGATAGAGGTGAGGACAGCAGAAGTTCAGGGACCACGTAATAAAGCCCAGATTCTGTCAGCACAGACCTCTGTTCTGAGACTGGTCTTTGCTATCTCCTCTCCAAGTACCTGGCTACAGAGCCCCTTTACTCTCCATGTCATCATCTTCTCAATTTTCTATTGTCCCTTTTCTTTGTATCCTTAGGGATTTTTTACCGAGCCAGGAATCCCTCTTTGTCTTTCTACAGCTTTGATGCAAAGCAGCAGGGAATTCTTTCAACTGTGGTAGAGTTTTTGGAAAAATTCTTCTCAGCCTGTGGAAGCCCTGAAAAATGTTTGTTGAAGGTGGTATATTTTTCCCACAAAATATTTGAGTCTTTTCCTGAAACTTTCAAAAACCACTGAGCTTGAAGAAAACACCTGGTAAGGTACACTGAGTTAGATATGGGAAAAAGGCTGCCAAAAGCAGAGAGTTGTCAGTTGACTTTTGACAGATTTTATGGTTTCTGGTATTTTAACAGAAAGATGCAGGTTCCCTAGTTCCTGTCAGGAATCTCTCAAAGAGCATCTCTGTTAAATTAGCGAGCCTAAATAAGCACTTTTCTGCCTTTTTCCAGTCTATCATACGTACCATTATGAGGGGGAAAAAAAAGTGTTTATTAAAATAATACAGTCAGGCTTTAAGGGAGAATCTCTTCAAATATAAATTATTTTATAGATTTTCCTGTTGCTTTTGTATTTTCTCGAAGAGGAATTGCATGGATGAGCTTCCTTCTCTCAGCTTCCGGATCCGCAGCCAGATAGGAAACCCTGTCTCTAAGGAGAAAGTGCACTGCCATGCACTGGTGAAGAACTGAGGTCACCAGGTGCAGAAGCCTTTTCCTACCCCTTTGTAGGAGTCTGGCATCAACAGTGTGGATTTTGAAAAATGGTTCCTAAATTGCTGCACTACATGCATTATTGCGTGTAAAAGTAATTGGGTCATCATCCTAATTCTGTAAAGAAATACAATTTCTATGTACAAATACTGCAGTTTGCTGAGTACTCCAGAAAATCTGTTCCTTAGCTACATGGTTTATATCTTTCTTAACAGAAAGCTTGGAGTTACTCTTTCTAACATTCCAGCAATATTTATTTCTTTTATTTCCTAGTCAGCGCAGGAAAGCTCAGAAGCCTTTATCTTCACTGAACTGGGTTCTTCTCAAGTTAGCAGTATGTTCCTGACACAAGAAAGCTTTTTAAAGGGAGAGGGTTGTTAATCTTAAAGGTGACCGAAGGATATTTTGCAAATAGACTGTGATGAAAACATCTCCCCTCAAAGCAAGCAGCTGCAGAACTGTAGTTTAGGACAAGTAACATGCGTTGTACCACTCTGCTTACAAAGATTTTGCTTGTTTCTTATCACAGGCCTAAGTTCTACAAGTTCTAAGCAAAATTCTAGAGCAGCTTTAGAGAAAAGTACTTCTCCATATGTCTGATGAAGTGGCTGTTTTTGCAGTATCCTGGCTGTACATGGCTAGCTTTCCTGCCCTGCCTTAGACCTTTGCCACATTTTTTCCATGAGAAACTGAGAATTGCTGCAATAATTATTAATCAATATAGCATTAAAATATAACTAAAATTTAATTCTTGTCATATTCATTCCTTCTGAGTGCCGAGGTACCTAGTGGTCTTTTAATCTAAATACAGTCAATTTTATGACAATCTGAAGGTACTGTATGGCAATTTAAAGCCATACTGTGAAACTTGTCTTTCCTTTCCTGGAAACCAACAATACCCAGGTTTGGAGCACCGACCAGCTCATTTCACGTAACAGAGCAAGGCTGATTTGAAGAGCTGTGCCTTTTGGACCGGCCTTCTCCATATTCAATCTGTCTGTTCTCACCATGAACTTCAGGTACTTCCCCAGGTTACCACTAGGGAAAGAGGATCACATTTCTCACTCTTGTGTTTGTTAGACAAGACAGGTTAATACCTGGCTTTGTTTCTCATTTACTTAAATTTAAAGAAAAAATCCGTGCTGAACATAAAAAAAACCCCCAAACCAACCGTATTTGATACTACATTAAGTTGCCGAACAGGCTTAATTAGAAGAATCCTTTAAAGATTTATATCTAAATACAGTGCTTTTTTAATTAAAAGCATTTTGAAGTTTGTGTGGTGCGTGGTATTGATAAAAAAATCCAAACAAATAGCAACAAGAAAACAACACCAAATCAGAAACATAATTATTAATTTTTAAGTGGAAAAGGCCTTGTTTCTTATATACTGTGAAAAGCAGAAGACAGCTGTGAAAATAGTTAGGCAATTCTTGGTTCTGATTTGCTTCTCACTTATATTTAGGCATTTTATACATTTCTAATCCAATCTCTACATACACATAAATTTTATCCTGTTACTAGTTTGGGGTTTTTTTCAGTATGTGAAAAGTAATGATATTAATTCATTTCAGAAGACTAGATTTCTTGTGTCTTTATTCTCTCCTAGTCACAGAATTAATCAAAAGCTCTGAATTTGTCCTTAACCTCTCTGCACAGTTCAGAACTGTAGAGGAAGTTCAAGTGTACCTGATGTGATACCATTCATCTTTGTGTTTTGGTGCTCTGGAGCAGCCTGGGAGCAGGAAAACTCATCAAAACTTAGAGCAGACTTTTAAGAAGAAAAGGGTCATAGCTAAGGACCGTCTCAAAGGTGAAAGCAAAAGTCAGGAATCTTGTTTACACCATGTGCTATCTAAGCTCCTTTTCTGAGTACGAACTCTAAGGCCTGAATCTTTTGGCAGGATTTTGCTGAAAGGTCCTTTTTCATATTATTTTACCTATTTGTGTTATTTTACTGTGAGTTGGTAAAAGGTATTGCAACAAGAATAGTTTTGCTCTCAGAGTATGTTATTGGTTTGCTTTTCAGCAACTCTCAAACTACAGTATGTTTTTATTTTTTGCTGGATCTGAAGGCAAGACAGTAATTTTTTTTTTGTTTAGCTGAACACAGCTGAGTGCTCTGAATAACAGCAGCTTTAATAATAAATAGCACTTATATAGCACCTTCTAGCAGATGATTTTAACATGTTGTTTAGACCTTTCATCGTTTTTTATGGGGTTGCAAATATTTTTATCCCCATTTTACAAATGAATAATATAAGGCTCAGATGAAACGACTCATGTACAGTTAAACTTGTGAGCCAGCATAGCCACAGAGGGAAAGAAAACTGTCATATTCCTTGAGCATTAATTAGCTTAACCCCATTGGATTTGGACCTTACTCTTTTTCTCAGGTTTGGTCTTTCATGGTCCTAGCAGTTCATGTTACAGATACAAAGTATTGCACAATGGCAGAGGAGTAATCTGGATGGATTAAAAAAGAAGCTGCCCAATACTTAAAGCTGGTTCAGTTTCATATAAGAAAAAGCACTGAGCTGCAGATACTTGCTTTTTTACTTATTCTCCATTTGTTTGGTGTGGAATTCTCTTTTATCCTAAAACATTCTCAGCAGCTTTCTGTTTCTTTATTTCACCCACAAAAGTCTCCTGTCTTGTCTGGAGCAGAAAATTTGACAATTTTTACCATAAAGGTTAAATCTATTCTTGGTGTTCTCATAACCAACTCAATCCTTTAATGTATTTATATCCTTGCTTGAGAATAAGCCTTAGAAGAAGCGGAGACCAGATTTAGATTTTTTTTTCCTGTGGTGTCTCATCAATTCTTTCTTTGGGTCAAATACTTCTATAGGAATGTAATATTACATTTTCATAATCTTTTACACAAAGATTTCTAAAACAGAAAACAGCAATGGTATTTAATTTTTGGAAAATTCTTTCTTAGACTATCCTGATTATAATTTTCTAACCCAGGAATTGGTTTTAACATGCAATAAATATATAAGCATGAAGGGAAGGAAGGGCAGAGAAAATATTCACAACACTGAAAGAGTAATAGTAAAAAATAGTTAAAAGGTGTTTTCTCAATTATCTCTTGACCTCTGTGCTTAATCGTATCACATTACCTGGAAAGAAGAGAGAGGTAGCAAGAGTTGACAGTTTATTTATCTTTGATTTTGATTTTTGATATCAGTTCCTTAATGTAGGCTAGAGTAGTGCAAAGACACAGGAGGCCAGAAAAGCAGAAGATTAGAAAATCCTTCGTTTTGTTTCAGTTGTTCCTTTTGCTTGTGTTGGTTTAACCCATGATTTCAGAACTGGGTTAGGAGAAAGAGAATTCTACTGAGAAGACCGGGATTCATCAGTAGCCTCCTGATCTTGGTCCGACAGTGGTTTGCAAATTCCTAAGTGCAAACCTTACTGAAAGCAGTCCCTGCTTTAACATAAGATTCCCAGTGTGGCGCTATTTTAGCCCTCCACGAGGCTGGGTCAGAAAACATCCTGAGAGAGAGAAGCATGTGTGATGGTGAAATTACTTGTGCTAGCACACAGGATGGATAAATGTGCGTGTCAGTAAAGATTTAGGGCTCTGCTTCCCAAGTCGATGCTGAGGAAAGATGATGGATTACATCATTTCTTGTTAAAACAGAAAGGATGCAATTAGGTGGGTAAAGAGAAAGTATATTTGAGCACGTGTTCTAGCTTTCAGTACCTGTGCTTCAAAGGCATACTGAAAATCTGAAAAGGAGTTGGAGAAAAGCTAGCAAAGGAATCAAGGTTTTTATTGAGAGCAGCTTAAGGAGCTTGGTTTATGAAGGAGGAGGTTAAGAGCTGACATGATTGCAGTGCATGAGTGCCTGCACTATTCGGGAGGTATTGGAGGTTAGAGTGACCTTTAATAGAGAAGCACAACTAGATTGAGTAGTAGTAACTCAGAAAGCATTGTTTCCACAGTGATGTAGATTAACTTGTTTGGAAACTTTTAAATCAAGCTGTTGAGGTGGTTTTTTTCCAAAAATTTAGACTGTGTTTGACCACAAATTATTGGACTTTGTAATAGGAAGGGCTGAACCTTTTCAGTGAATGAAATTATGTCATAAATTTTTCAGGAAATCAGATGTAATGGTTCCCTCTGGCCTAACCCAAGTCTGTAAATCACTTCAGACGTCACTTTGAGTATTCTGTGTGATTGTGAATACAGGCACACAAAGAGAATCAGCCTCTTTTTCATTTTTCCATGACAACTTTACTTTAGAAGGGGAACATGCAAAAGGATAGTGCACCCAGAGGCTCTGCATTATACCATAGGACTGGACATAAAAATGTAGGGAGGGAAATTTAACTGCTAGGAGCTGGAGATGGAAAATCAGTCTGTGAAGTCCAGGGATATAGCCCTGCAACTCTGTTAACAGAAATAATGTGAAATTTGCAAAAGCAAAATTAGCTGAACCTTGATCTAAAAGGAAAATGAGAAAGCTGAATTTATTAGTATTTCTAATACTTCTTTTAAAATATAAAAGGTTGTTTCCAGCTTTGGGTGTCCTTTTAGTTGTCTTGTACTAAAAATGAAGTAGAAGTGTAAACACCAAAGGTGCTCTTTCCTTTTTTATTTTTCAGTATTCACTCTTATTTCAGTATTCAGCTCTTCATGGATAGCTGTAGTGTCTGACATGTTAACAAGTGAATTACAGTAAGATTTTTGATTTGTTTTAAGATGTTTCCAGGCTGATTACACTGACCAGTAGTAGTGTGTGGAGGTCACAGCTGTCACAGGCACTGTTTTCCTCAGGAAGTTGGAGCTTGCTGCCAAATTGAGGGGACAGACAAAGAAGAAGTTGCATTCAGAGAGATTTGCCTTCAGAGTACAACGTTGTTGTTGTGTTTTAGGAATCATGTGTAAGGGAAGGGAGATGCTAGTCCCTGTGGTCTGAATTCTTTCTTAGTGGATGCTGATGTTTTTCTGCACTTGGGGAAAGACATCTGCTCAGAATTTTAAAAAGAAAAAGTAAAATCGTGGATTTTCTGTAACCTGAGTATGGTTGGGTTTGATTTCCCTGAGATCCAGATTTCATGCTCTGTGCAAATGTGCTATGTGTAAGTACACTGAGAGAGCCTCCTAAAAAAAAAGTGATTAAAGCAACCCTCAGTTAGACCACAGGATTGCAGTAGAAAGAACTCTATAATGTTTTAAAATAATTATTCTTTTTGTTCAACGAAACATTTGCACAAGTCTCCAAATCAGCTGCTGAGAATCTGAGTCACCCCTGGTTCGGTTATTGACCATCTACATCTGTCTGCTTTTTAACAACCCCAGAATGTTGTGGGAAGCAAAAGACAGAGGTGTAGGGAGGTGGTGTTTAGAGAGCTGCAGGCTCACTGTACTGAAGTACATCTCTGTGCAGACACTGTGCTACTCGAGGAGAGCTGATGCCCAGGGAATATTGATGGCTTCCCTGTAAGAAAGTTGTTCACATCACGGAATGATTTATGGTGGAAAAGACCCTTAAGATCATTGTGTTCAGCCGTTAAGGCAGCACTGCCAAGTTCACAACCAAACCTTATCCCTCAGTGCCACATATACACATCTTTTAAATATCTCCAGGGATGGAGGCTCTACCACTTCCCTGGGCAGCCTGTTCCAATGCTTGATAACCCTTTCTGTAAATGCTTTTCTCCTTATATCCAATCTCAGCCTCCCCTGGTACAACTTGAGGATGTTTCCTCTTGTCCTGTCACTTGTTACCTGAGAGAAGATAGTGACACTCACCTTGCTACAACCTCCTTTCCAGTAGAGCTCCATCAGCAGAGCTGACACAAGTGTTCCTGGTGATGCAAAATAAGCAGGAAAATTTAGAACAGAATTGCAGCGACTTGAACACTAAATCATGCTTAGAATTAGTCAAATGAGAAATATGTTCCCTGTTGGAACAAAAGCTGCACAAACGTGGAGAGAACAGATTTTTGCTGGTTTATGTTGGCCAAGCATGTCAAGCATTACATCACAATGTTAATGTTTCTGATTTTTTGCTGGGCATTTTAAATATGTGCTTTGCTGAGTATGTGTATTCAATTCTGTCACTGTTTTAGTCTTTACATATGTACAGTTATGGTAGGGGGCTGTGTATATATGGCAGAATTTATGATAAGCTTCAGTGTATGATCATTCTCCGCAGTGGCAGTGTGCTTGGCTTTTATAACAACTGGAGCTCAAACACACGGGGAGTTACAGAACTTAATTTAGATGTTGCATTGGTGATTTATGTATGCCAGTGGTTTTTTTCCAGAGGGAAATACTGGATTATATTATCAGTTTGTTCCACATAGGGTTTGAAACTTCTCTTTATCAGAGTAAACCAACATAGTATGCTGAAGGCCGCTCTCTGTGTTTTTCAGAAGCTTTTTATGCCTGCTGGTTAAGCGATACTGAGTTACATCTCTTATACCCACTACCAATACTATGTTTACAAAAGCTTGTCTAACAGTAAACTCTGTATTTGACCCAAGAGTTACATCATGATAAGAGGTAACCGGGCATACATTGTCAGTCACCATTTTAAACCTTACTCAGGTTATATTCATGCTTCTGTTAAGAAAAGACATGGCTTACCTCTCCTCAGGATCATTGCAGTTTGTTTCTGAGGCTCACAAATTGGTGTTTGTCCTGTCTGCTGTGCATAAAGGGATCTTTCGAAATAACCAGAACTTCGGTTTCACCAAATGACTTCTCCCAGAGCATATTTTCTCTTCTTCCTCTACCTACTTTCATGTCTCTTTGTAGTCTGGTTCCTTTCCCAGGTGGCACCAGAAGAATCTGTGGTACCATGATATACAGCAGGGCAGGGAGAGTTTCTGGTAGCAAGAATGCTAAGAGAATTCAAGGATGAAATTCTTGAATTGCTGATAAGGTGTAACAGCTCATCTAAAACTGCCTTTGTACCTGAGGACTAAAAGGTGGCAAATGCAAGTTTTTAAAACCCATTCCATGGAGCATGAAGGGGTTTTTTTTTACCAGGAAATGAATGGGTACCTCAGTAAGAACAGTATAATAGAATACCCTGTCCTGTAAACTGCCTGTAAAGTGTCAACATAATTCCTTTTTAAAGAGAAATCCTTCTTTACAAGCCTGTTTGTAGGGGTCAACACACATGTGAGTAAGGATGTTTAAATCTACATAGTCTAAATTAACAGGAGGATTTTCACAAAACCCCTTGGCAAAGATTTTTTTAAAAAAACTAAATTGGCATAAGACAATCCTTGCATGACAGAAAGACGTTTGGGAGGTAAGTGAGCTGGGGAGGTTTGCTATTGGCAAAGTTCTCCAAGGTAGAGAGGACTAAGAAGGACCGCAAAAATTGTGAAAGACCTTGATGAGACTGGCAAGCCAGACAACAGTGGTTGGTGAAGTTGCATCTAGATAATTCTAAAGTGAGGCACACAGAAGGAAAAATTCACAAAACTTCACATAGAAAGTAGTGTGCTAGGAATTGGCCATCAAGACTTGGGAGTGAGATGTCAGGTTTAGAATAGTGATTCCTTGAAAACATCAGCTCAGAGTTCAATACTGATCTGACCAGAGTATTTTATATGGTTCCTGTTCATATCTTCAATATATTTAATAGAATTAGTTAAATTTTGGTAGAATTGAGATGGGAAACAAGAATGTAGGAAGGAATGGAATGATTTCCATACACAGAATGGCTGAGCAGCACAGCGATAACTTGGGGTGTGGTACAGGTCTTATAAAATTGAATTGTATGAAGCTATATTTAAACAAAAAGAATTATTTCTTGGCACAGTGGGCTGTAGGCATTGGAACTGCATGCAAAGAGTGCAAACTGGTTTACATCAGTTTCAGGGGCAACTATGCAAGAGAAAGTCACTTTGGAATTTATCAAATACACAGTAGACACCTGACTCTGGAAAATTTTTGGTGGGAAAATATGAAAAAAGCAGCAGGAAATACAATGCCTGTTTGTGCTGCTCCCGTTCTGTTCTGTCCTGTCTGTTGCTACACTTGTATTTTTTAAGTGCTTTTAAAGTTCTTGTCACAAGTCTCAGTAGCTGTAGAGTATTTCTGTCTGAAATCTCTTAATCCTTGCTCACTTCGATAGTTTGGGTGGTTTTAACGAGACTCATTGCAAAAAAGATAGTATCTTCAACTTTCTTGGAAAGACATTTGTAAATTTAGCTTTCTATTAAACCAGTTGAAATAGGAGAACAAGACTAACAGGTTGTTAAACCTAGTTATGGCTACCAGAGCACTATGAATTGCTTTGTTAATTCCCCCTGTAGCATAAACAGCATAGTGCAGATTTTTATTTGTGTTTGTGGTAGCTGTTAGCTTCTGTTATTATTTTTTTTTATAGATCTGGTTCTTAAATACTGGTGCTCCTCACTGGGCAAACTCTGCTGCGTCATTTCCTAATAAATACCTCAACAAATAACTCTCTCCCTCTTTCCTACTCCCTCCCTGCAATGAAGAGGGTGATTTTGTGTAGCGATCTAAGATCAGTTTACCCTGCAGCATTAATCTTCTAACAGAGAGATACTATTTTATTTTTCCAGCATGCTGTAATCCACCCCAGTTTCTGATATATTTAAAGCGTATTAATTGTTAATGTTGCACTTCTTGAATTCTAATCATGACCAGACTGCACGCAGGGCTCCTGTTTGGGAGGGATCATTAACCGCTCCCCTGGGGATCACAAGTGGTACTTTCTGGAGGCAGCACGAGCTGCATTATTTTTGTAGATTTTTGTCCTTGTGCTGCTACATCTGTTTGACACTGGGACTTGGTGCATGGTCTGCATTGTGTGGTTGTGAAGTGCCTTGCCTCGCACCAGCACTGGGGATTGTTACTTGGAATGCACAGAGGAGTCATTGATCACTGCTTCTTCCCTTTGTGGTTTTTTTTAAACGGGACTGCAGACACTAGTGGGTATTTTGGCTATTTCTTTTCACCGATCTCAGGCACTTCAAATGGTTAAGGTACTTTTGAGCATTACTCTTTTCTTCTAGATTAACTGATTAACAATTAGTAGTTAAGTTGAAATGTAAAACATATCTTCCATTTAAGAAAAAATCCTACCAACTCTTCCCTAATAATACAGCAATCTTTTACCATGTATTATAAATGCAATAATATATATTGACTGTCATATCTATTGTAAAGTGGATGCTCAAAAAACTTCTAATCTGCTTGTATAATTGTGATATACTATGCAAGGCGATGCCACAAATGGTACAAGTCAGAAAAAGATTTTTTTTTGTTGTGTTTTAAGCTTTTAGGCTTTGAGCTCTCACTATGTCCTAGAAACAGGAAACAAGGGTATTTATTTCAGGTTTTTCTTAGATTTTGTCACATTCGTTATAACAATACCACATCATTTAATAATTCAGCAGATCATTCTAGATGAGGTGGTTTTACTTTTGTATTGTTGTGTGGTATCCCCGTGGCAATGAAATACAGTATCTAGTGGCAAAAGCTGATACAAATTAAATTACCTCTCTGGAAAATTTATTACTAATGCCATTTACAAAATCATGCATTTGGTTTAAAATGAATGCAGCAAGAAACATATGTAGCTATTGTCTAAAAAAATTTAAGTGTTCAATGTTATGTGATAAATTTGGGGAATATCTTCTTAGGCAGACACAATGCAGTATGTTTTTCTTGAATTTGTTTTTTTGTGTGTACATATATGTGAAGAAAATCCTCAGCAGTGCAGGCTTCTCTGGCAGCTTAAACTTTGTACTAAGGGAAAATTACAGTCTTTATCTTCATGTTTAGAAAGTCTGGAAGCAGCTAATTTACTGTTCTAATTCTTTAATGAACCCGTTACTTCAGCTGTTATCTCTTCCTTTTGCGAGTCGGTTTATTACCAAGTGTGTGTTGTGTGTCACCTGGGATCAAACAGCCAGGTTTGGTTTCTTCCAGCAGTACTGTAACTGAAAGAACTGTCACTGTGGTTGCAAAGCAAGCTTCAGAAAAATCTAACTTTATAACAAAGCCAACTATTTTCTTCTGAACTGGTTTAAAAACCAAATGGGGAAAAGAGCACTTATCTTTTTGTTGTAAACTGGCATTCTTTTTCCTTTCCTCTTCAGAATCCAGTGCTTATTTCAGATAAGGATGAGGGACCACACATACACAGATGCTCATAGGATCATTTGGGTTGAAAGGGATCTCAGATGTCATCTGCTCCAACATCCTGCTCAGAGCAGGATCAGTCGTGAGAGCAGACCAGATATTCTGCTTTTTTTTAAATTAGAAAATTATGTTTGAATATTTTTGCATCAGGAAATAAATTTTAATCTATATTCACGTCACATCAGGAAGAACGACATGTTATGACTGAGTCCTCGACACAGTAGCAGTTATAAACTCTGTTTTCTGAACAGAGTGTCATTCCTCAGGTTCTGCAACAGGATGCTCTGTGATCCTGGGCGTATTCGTGACCAACAGGAGTCCTGATATTTAGCAAAGATGTAAGCAGTTCTGAGTTCCTGAAAAGGTTCAGTCAAATTTAGGAGTAATATATTCAGTTTTTTCACTTGTCTCACATTTTTTACAGTGTTAAAATGTTTTCTGAAGCGTGCGAACTTTCCTGGTACAAACACTCCATGTTCCTCCGAACTTCAGCCTTCCCATGGGTTCTGTCACTCATCAGTTCCGCATGGAAATGTTTGGGGATTGCAACCTCTTTTCCCAGCAAGTGGTATTTGTAACGGAGCCTGAAAAGGACCTCCTTTCACAAAGAGATCTCCAGGAGAGAATGTTTTTCAAATAAGTGCTAATCTTTATCACTGAAAGGAAAACATGTAGAAATAAATGACAGTGATTTGTCAGGGTGAGAAAGTGGCTTCTGCAATGTGTCTTTTGGATCAGTGGGTGAGAGGGGAGGGCTTTCAGGGGGCTCTTTGCAGTTCAGATGTGGTAGGGGGGCCCTGCAGCCCAGAGGATGTGCGGGGTTGAGGAAAAGGATCTATTTAGTAACCTGGGGATGACAGCAACAATGAACCTGCCTTTTCTTCATCAGCTTTGGCATGCTACCAATTCCCTAACTTGTATTAAATCTAGTTATTGTGAGGGCTGGAATCTTATTTCTCCTGTTTATCTCGAAAAGAAAAGAGCTTTCTGCTGGAAGTGTTATTTTTTTGATTTTTCTTCTGTTCTCTTTATTGCCCTGAAAAGTTGCAAATTGGTTATTGTTTGTTCTCCAGATGGATCCCGTGCAAAAAGCAGTCATAAACCATACATTTGGAGTGTCCATTCCCCCAAAGAAGAAACAAGTCATTTCCTGTAATGTCTGCCAGCTTCGCTTTAACTCTGATGTGAGTATTGCCTGTGTTCCTTCCTTTTCTTTTTATTTTTGTTGCATTAGGTGTAATTAATCTAAACCTCTTTTCCCCAAATAACTCGTTCTGCCTACATTCTGCTCAGCCTGATGGGTTGCTATTTTGTCCGCTCAGAGGCAGAAGTCCGTAGAGCATGAACTCTTAATTTTCTTGGGTAGCTCTGGCATGATATCCAGTGCCACGTCCATTGGTGACATCCCATTTGACGGTACAGTAGCCTTCAAGAGGTATTGCAAAAAGAAATGTTTGTATGAGGGTTGTTTTTCAAAAAAATGGAGGTTAAGCAGAAAAACTTCCCAGTGAGTTCTCCAGGTCATATTTGCTTTTCTTCCAGAAGATATAGCTTTTTCTTGTTGTTTGTACATCCTTGCTGATATGTCTTTCCATTTCTGAATAAAGTCACTCTTCCAATAACTTTCATTTATAATAAATATAAACAGTTCTAGCTGTCATCCTGAGTGAGAAATTCAAAGAAACTGTTTTCTGAAGATTAATTTTAAAAAATCATTACAAAAGAGTACACGAAAAGAAAAAAAGAAATTCAAGGAAACTATATCTAAGAAAATTATGACCTTTGAAAGTTTAAGAATATGTATTTGTTCTTGGAGACTACTTACTAATGTCATTAAGTTAATAAAAATAAACCCAAATTCCCAGATTTTTGTTTTTATCTCGAGGACAAGAATAGATCCCTAAGTGATGTGTTAATATTATATATTTTTCTGTCATAATTTTGGTCTCAAAAATAGTTTGCAGGCACCTCCTCAAAGCCTTTGAGTATTTTGTGCTCCTTGAGATTTGCAGTAAAGCACCTATACCCATTACCCTGGTTTTCTCTGCCTCTAACATTGCACTTTGAAAAGTGTCTTGTAAAGTGTTTTCCCCAGTTTGGCTTTCATGTCTAGGCTGGTAAGGATTTTGAAGCAGTGCTATCTTAGCTTCAAATTGATTTCTAAATCTGTCATCGTTTGACAAGCTTATTAAACTTCCTTTGAAGTGGCAATATCTGCTTAGTTAACTGATCTCAAAAGTCATTATTTTAAATTTAGTTTGCTTGTCTTTCTACTTTAAGGTTAAGATTTAAGGGGGAAAAGAAAAAATCTTTCTGCTCTGATACTTGGTCCAGGTATCTACTTTTACTGATTAAATCAAGGAACCAATAACATTGTTTTAAATTTAAATTTCCTTTGGCTTCATGGATCTTGCTTCTGAGCTGGATCTTACTCTGTCACCGGTGAGGCAGCTCAGGCTGTCCTTACTCTTCCCTCTCCTCTTGAGGTCAGGGTCCCTCTGATGGTGGATCCTGCCCCCAGAGGAGTCACTCACTTTGTCTGTGCTGACATTCAGGTGGACAAACAGCACTTCAGGCAGACAAATGGAATCACAACTGAGTGGCTTGAAACAAACAAAAGAAGAGCTGAAATGTTATATCATTTTGTACATCTGTCAGCCAAGCAATTTTTCCTATCTAGACTTACAAAGAAAGTGCATATCATATTCTGCTTTAAATAGTGGCATCAAAAAAACATGGCCAATTATAGCCATGCTGCTTCTTCTGGGCCAGGTGTATTCAATAGGGTGGTGTGCTCTTTCTTCCTAAATGTGATAAATATGTTCGGTTGTAGTTACTGGAAAATATCATCATCCTTTTGTGATGAACGGTTGTAAGAAAGGATGAAGCACCATGACTGTGATACTTTACATGCTGAAATGCAGCACCTTCCTTTCTACAGCAGTTCAGTTTACCTGGACATCCACAAACAACATAGAAATTTGATTTTGGAAAGTGCTAAGGTTACAGCAGTGTTACAAATACCAGAAGATACTTAGATATAAGTCGAAGTTTCACAAATATTTCATAACCTCAACATCCAGGAATATTTGGAGAATGAGTCTTCATTTTAAAAGCTTTCTAGCCTTTCATTGGATTATTCAGCTTCTCCTGAGAAGCTGTACATAAGATTTTAAATCTTTTCTTCAGGTTCAGTCATTTGACCTTAAGAATTACTTATTTGAGCATGTCTTGCATCTTTCTTTCTGAGAGTGAGATCTTATTTTATTTGGATGTTATTCTTGCCTATCCAAGTAGACACACCCCCCCATAATCTGCATTGTTATCGTTTCACTGAGGAAATGCTGGAGGGGCTTCAACCAAGCTCTGCAGACTCACGGTTCTTTCTTAGCTTGTTGAAGCTCCTGCGCAGAAATAAAAATCTGGACTCTGTATATATTTTTCTTTTTGGTCCCTTTGGACCAAAAATAATGTGAAACTACGCTCAGGGCGTGGAATAATCTTTACAATCCATCTTTTGTTTGCTGACTGGGGAAGAAGGGAGTCAGATTTGTGTGAACCTTATAACTGCTGAATCTTTCAGAGAATCAGTTCCACCATGTGACATGCTTTTGAGTAGCATCAAACTCTGTTCATCTGCATTAAAACTTCAGTGGAGCACATTGCAAAGTGAGATTTGTAATACAGTCACTTCACACTTGCAGTTTCTTCTAGCTCTACAAGGCTGGCATACTTCCTGTTGTTGATAGGCATTTCATTCCTTTGAACTATCTCTGACCTGAATTATGCAATTAGATGAAATAAAAATGGCAAAACTAAACTATTACGTGTCTTTTTGGTTTTTTATTTTTATTCTCCTAAATGATTTTCGCTTGCATGATGTTTGAGGATTCTGACCTCATTCTGGTGGTGTTTTATCAATTGCACAAGAAACATACAGGTAGTGGGTATTCATCTGTGAGAAGAAAATTGGTTTCCTTGCCTGCAATCTTTTCCTTGTGCTGTGGACACTCACTGGTCTGAATCAATAGACCAAAAAAAAAAAAAATCAGACTAGTCAATTTATAGTTGTCAAACCTCCCACTAAATTAATACAGTGAATTGCAAAGGTTTGGGGTTTCTTTTGCTCATGTGTCTGCAGGTTTAGCTTTGGTGAGAGTATTCTGGCATCAGATTCAGAGGCAGGGATCTGCAGCTACCTGCAGGAAAAGAAAGATCAGGGATGGGAGGAAATTTTAAAATTTAAATATTTAAAAATAGGTTGTCTTGAGTGTGGGAGTAAACATATGTTGAAGTGATGGCTTCTGTATTTTCAAAAATAAAGTTCCTAGAAAGATTTTTCTTCTGCTATATTATAATTCGAACAGTATTTTCTAACTGAACTCTTCAGGATCTCCCAGTCTTCAATTTTTAAAGTACAACATGAAGAAAACCTCTCTGTACAAATTCTGAATTTTGTCTGGTCTTAACCCGATATGTCCTCTTCCAAAAAAAGAAATTACAGGGTTTGACTCACACTTACAGACATTCACCATCATACTCTGCCTGTCCTTTTCTAATATTTTTAGCTGCATTTTGGTCAAACTGGAGGTTGTCTATTTCTGCTAATAAATTCTGGTACAACTAATTTGGACACCCCTTCCAATCTCTGTCAACTCCAGAAGAAACTGTAGTACAGAAGAGATGATCCAAAGTCTTGCAAAACAGAAAAATGAAAGGTCATCTCTGAAGTTAGTGCAAACTAAAGTTGTCTTAATAGCCTGAACTTTGAAGTCCTTCAGGGGGATTTTATCTGTAAAAGTAGTATCAGCCTTGTAGCAATGATAGCTGAGGTTGCTTCAACAACATTTTTTGCATGATCTACTTAAGATACTCTAGCTGGAGCTCAGAGTGGGATTGGGTGCCTAGATCTAAGTGTCTTGCTGTTCGAATATCTGAGGTGTCTGGGACATCCCCAACAGGCTGATGAACTGACAAAGGACACCCGAGGACGTGACAAATTACATGGGATACCTGCCTCTGGAACTGAACCCCCACTCATTCAGTTTGCCTTCTGGTTTACTTTTACTTCCTTTTCTTTCAATTTTTTTTTCTTTTTCTTTTATTTTGAAGAGAGAAGAGGGAGAAGCAGGATTCAGTGAGGAGAAAAAGCAAAAAATATAGGAATAGAGAAAGTGAAAGGGGAAAAAAATGTGAGGAGGGAATAGAGAAAAGGGCTCTTTCCTAAACTAGTTTTTAATGGTAGTAGATACCAGGAGTCAAGTGCAGTTGAATTAGGGTAGAAATCTTATTTTAGGAAGGATAGTGTTATGAGGATTGATAGTTAATGAGGTCGATTAAACAGTATGGTCAATGAGATACTTATTCTAGTCTGCACAAACTTTATTCTGTTATGCATTGGAACATACTCTTTCTGAAAATAGTTTTAAAAAGAAAAAAAGCAACATTATCCATTAACACTTGCAATTGAATGTGCTTCAGTGTTTTGGAGTAAACACAGGTGTTTCCATCTTTGCATCAAATTATCTGTAAACACCACGTTACTTTTTAATTTCTTCATGGTGATGACACAGCATGTGCTCCAGTGCAGCAGTGACTAATGTGTCAATGAAGTTCAAGCTACGGTCTTGTGTTATAATCCAGCTCAGAAAAAATGAGAAATACTCAATTATATTTACTCCCACGAGAGACTAGGCAGTAGAAGAGGAAGAATCCTCTCCATGGAACAGATTGTGATAGTGAGTAAGATTTTACGGTAACTTGAAGGCCACCAGAGCAAGGGGTGTGACTGTATTCCACCAAGAGGAAGCAAGATATGCTGCGAAAGATCTAGCTTAACTTTTGAAAAAATACTCTTTTTTTCCTTTTAAGAATTCTGAGATTAATTACATAGGTTTGGATGGTGTTATTAATTATATATACTACGGACATTCTAGCAAAACAAAAATCCTCTTGAGTGAGTGTCCTGGTTCTGCCCAGGAGAGGGCTAATTTTTTGCAGTAGGTGTGAGGGGCATGACCAGGGCCTGGGGATTGTTCTATACCTGCTAGGAGCGGGCGAAAGGGACTCTCTGTAAGAAGGGGTTCCTTCCACTCACGTAAATGTGGCGGATGGAGCAGTCCTGTATTGTTTATTGTTGGGGTTTTTATACCTTTTGTTTTTAATATTGTTGCTCTTACTGCTCATCTTCTTATCTCATTGCTGCTTCCATTAAATTGTTCTTCTCTCAACCCGTGATCTTTTCCTTTTGTGCCTCCATTTGGAGGGGGGAAGGGAAGTGACACGTGGTTTTTAGCTGGAGTACTAAACTGGAGAACAGCATTCCTAAACCACGACAGTGAGTTTACTGAATCTGTATGATATCAGTAAGAGGGTCCAGTAACAAGAGGGGAGGGGGAAAATGGCTCTTTTTTATCCCATATAGACTCCTTTTCTGCCTACCCTGGCTCGTTCTTTCTCATTCTTTCTGGCCACCAGATGAATCTGCAGCATTTTCCTCAACTGGTTTGTGGCAGTAAGTCTTCCAGCAGCTGGCCACACTGTCCCCAAGATGTCTATTCTGTTATGGCATCTGACACTGTAGCTTGCAGCCATAAGGGAGAAGTGAGTTGTGGTTAGAAGGATATCTGGTTTCTGCAGAACTGCTCTTTTCTCCTTATCTGAATCATTACCTCGTGTTCATCTCGTTTCTCTGCTCTTCTCCCTCATTATTTTTATTTTATTGTTTAGTCTCGAGGTTGTTGGGATTGTTTAGCCTGGAGAAAAGGAGGCTTAGGGGTTACCTTATCACTTTCTATGCCTACCTGAAAGAAGGTTGTAAAAAGGTGGATGTCAGTCTCTTCTCCCAGGAAACAAGTGATAGAAGGAGAAAGAACTGTCTCAAGTTAGGCCAGGGGAGGCTTAGATTGGGCATTAGGAAAAATTTCTTCACCAAAAAGAAAGTTGTCAAACGTTGGAACAGATTGTCCAGACAAGTGGTGGAGTCACCATTCCTGGAGGTGTTTAAAAGATGTGTGGGGACATGTTTTAGTGATGAACGTGGCAGTGCTGAGTTAACATTTGAACTTGTTCTTAAAGGTCCTTTCCAACCCAAATGATTCTGTGATGCTCCACAGTGTTTCAGGAGCTTAGGCACTATATAATAATGTCAGTACTAATCCAGTCCTTTTTTCAGCAGCCAGACGTCTCTATAGTCCAAACTTTCAAATACATGATGCTGGCAGTCCGTATGTTATTGTTCTGATTTTTGGTTTGTGGTGTCCTTTTTTGTCGCGGGTTTGGTCTGATTAAATACCCAGCACCAACAAACTATTTACTTACATGCCTCTGCCATGATAGGCAGAGAAGGGGAACCAAAAATCCAGCTTTTGTGGGGGGCAAAAATAAGGATTATTGAGGAAAAAAAACGGAAGAGCTTCAAGGCAAAACAGGCTCAAACTTGATAATCTAAAGAGAATTTATTACTAACAGAAATAACAGTAAAAAGATAGAATTATGGGGAGAACAATCCCTTATTCCCAGTACCTTCCTCCTTCCAACCCACCAATATACCAATATACACAAGGGAAACAAAACATGAGGTTTGGTCAGTGCACTCATTTTTAAGAGTCCTTCTTTAAGGAAAAGAGTTCCTTTTCTGTGTATGCCATGGGACTCTCCCCACAGAAGATAGTCCTCGATGAACTTCTCCAGTGCGGTTCTGAGCTTCCACAAACAACAGCCCCGCCCGAACCTGTTGCAGTGGGA
>VZTA01028477.1:73621-148680 GCA_013398855.1 Mohoua ochrocephala
CAGCCCACGGTTGTTTTCTTTGGCTGCCTGCGGCTTCGGGTTATTTTCCAGGGATCTGGCCTCCCCCGGTGGGGGAGGCCCGGGCCCGAGCGGGCCCGTTCCTTACTGCAGCCACCCAGGAAGTGAGAATCCCCGAATCCCAGAATCCCACTCTGGGTTTAGCAAATATGTGAATTGCAGAGGCGGTACCAGCTTTCTGATTGGTCTAACAACCTGTCCATCTAACCAAGGTTAAACCCATAACATTTTTGTAAACAGGTTTTGTCATCTGTTGATCGCACCTGACATAAGTTTGCACACTTTCTGTTTCTTATAGGAATGTCTTTGGCTGTGGTACAGCCTGGTAGGCACCATCTTGTTCATAGGATATAATTGGATTGAAAATAAACTTGTATTTGCACAGTGTGCTGCTGTGTGGGTAATGACTGCAAGTTACCTCAAAAACCAGGAGGTGACTTCAAAAATCAGGAAGAAACACCTTGTAGGCAGATCAGAAAAGCAGATGTAACAATTTGGCATTAAGAGACAATGAAGGTCATCTTATTATTGAACGCATTTAAAGCTAATAAAAATGATGTGATGATAGTGCTCATCTTTTTCAAAAGCCAGAAGGCAAATTTTTGAAGTTTAGGCAAGTATTACCAAAAGTTGACTTTGCAAATTTAAATGAATCATTTGTGCTGTCAAAAAGATAATAAACAAAATAATCAATAGCATCACATAAAAATCTACAGAACTGTCATTGTCTCTTGTCAAAGGTTTTACATTTTCCTTATAAATAAGACTCTATTGATCCTCTGGGTATGGAGGGTAGTGAAGCGGATAGGAGGTAATTAAAAGCATAAATCTCAGGAACTTGTGAAGGTAATTTTCTGTTTTGTAGACAGAACTGACAAAATGATGAAAGTTGTTAGCTCCAACATGACAGAAATACTGCATGATTACAGGGTACAGGGTTATAACATGATGAAAGTTCTGTTCAAATAACAGCTATTTAATGGAGCTTTTAACTAAGTTTGGTAAGGTATTTAAAATATGAGTTGAATTTTTATGACATGGCTGATATTCACAGCTCCTTGGTTTTTCTATGTTCTTTTCAATAATAATCTACCTTACTATTTTGAGCAATTAGGTTTTAGAAATCCGTAAGGATGGAATTGAAACACTAATGCGTATCTTTGGTGTAAAAAATGTATGAACATGCCAGGTTTGCAGATTTCTTCAATTACATCTATTATTAATAGCAAATGAAGTAAAACTGTATTTTTCAACACTACTTCCTAATTTATCATGTCACATAATTTTTATTAGAGTTATGATTCTAGTCTAAATTCTTCATAATTTATATACTCAAATAAATATGCATACTTTTACAGAATGGTTCTAACATGTAAACTACGTGATCACACATTTAGTAGACATCTTACTATTAAGAAAGAGTTTTATAGTTTAGGATCTGCTGTGAACTAAAATAACAATATGTTGTGAACATGAATACCTCTCAGCTCCTCCTGCCTTGCACAGTTAGTTTCCTTCTCTAACAGGAGTGCTGCCATTGTAATCAACTTGATGTATAAAAGTTGGCAGGAACACAGGTGTTGAGAGGTGCTCTTCCTACAATATAAGTTCTGACTATATTTAGGACATGTTAATTTTTAAATTTTTTTTAGCTTGAATTTATGTAAAAATTTTTTGTGATGTGCAGGAAAAAATTTGTCTTTATAGCTACTCCATAACAGAATAGAAGTTTTCAGGGTTATTATATATCTGTTCGGTCTTTCAGTTGTTCATTTTCTGTGGTTGAACTGTTACTGGCAGAAGCTTTTGTGGTATTTTCATTTTTTATATTTTTCATTAGAGATTACCAATTGTATTGACACCAAATGAACACAGGATTTGAGATAGAACATAGAATCACTGAGGGTGGAAAAGACATCTCAGATAATCAGGTCCAGCCCACCACCGTGTTCACCACTAAACCCTATCCCCAAGTGCCACACCCAGATGGTTTTTGAACAGTTTCAGGGATAGTGACTCCACCACTTTACCAGGCAACCTGTTAGAGTAAGAATTGCTGCTGAGAATATTTCCCATCCAGGGTGGAATTCCTGCTTTAAGAAGGTGCAGTAGCAAGCAAGAAGAAATAGCTGTGAGCCACCATGTTCAGTTCCATTTAGTTGTGGCACTCACTCAATACTGCACAGCTCGAGACTTGAACCCGCATTTCCCACCTGGACGCTTCAGAGTCTCCCTTTATTTCTTCATTTCTCCTTCTTCACGTCCATGCAGATCTACATATATGTAATTGTATGTGTTAATTGCCAGACTGGATGATGTGGTAGCAGAGTCAAGCATTCAGCTGAAGAGTTGATGGTACAGTTGTCTTATTTCCATGAAGACCTAATGGAGGGCTACTTCAGCTGATCTTGAATGAACCTGTAAAAAATCCTGATCTCGCGCACGTACACACTGAACCTTTAGACTTCCTCAAGCCTTTCATCAGGTTCATGTTTCTTTGTGTAGCAATAAATTCAGTTAATTAGTCATTCACTGAGCAAGTAGATTCTAAAACTCAGTCACTTGTGAACTGTCAAAATGAATCGTGTGGATTTCAAATACACTGTCAGTCATTGCTCCTGATGGGGAATATCTCTTATCTTTTGTACTGCAGTTTTGCCTGTAGTTCAAAGTTTTCTTAAAGGTAGTACTGCTATCAGTGAATCCATATGATCTACGTGTTGCCTGGTTATCTAGCTCTTTTGACATGAACAGATTTATAAACATTTTTAACTTTCTACAAAGTAAAGCTACTGAGCTTATTTTAAGCACTACAACATGCTAATGACATTCACATTTATTTTCAAAAGCGTGTTTGCATGTAGAAGATAATTTAAATTTTTGATCTTTTATTAAATGCAGTCTAGTATACAAGGCTATTGTCTATGTATTGTATGTAGTCTCACAGTTTAACATCCTGCTTGGATTTCAGACTTAATTTGTAGTTGAAAGTAGCAATTAAATGTAGATTTTAAATAAAATATAGCATTTGGATCATTTTTAAGAGCAGAAAAAGCCATCCTTTCTTACAGCCAAGTCATTAATCCTTATAACATAGAGGCTTTCTTAAAATTAAAACATTCATAAGGCTTGATTGGTTGGGGGTTTTTAATTGGTACTTAAGGACTGTGGATAGAACTAAGGTGTATAAATTTTAAGGTATTTAAATTAGAAAAATTATGGGAAAAAATTACATCTTTTTTTGTCTGTCAATTATATTCTTAATTATTTTCAACTTACTTTGAAATACAGCTATGCACTAAACCATGGTCTTACAAATATGTCGACATACTTTTAGTGTCATAAAATATGCGTCCCATTGGTCAAAAAAGAATGCCAGACAAATGCATAAACACGTTGGTGGAATTTGGCCTGTCAGTACAAAGGTATTTTTTGCATTTCGATTCATAATGTCACATTTATGGCAGCTTAAAGCTTTTCCTGTTCATTAAACCTCACTAGCCAGAACTTGATGACTTTCTGTGCTGTCTAATAAGTAGGCAGGTTCTTTTTTAAAATGTTGCAATGTATAAATATCAAGCTAGTAGAACGCAGTCAGTTTTAGATTCAGTTGAAAATTAGACTTTTCCTTTCAGTTAAAGAGTTCTTTCATAGAAATATTTTCTTATTCCACCTTCTCAAAAAGTGTCCTCCTTAACCTATTATGCGTTTAATTTAAAAATTGTAATAATGATAATTCAATGATGACATTGAATATCGACTATGAAAGCAATAGATGTAACTTAATCTTTTTGAAATGAAAAATAAATATTTAAACAATATTGAATTGTGGCACAGATAAATTATTTTACTGTAGAATGACTTAATCCCTACAGTAAATGTAGCTGTATACACTGGAATAAAGTATTTTGCAATTAAAGTCATTATAGTACATGAGTATAGAAAAATATTTTGAGGTAACAGATTTTCATTTTGGTTTTTCCTAATTTTTTTTATTTTTCTCAAATATTGTTTTGCTGACACAGAATTTGCATGAATTAGTTGTACTTAATGATGATCAAAAAGTACCCTCAGTATCCATTTAAAATATTGTATCCCTAAGATATTTACTCTTGAGTTAATTTTGTATTTTATTGGGGGTTTATATTAAAATTGGTGAAGTATCTTCCTTTTATGCACATGACTTTTGAACCGTATGTGTATATAACTTCCTCTACATTACCAGAGCAAATGAAAATAAATTTTCAGCTTCTTGCCTTAACTAAAAATGAAAATTTTATGTGCCATGGCTTATTTCAAAGTTTAGTATTTCAATGATATAGTCTACAGAGCTCATAACCTCCGCTCTACTGCTGTATTTGTGTCATAAGCAAGTTTTAAGTGGGACTTGGAACAAATATGTTTGCCTTTAATATGGTGCTTTTGCAAATATTTTATAAAATTAGGATTATTAATGATCAGGAAGTGAATAACCACAGTAATTGGTATCAGTAATAATCAGAACTGGAGTTCCAATTTCAGATTGCCTCAGCTGCCCTTTTTTCTTTTGCTTGCTGTGACTCCAGAAAACTCCAAAGGCTTATGTAATGTGGTGGTACAGCATTTCAGTTACCAAAAGGCAGCTGAATCAAATGATTTATCCCACGGTGGATAAAAAGCAAACTCTGAACTTCAAGTGTATCTGAAAGCACTAGAAAATAGTGCTTATGTGGTTAGGAAACTTTGCTTCAATACCGTAAAGAATGCTGCTCTAACTTCATGCTTGGAAAGAGTATCTGTGTTTCTATTCACAGAACAGAGACAAGTTGAAAAAGCCTAAAACCCAAAGGTTTAACAATATCCAGCCCCTGGAACTGAAACTTGACAAAGTCATTGTAGAAATAAATAGTATATACTTAACCGACAAAGTGAGGCACTGAAACAATTTTTTATAGATGTTGCATCCCCTAACTACTTTGAAATCAAATCTGGAGAATCCCCCCTGCCCCCACCCCGAGGAATATGGTCTGATTTGAATAGTATTGAAGAAGGCTGGTATTTCCAAAAGCCCTACTTAGGTTGGTCATAGCAATACTTTTTGCCCTTATAATGTACAACTATGAATTTGATAGATTATAATAATTAGAAAACTTAAAAATTAGTCCATTCACCATGTTTCCATGAAGCTTTGCTTGTTGTTATGGAAATCTTAATTTTAATTCTGCCTGGGCTTGTTTGTTCTCAACAGGTACACTATATGAGGATTGAATGAAGGGAATCAAAGACTGTAGTAGGTTATTACTGATATTGCAGGCATTATTATTGCAAATATCAGCAGAAAGGCTTATTATCAAGGAATTGACTTACTAAGTCTTTCTCTCGAGTGCATTTATGTCTCTTATGTCATAGCTTTGGCCTCAGGCAGCATATGATCCTACCAACAGCACACATATGCGCAGAGCATAGAGTTCAAATATTTAAAGGGACATCATCAACTTGAGGATGCTCGAGTAGAAAATCTTGTACTTGCCATCATTTAAAGTATTGGAATGGAAAGGGTATATATTCACCCCAATTTTTAGCTCCACTTTTTGTACACTGCAACGTGTGAACAGTTTATTGAATTTTGTTGGTGGAAAATGCCCCTTCTGGTGCATCATGTCGCAGCTGCAAAGCTTAAGAGAAATGGATAAAACCCAGCAAAGGCGGAGAGAGACAGGGCAAGACTCCTGTGCCTCATAAGGCACATTGGCTTGGCAGGGCACAAACAGGACTGTGCTCCTCTGCCCGTATTCAGAACTGAAGAGATCCCACCCCGAAGTTGACAAGTGTCCCTTTAAGTAGTGCACGTAGTACTAGTGGTATAGCTGGATAGTTGTTTTTTTATAATCCTTCAATTGTGTTTATACGCGTGTTAATATTTCAAAGGTTTTAAAATCAAGAAATATTTTAATAGCAATTGATGAGTAAACTCTTCACTGTTTTTTTTGTAAAAAAGTTTTTTAAAAAGTCTCACTTTCAGAGGAATTCAAAATAAAACTAATCTAGCAGCCTTTCTTACTGAATGCTTGCTTACTGAAATCTCCTATGAAAGGAAAGGTGCACCCAGAAGGACATATGCTGTCCTTCTGAGGTGGAAAGCACTGTGTTTCACAGGGTGTGTAATCACTTAAGAAGTTCTGGTGTATAAGAACTTCACTCCTCTGTTTTAACCAGAGTTCTCCATCAGTTTAACGGTGCCAGTAGCTGGTGTGAGGACTCCAACATGCTGTCTGTTCTCTTGTCCGCTCCAGCTGTTTCTGCTCTTCACTTCTACTCTACCATATGAGAAAGCTGTTATTACATGCTGTCCCGAGGTGACTGGATTGTAATGCCCACTTCTGCTGATCTTAAAACAATTTTCCTCACTATGGCAGCACTCTTTATGGATTTCAAGCATCGTAGATATTATAATTGCTCTCTGTAAAAAGCATGTGACTTGTTTCATGGCTCGCTTAATTTAACACAGCCAACTAAATAAAATAGTTGATAATTGATTGACAAGAGAGAATGAATGTGGTTTTGCATGAACAGAGTGAAAGTTTACTTGCACTGATGTTTTTATATATATGCCAGGTGCCAGGATGTGCTTACAAGAAGCATCGTTTCTCTGAGTGTTTTAACTTGAAGTAAACAACAATATTAACTTCTTTGGTTAATATGTAACCTTCAATAGAGGCACCTAGTGGTATGCCTGAAATAATGTTTCAAAACTGTGTTTGGAAATGTTAATAATGCAAAGCTATTGTTGAATAGTACAATGTAATGAAAACAGACTGTTCTGGATGGGACTTTTTTCTTGCCCATTATTTGGTAAATTAATTTATTAAGAAGTCAATAAAAACACTTAAATTCGTTAGCTGAAATTTCCAAGCTTTGCAGTTTGTATTAAGTATGTAGTTCCTTAGTTTTGCTTCTAACAAAGTGGCCTGATTCGTCAAGGCATCTGATGGAGTCAGGAACAATGAAGGAGACTCAATATCACTGAAAAAAAATGGGCAGTTATTTATGTGTCTAGCTTTAGCTGTGCAGCTTCAAAAACACTGGCCTAGTTTCTGAAGATAGTTTTAAGACAAAGGTGAAGTAAACATCTCAGTACATATTTCTACTGTTCTGTTTGGGCTGATTAAGAAGAGTATATTATATATAAACCACTCCAGCAAAAATAAATAATAATAATTTTTAAAAGCTCCTCTTCTCCCTGTCCTTCAGGTTCCAATTTTCTTAGTATTTAAAAAAATAATATTCAAGGCCATTTATAAAGCAATCAAGACTGACAAGTATTTCGTTTTCTGTGTTGTACTTGGGTCTACTGAAGTTTGCAGGTATGGAAACCTGTCCTCATTTTAACCCTTCTTGCTTGATCTAATAGTGAAGTCATATTTTTTTCGATTTTCAATTGTTTCAGTTGCTGTTAGTGGGAAGGTGAAAGTATTTTAAGACATTTATGCTAGATCAAACAGAAGGAAAAATGGATTATTTAATCATGTTACAGCACGGTACGTCTTTCTAACTGCAAGCAATAAAGGCTAGGGAACACTACATGAAAATTGAGTAGCATCTTTCTGAATTGGATGTGTTTACATTTGTATAGGCCTTTAAATCTTTAAGCACCACAGAAATAAAGAATTACATTAGGAGTGACAGAGCTCTATGTAATCTTGAAGCCTCTTTTTCCAAGTTACTGAAAACATGCAGTATTCATTAAAATCCTGTCATTTGAATATATAAGAACTTAACATCCACAAAAACTGTTAGTATAAAGCTATTAAAATTTTTTAGGTGGAATAATATGGTGCCTACTATTGAAAGTGTCACTTTTCTGCCTTGTCATCCATTGTATTATATACAAGTGCAAAAAAAAGTGAGCCTGATTTGTTCTCCTTTGTAGAGCCAGGCCGAGGCCCACTACAAAGGAAGTAAACATGCCAAGAAGGTCAAAGCACTAGAGGCAACGAAAAACAAACCCAAAGTTGGTTCTTCCAAGGACAGCGCAAAGGTTAACACGGGCTGCTCCACCACGCCAGTCACAGCCAACATCTCTGACAAATCAGGTCAATGGAAACTTTTTGTTCTATACATCCTTTGCTTTCTTCTTTTTTTGTGTTTGTCTGAGAAAATTTGGTTGCATGATAGTGATCCATAACTTGTCTTTTCTAAACTATTTACTATGCTTTCTTGTACAGAATTGATTTGCTTTGATACTCTCAAATTGCTTTTTCACATCTGTGAAACAACCGGTGCCCCTGAATGCTAAAGTATATATTTTTAAAACCTGTGAAATTTACTCTTAGAAAGTATGGATGTTCTTATGGCAGTAGTGGATGGATGTGGGTGGAGGGTGAAGTATGAAGTTCTATATTTAGCTGAAGCACAAGAAACCTTTGTAAGAAATTTTTCCTTTCTGAATAAGACAATGTTGTTCTAATAGGAAAACACACGTACGGAAATGTGAAGCCTTGTGGCCTGGGTATTTCCTGACTTTCACAGCTCATTAGTGCTTCAACATCATCATTAGTGCTTCTTTTTTCTTGGGTTTTTTGTTTGTTTGTTTGTTTGGTTTTTTACCCTTCAGATTAGTAATATGAGGAAGATCAGCAACGCTAATAGCAGTGGAATTGCTTGAGTTTCTGCACTGTCAGTGTTGTATTACTGAATGGAATAGGAGACTTTCATGAATTTGCTGACAGTGTTATTCAGGAGAAGGCCCCTGCTGTGGATTACCCACCTGTCAGTCCAGTAGACTACTGCTGCTAAATTTGCTTCTATTAGGGAGCCATTTATTATCCTCTTCACCAGGGCTGATCTTGACTCAGGTTCTATGAGGTGAATAACACAGTTTTTTGATATGTGCATTAAAAATAGCCAAAAAAAACCCCTCAACTCAAAAAAAGTATTAGTGACTATTTGTCATCCTGCTCTTTTCACAGCAGCATCCAAACTATCTGTGGGTCCTTAACAATGACAATGGGTGCCAAATTTTGGGTTGATTTACCTAGCAAATCACATTTTAGGTTTGAGAGAGATGAGCTAAACCCAAGTCGCATCTTCAGGTAAACAAGCCATGCTACTATAAAACAGTATCAATCTGCCATTGATCTAAATATAAGGTCAACTACTGAACAGAAAGAGATGTAAAATATTTGATAAATATTTTACTCTCTGAAATATCAAAAATAGCTTTTTTTAAGATAGCTTACTGCTCCAGGTGTACATGGTGAGAACTCAGACAAGTGCTGAAGTAAAATATCAGCTAAGACTTTAGAGGATTTAACATGTTAAGAATTCATCTGTGATAACGTAATTGTACAATGCCCTCCCTCTCTGATGCCAAAAGTTGAGGTCCAGATAACAAAAGTTTTATCATCTTGTACAAACTCCATCATCTCTTCCATAGGTCTGGAGCTGTTTCGTGTTTCCTTTGCCAGACTATGAGGTCTGAATTAAATTAATTATTTTCTTTCCTCTGCAATGTATCTAAAACCTACATTCAGTTTTTGATAAAATAATACAACCAATCAAAAGGGAAACCCGCTCTTGATTTTTTTTTAATTGCCCTGTTTTGACAGTGTGTTGTTTTATGCTGTTAATTACTCTGTACAAATTAGACAGATTACCATCTGTGTCTGTCAGATTATACCACTGCAACTTTTTATTTTTATGTATTAAAAATAAATCCCAGTGGCAATTTAGTTAAACACTTTCTTCCTATCAGGAGAACAGTGGGATTCTCTGTGGAGAGTAGGCTCCTCAGGGCCTCTTACTGCTGTACAGGAGACTGAGGATGGGATGTTTGGGAGGAAGAAACCTGAACTTGGAGGAAATTCTCTGTATTTGTAGGGAAAGCTGGTCACAGAGATGGGGAACAGCTTGAAGATTGGGGGTTTTACCAGACTTGGAACAAACCATAGTTTTGTTCAGCTACAGTTTCCCTTACAGATACTGTTGCTTATCTATTCTTTACCATATGTTTAGTTCCTTACCATAATGCTTATTGCAACTAAAGCAGTCATTAAGTTGCCATTGGGGATTTTTTTTTTTTTTGCCTTGGAGCAAAATAATTTATACCAGTTTTTTCCTGAATCTTTTGACACAGCTTTCGTTCTCTGAGAAATGCATTAGTACCGTATATTAACTTTCTAGGAATATTTTCATTTTCCTCAGATCTCTAATACTAAGCATTTCAGCTCATGTTTGTATTTGTGGTCTTTTTTTTATCCTGATTTCCGGAGGAAATGAGACTTACGGTCGTATCATGTATTCCTATCTTTGTTATTTACTGGCTGTGTCTTCACAATTTTGACTGTATTGCCTAGTGTCCAAAAAGTTTAAAAAAAAGAGAGATTAAGAGATTTTAATCCTATAAATCCTATAAATTAGTCCTATAAATCCTATAAGTTTGATGAAAATTGGCACCTAGGTAGACAAGAAGTCCTAATTTATGGTCGGATGTGAAAGATGCTGCCATGTGAGCTCTGTTTTGCTTGACCTGCTGACTGACCAGGGACTCTGCCTTCAGGATGGGGCATTTGAAAGTCTGTATGTGTGCTGTAGGTCTGAAAAAATTGCATTAGATGCACATAAACTAAATGAAATCAAGGAAGAGAATTAAATTCTACCACTTGGGAAGCTGCTGTTTAGCCATTGTACTTTGGAGAGTTCCTGAGAAATGTTCATCAAGCAGTAAATAATTTCTGGTGTCCTTTTCTTGTGTATGGGAGAGTAGAAAGAGAAGCTATGCAGAGAAGAGAGTTTTAAATTCTTGTGATCTTCTGTTATCTGCTGTACTTCCATGGGTATTAGTGCAGAAAGGGTAAGGGAGCATCACAGTGAACTGATAAACTGCAATTCTCCTCTTACGTAGCTCTGCCAGTAAAGGGGCAGAACAGGCATGAGTAGCCCCCTTTCTGATGTGCTGTCATTTTGAATGAGATAATGGTGAATGATTTGGAGCTCGCCAGACAGAACAGTTATCATATATTGAACTAAAATGTCAGGTTGAGTTTGCTACAGAGCCATGTGTTCTTTGGGTCAGACATAGCATGAAGTCCAAAACACACACTTGTCAGAAGTCACCACTGCAGTACTAACAGGAAAAATAATTTCACTGTTAGCTCAGCTAGTGATGAATCTATCAAAGGCAAAACACAGATTCATCCCGTCCTTGTTTTTCAAAATTTATGATGCAGTGGTCTCTCTACAGCTGTTCCTTTCTACAGCTTGAGGAATGTGGCTGCTGGTAGAGCTACGAAAGTTAAATTAATCTTTAAGGTTTCTTGGGATGTTTCCAGAAGAACATGGGCTCCTGCAGAGAGAGGTGGCCTCAGCCAAATGGAAGGGGGTGACTGTGGTCTGAGCATGACAATGCCCTCACTGAGAGAGTGTTCTTCCCTGCTAACGTTAATAATACAGTGTGACTCGGAAATGGAATTTGTACATTGATCATCAGCAAACATATAAGGATAAAGCCATAGTACAGGAATGGTGCAGGTGGCTGCAACCTCAGGTAAGTGGATATCAATGGGTTTAATTGAACAAGTTTGCTCTCTAACTTTGTTAGGCTACTATGTGATCTCATTGTCTAAGCTCACAGCTGCTTGCTGTTCAGAAAATACTTGTTGGTACTTGTAAATACCAATACTTTATTGGTACTTGTGAATACCACCATCCTACCCTGTTCCCTCTGGAGACAGGAAAAGACTGACACAGGTTGTGTGACAAGGTTGCTGTTCTCCTGCTCTAGCTGGGCCACCTCTGCTTGTCCTGATGGGTATTTGCAGATTGGAGGTGGCCAATTGGAGGGGGTGCATTCATAACCTGTCCCACACAGTTTCTCAAACCACACAGGGAAAGTCTAGCAATGGCTGTAGAACAGTTTCATATGCTAGAAAATCACTACTGTGACACTGCAAGCTTTTTTGTAGCTGCTTTGAGATGTGGTTACAGAACAGCTGTGTTAATAGCACTGGGAGCTGCTCTTGCTGTGGTGGGTTGATCCTGGCTGGATACCAGGTGCCCACCAAAGCCACTCTACCACTCCCACCCTCAGCTGGGCAGGGGAGAGAAAATATAGCAAAAAGCTCGTGGGTTGAGCTCTGTCAAACATAAGGGAAGCTTCTGAGAGCTTTTCACAGAAGCCACCTCTGTAGCCCTCCCACTACCAAAGCTTAGCCATGCAAACTCAGTATAGTGGCAAAGATTCCCTTCCCTCCTTGTGGAAGCCCAGGGTTTTCAAGATGGCTGCACAGAGGGATACGTATATGTATGGCATTGCTTTAGAAAAGGGCAAGGGTAATAACCAGTACACAACATAGTTTAGAATATTTAAAGTGTGGTTTAAATATAGCTCTAAGAACACAGTAGAAGATGGTGTCTGTGACCCCAGGTCAGCATAGTCTAGATGCTTACAGTGATGAGTCCTTCAGGAATGCATATGATAATGACTGGATGGAAATGTCACTGTTTACTTATCAAGCAAAGAGGAATTCTTTGATCGTACTTCTAAATCAAAATAAATAGTTCAAAATGAAGCATACAAATGATGTGGTATCAACTTCTTTGCATTTTGCTTTGATATGAAAATCGGAAAGTAAATGCAGCTGTTTTAAACTACTCAAGAGTCAAAATCATATTTCAGATTATAAAAGGTAATCTTCTTTCTGCCTTTGATCATTCGCTATATGCTCTATCAGCCTTGTGCCTGTTTGTGAAATGATAGGTATGGGCATTTCAGGTTCAGTCCTCATTCCAGTAACAGCAGAAGACTCTGCTGCTTGGGAATTAGTAGGTAGAGCTAAACCCTTTGGATGCTCTATGAAACCCCATTTTGTTCAGCTGGTACAGGAACAGAGAACGTTGCACACCTAACTAGGCCAAATTCTAGAACCTGTTTCAAATCCTGACCCTTTGTACTACAGCTTTGCTCTGTGGCACTGTCTCAGGGCAGCTCAAGAGGCAGTGCACATGGTCAGAGTGATGACATTCCAGCATATGAGCAGTCCCGTGCTGATCTGCTGTGCATGGCAGGAACGGCAGGAAGGGACTGTGACTCCAAAGGTTTTTGCCAGCTTCTTGATCCTAAGTGGGTCCTGTAAGAGTTACTCCAGTCATTACAGCTGCATAACTCAAACTAGCTGAAGGTTATTCTGAGGAACACTGACATCATCTGACACTGAGTGAAGAAGATCACATTTGGAAAATAACCTGGACCTGTTGATGGACCTAATAAACGACTTGATGTCATGTAGACATGCGGTAATTAGTTGGCCCATTAGACAGGACTGGCAACTCCAAACTTTATCAGACTTAGAAAAGTTGACCTTGAGGTCTTGTCTGTGGGTTTTAGTTCATCAAGGGCTATCTGTGGATGCTTTCACAACAAAACGGAGTGTTTTTTCCTTTTATTCCTGAAGCAGTGTGCAACATGTTGAATCACATTTGCTCAGGAAGCTTGTAATGTGTTGGATTTCTCCAGTGTCCCCATTGCCAGTGCTGTGTATTCATTGGCTACCAGTGAGGTGAAATGTCCCAGTGGAGGGCTCAGTTTGTATTTCACAAGTCCACCATCAGGACACTGCCTTAGTCATCTTGTTTTCATTGCTTATTTTAAAAATCTGTCTGCCAGTGCTTAAATTCTAAACTTTTACATGCAACTCTTTACTTGGAGTAATGCTAAAAATGATACCAGATCTCTTAGCAAAATTCCTTTTCACCTGAACATTTGTTTCCATTTATCACCTTGTTTTCCACACATTTTAAAGGAATGGCTTGTTTACATAGCTCAAATAAACTGTTTCTTACATGATCCCTCAGAAGTAGTCAGGAGCCGGAAACCTACAGCCTCCCCTGCTGAACTGTGGTGTGTCTGTTCTGGGAAACTCGAGGTCACTCGTCACACAGATACCATTATAAGAACCTCAAAGCTTAGGGTGTTTCTAATTATTCTTCAATCTTATAATTCTGTGTAATGTACCAAAATCCTCTAGACCTCAGAATAGGTTGGGACAACGTTGAATTTTGAGGGGGGGGCAGGGATAGCAAGAGGCTCTAGGAGAGGAACAGAACAACAGTGTGTTTGGGTTGCTGTCCCTAGAGTGTCAGTGTGCCCCATTTAGAGGTTCTGTCTTACAACCTGCAAAAAGGGTGCTTGTGCTTATGTCTGGCCTCCATCAAAAGCTACTGATGAGCCTCATCAGTTCTTCACATTTATGCTGACATAAAGAATTCTGCTGAAGCTATACTCTATAAAATAACCATACATCTGTGTTTATGTGGATTCACATAGTGCCTGCTAAGCACAGGCATATTTCTGTTAGATAAAGGTGTTAGTTTACGGTCAACTAAGTAGTAAATTCAATGTGATTCAGCCACCAAGGAGAGTCATTCCAAGGGCATTTTTCCATTACATCCTCTGAGGATGGTAAGCTTTGTTCCTTTTTGATTCAGCGTTTCACAGCCATATGAAGATCATTCTGTATTGCCATCTGTTGAAACTCTACCCCCAAAACAGAGGTAATGGCACAGCATAGAATTTTCTGCTTGACCAAAACACTTTTACAATTGATAATATAAAATACGATTAATAAATGCTCATAAATTCATCACAGTTACACTGTTGCAAGTACCATAAGTGTACTTACATCCATGGCACATACAATGCCTCTATTTGATTTAATAGTAAATAGCTTCTGGGCATTTTCTGGCAGGTAATTTCAGCAGTTCTTTCAGGAAGTTGCTGTTTGGTTTATGCTCTTAGGATTAAAGGTGAGCCAAAAGAAAAATTAGCAAGTCAAAGTCCGTTAACAGGAAATCATTATAATAGGTTGGGATCTTTAAACACTTTCTTCCCTGTTAGCCCTACTGTTCATACTTTTCAAAAGTGGATATTCAAACCTCATCTTTCCATGTGTCTTTAAATCTGAATGGAAAAGCAGTCCTACTGTGCATTTTGGTGTTGATAAGCTCCTGGGAGCTCCGGGAAATCTTTGGTCTGTCTGTAACGCTAGCACGTTTCAAATTCTGCACCTCTACTGAAAACTGATTACAGATGCCATTAACTGCAAAACAGGCTCTGCAGCTGACACATGTACATTGATGAGCTGTTGCAATTCTTGTTTGAACTGAAAAGGTCAAACTTCTGTCTCTCCAGTTATTGCAGCAATCAAAAATATATGCAACCAGGATTTTCTTTTGAAGGAATGGTAAGGTTTTTCTTTTCCTGCAGTGAAATAAGCATAAGCTTTGGATCAAAAATATATTGTGTGATGAAATAAGACTCTTTTGGGTGTTCTGCTCTGTGCTTGAGCATTCATGTGTCCTATATTATTAAAGCTGTATACCTCTAGTATTTCTACTTACTCAAGTTCTAAAAATGTGAACTTCATCGCATTTTTTTTACCAGCATTCTTAAAATGATACAAAGTTTTTCTTTCTTCAGGGAGAAGTAGAGATAGGCATTTGGCCACACAAAAATGACTCTACTAGTGTTGTGGACGGTGGGAGCAGGGCCAGGGATGCTATCAGCTACTGGGATGTCTTTAGCTAGATGTATGTGGTCATTTAAAGAATCCTTTTATATGCATTGAATCTTTCAGCACTTATTTTATATTGTGAAATCAGGAATCAGATTTTCTTGTTTTTTCTGTTAGTGATTGAATATAGAATTGCCTATTGACTATCCCAATAGGATTTTTTTTTTACTAGGATGATGGTGACAATGGAATGATAGTAAGGTGAATATGAAATAACAAAAATTACTAGCAAATGTATGTATGTATATTCCCATGGAGGACATAACATGAGAGAGGTGGCACCATCAGAACTACTATGTATCACATCCTTCTTTACCCATCATTGTCTTTACAACACACTATTATAAGGGTTCTTGAGATTTCAGGTAAGGAAATGGAAAAGGGGGAAAAGTGGGACAAAACCCAAGCATCTGGCAAAAAGAGAGTTGAGACAGATACCAGTATCACTCATTTGCTTTGCAGTTTTCTATTAGGATGAAAGATGATCCGGAAGTAAGGGTTATGTAATGAGATTTTGTAAAATTTGCAAATGAGAGAAATAAAATATGTCCTTCTATGACCTTTACATGGTTATTATTTTGATGATGAGTGAGCACCTTTTCTGCCTAAGAAAAATCACTTTGTGAACCAAGGCCTAGTTTTGGTTTTAGATGACTAAGAAAGCCAAATCAATAAAAATTCTTTTTATTTATGCAGGACTGAAATTAGCCCTTTAAATCGTTGAGAATGGAAAACTTGCTAAAAAGACACCTACTGGTTCTGTTGGGTTTTTTAACAACCCTGAGAGGAATAACTTCATCTGTACTTAATACTGTCACAAAGCTTATTGACACAACATATTACTATGGAAATAAGGCAGTTCTTGTGATACCAGATATGTATTTTTCACTGGTGTCAGAGAATAAATAACAGGATTCTGGTGATTATTCATACAGTTGGTCGTTGAATAAAGTTTTCTCTGTGTCCAGTTGTGCGAAGTTAAAGGCTGTGTTGAATCTGCAAAATTTAAGTTTTGTCCTTTTCTCTGAGCCCTTGAATGAATTTAGTGTCCAAATGTAGAAGAATGGGTCAGGACCAATGCTGTTGCTTCAGCGGTGAAGGGGGAAATATACTACATTTCCTATAGTAGAAAAATTATTTATACAAACATTAGGCTGCTCATTATTTCCTTATTACTTGTTTTCAGGGAGAGGGAAAATATTTTAGTGTTGGTTAGACAAGTTATATCTGAAATGCAATTTATTTGTCAAATCTTGAGGGCATGACTGAATGCTCACAGTCCTCTGGCAAACGTGCTATGAAGTGGGTGAGAATGCACAATTGTAGATGTCATTTAGCTGAAATGAAGATGAGTGTTTCATAGCTGACTTTAACGGCACTTCTGCGTGAGTAGTTCAGACACAGGCCCGTGAGAATGTACTGGCATAGTGTGTCAGTTCTCCTTGTTTCTTTTATTTAGATGCCCATAAATTTCATACTGAATTCCAAAGCACTTCAGCACCCGAGCACAGAGTTTTAAGATTTTTGTTTTGCACAAGCAGCAAGTGAAATATGTTTCTAGTAATATATTTCAGATTCATACATGGGGGAGCCAATGTTATTTTTACAGTTGAGATGATGAACTGAGACTAAGAAGAAGTGAAGGATGACTGTGCAGAGTACTGTATGTTTGTTATAATCTTTGAAAGTTATTTTTCTAAGCATTCCTACATTATTAAAAAGTTTAAAAGACAGTGCAATGCTATAGAAAGTTGGCATTCCAGGACCTCAAAAATAAATGTAGCAGAATTTGGAATGGGAGTATAAAATATTTTAAAAATAATAGATGTCTGGTGTCAGACAAAGATAAGTTAATAACTAGCAAAAAACATTTGCTTTCACCCAGAGGAAGGTCCTATTTTGTAATAGCTGATCTTATACTGTATTTCAAGCTTTGCTCACATCATATTAAAATTTTCCAACTCACAAATTTTCCTATTCCAGCCAAAACAGACTGGCATGGCTCAGAAAAGATGAAAGTAAATATGCTTGGCTATAAAGCAACAGGACCCAGGAAGACTGAGCTTTTTGATGATCTCACTTTATGGATACTCTTTAAATTAGCGTTCACACTTGCTAGCTGTGTTTTAGAGCCACGTTGTTTTCAATTGCCAGCACTGTGGTGCTTCTGATCTTGCTGAGTTTTATAACACTCAGAACAAACTTCTAGTGGTAGTTTTCCCAACCTGTCAACATGTCACTGAGAAATTAGATATTGGCACTGTACACTAGGAAATTGCTTTGTATTAGTGTTTGTAGACAAGTTGATTTTCTCCAGAAGTAACTTGCTGCATTCGCCCTAGTTACTTGTTCACCCTGTTAGGTCTAAAAACTGGAGGAGGAGGAACCTAGAAATTGTAATAATCTCTTTTCAAATGGAAAAGAGACGTCTGATACCACGTGCATTCTGTAAAATATCATTAAAGATCAGCAGGTGACATGGAGACACAATGCAAATGGCCTTAAGTGAGTGTTCAGAGTTAGTTTTTTTCTCCAGACGTACTACATACGCTCCTGCATTTTGGCTAACAGTACAAAATCAACCCTTCTTATTCCTCTAGCTTTTGCACAGAGAAATTGTGTTGTGTTGAAGTATTAAATAAGAGGCTTTTGAAATGTGAATTCCCTTTGTTACATAACAATTTTTGCAGTTATTTTACTATATGTTTTATATGTATGTGCCAACGTATTTTTTTTTCTTCCCTTGCTGGTGAGTGCATACAGATTTTTCTTGATCTTGATCTGTAAAATAGACACTAGCCAGCCAATCTAAGCCAATTCCCTAAGCATCTCCAAATGTGTAAGGAATTGATTAAAAATCATAGGCAATACAGAAGGATCATCTCAGGCATCCCAGTAATTGAAGCAGCAGGAACTTTCAGTTCAGGAAGGTGTACAAATAGGTACAGAAATAGATTTTGCAGGGCAAGGTTTTACACTTGCAGAACTATGTGCATTTCTGAATATTTTCTAATTCTCATCAGTCCACTTTCATAAAAATTAAACCAAATCAGAATTGCAAAACCAAACCTTTGTAACATTTCATCTTTAATCTGATCAGTCACAAGTATTTTCGTACTCTGGAAAAAACACAGGTTCCTTTGTAAGAGCCTTTGCTATGCCAAATCAGAAATAAAATATCTAAGAAATTGTCAAAATCACTGCTGTACCATAGCCATGCAAGCAGTACTTCTGAAGTGAAAAAAACCAAAACTTTGGCTCAGCCTGTTGGAGTCTAGTGATGCAGTTAATCAAATAATCAGTCTAGCTCCCGAGTTCACCTAATACTGCACAGCCATCCAGACATTTCCTGATGTAGCTTCAGTATCTTGAGAAAATATGTTGTGGTTTATATCAGGGCACATTTGTGTTTGAGATGAAAAGCTTTATATTTATAGCTTCCATTTGTTTCTCATCTTTGTATAGAGACAAAATTTGTTCTCTTTAGACTGCGTCAGATTTATTTCATTATATTAAATGTAACTGCCCTGAAGTACAAGTGCATACAGGCCTGAAGTACAAGAAAAAACATTTTACAAAAACTAAAAGTAACCGAAGGGTTAATAGAGACACTGTGCTGTCTGATTTGCATGTAGGTTTGCAGTGGAATTTTTCTAGAACAGAGCCCTACGGGTTTTTCAGCCTCATTTCTCAGTAGACTGCACAACTGGTGAGAAAGTAGGTATTTTGTCTGACAGCCATTAGAGTCTCATTATTCAGCAAAGGTGCAGATAAAACAGATTTTGAAATACCTTATCCAAGTTTGCTAACTCTGTCTTAATGAGTGTGAAGAAATAATCTAATGCTCTTTGTTGTTTGTTTTGTTGGGGGTTTTTTTTGAGTGATGCTGAGATGCAGAGTACTTACAAATGCTGTAAAGGTTGTGGCCAACAGTAACTTAATTGCTGTCCTGCTATTGTTTTTATGGCATATATTACTTATAGTGTTCATCTTTCCCTTCATAAGAAGAAGAATTAATTGTGTGTGTGTGTGCTGTTCCTCTATAGCATGGTGAACCAGAAGAAAACACTTTCTGGGAAGAGCACTGTTTCGAAACTGGCTTTTCTTACAGGAGCTATTGTCTGACTTTCTCTCCAGTAACTTTTCTGCTAATGCTCTGAAGGAGGCCCTTCTTGTCGTCCTGTTAATTCAGTCACTAATCATCTCCTCCCTTCAAATCTTATATCAGGTCAAAGAGATGTACAGCAGCTGTTGTTTCCAATATAATTATTCGTATCATTCTATCCCCAGACCTGTGTTCCAGGGTAGATCCTAAGGTTTGGTTAGGCAGTCCTACAAGTACAGTGTGACTAAATAAGTTTTCCCCACCTTGATTTTATTTTGTTGTGGTTTCTTAACATCTCCCTTAATTACATTCAGCCAGGCTTGTTATCTCTTTGACTGTGGTCTCTCTAATGTTTTTGTTTCAAATGCTGCAAATTTTGTTACAATATTTTTGTGGTACGGGTCAAGCTACTGAATTTTCTCTCTCAAAATTTATGTCCTTCACTTTCAAAGCTCTCCATACCTTCGTATGTCTTTTGTAATACACTTTCAAATGCTGTCTTGCACCTACCACACACAGCCACTGAAACCAGCTTCCAATACAGCTTCCTGCTTTGCCTGGGCCTATTTGTGAAGAGTTCCCTGCAATCAGCTGCAAAACTTCCTTCTTTTAGTCTCACCTCTGAAAATTTCTCTTTCTCTGTGGTGGACTGAAAAACAGAAAAACACTTGCGAGAAGTTTGACTGCCACAATGGTGCCTGTGTCAGTGACTGGTTGTTGTGTCTCTCTGTGGTTTCATACCTGTCTGCAGCTGTCATCTCTGCTCTTAAACGGATCATTTGGTCTGGGGAACAACTTCTTCTGTGTGCAGAAAGTTTAGAACAGAGAGGTCAAATGGTAACTGTGGAGTTACTATTCAAGTAACTCACCTATCTTCAGCATTGCCAGTGGGTATATTTTATAGAGTGTGGGGAAAAAAAGTAATTGCATTTGCCACTTTTTAAATTTATTTCACATGCACCAAGCATTTAACGTGTCAAATTTAAACTGAGAATTTTATTTTTCAACAGACCAATTTTTCCTTTGTGTTTATTGATGCTAATTTAGCTTTACTGATAAGCTTTTCAGCAAAATTTCTTGGATCATCTACTGCTATTATTAATGCGACTGATTTTACCTCTGCTACACAGTTATTTGGGGAAAGAACGTTTAATACAATACTCTGACAATCTCATTGATTTCCTTGTCCCATTCTGTAATCACTGCATGCTTCAAAGGTTGTTTAATGCAGCCCAATATTCATGGGCATATCTGGAGCTGTTGAAATTACAGAGAGAACCTGAAAATCTGTTTCACTCACTACAGCTTTACCAGTATGGGAGATACGTTTGCTTTCCCTCAAACTCTCCCTTAGTCTCCAAAATCAACACTTCAAACTAATAGCAGCTCCCCGTAGCACAACTTACATGAACTCAAGGCTCTCATAAGCCAGTCTTTGCACCACACTTTCAGTATCCCATAAATGAAATATGAACGTTTCCTTTCAGAAATCACTTTTTAGTTACCATAGGAAGTGACATAGAAGTTAGTTGAAAGTGTTCACGATCACCAAGCACTCCTTTTTTTAAAAGGTTGTTCTTTCAGTAGTGATGCGGTATTGTAAGGCACCACCATAAACAAGGCTGGCTGAACCAAAGCCTTTGCCCCTAACTGTGCATCAGCTGTGCTCACCAGTTGTATGGCCCTGATAACCATGCGGTGACTGAATTACACAGTCTTCCTAACACAGCAAAAAAATAGTGTGGCTGATTTCGGCTGGAAATTGCACTGGAAATTGTGTGGCTCTTTCCTTCGTGTTTTTCAAGAAGAAAAGAAGCACAAGTTTTTAGTATTTTCTTACCTTTACAATGGAGAAAAATAAACTTTTTACTGCCAAAAGTAATTTTTCCATTATGCTCTCTTCTAACTTGGCAATGTGCACTATTGTGTGAGCAGGTAAAAGAAATATAAAACCAGATTTCAATATCTAGGATGGCAAATGAGTGAATCTCTCAAAAGAGCTTCAGTGTAGGGTTGCAGAGCAGCAGTGGCCACTTTGCAGTGTCTGTGCTGACCTTTTGCTGTAAGTACTTTGTGTACAGCTGCTATTCAGTGCCTGGAGCTGGGGGATGCAGTGAAGGGCCTGGCACAAGGGAAGGTGTGAAGCTGAAGCTGGGCAGTGGGTGGTTGTAAGCATGGCATGGTCTCCTCCCACTGGGGAGCCAACTCCATCACAGTCAGCGCTGGGCAGCTGTTCTCAGTCCCAGGATCCTTCCCTGTCTGTGTGCTCAGCATTCAGCACAGGGTGTGGGCAATAGTCCCAGTTTGTGGTGGAGAAGAGAAGCAGGCAAGTGCAAAGTTATACTTTTTATTATGTGCAGATGCACACAAAATATGTATTTTCAGTAACTGAAACATTATTCTGTTACTGTCACAGCAAGAGCAAATTTGTTTATTTATTACATACAGCAGAAAATTTACGTGACAATTCTGTAAGGGCTATTAGGATCCTAGCAGAACTTCATATCTAAAAGCTTTTAGCATATGTTTTGGAAAGGATTCTTGCAAGTGTATCATGTATCATCTGTACCTTGGGTATTTTAATTCTTACTGCTATTTGAACAAGCTGTTGTGGAACAGAACTTTATTGTAAAGATGTTTTATGTATCGTCAGAGATAAAAACTGGGCAGATAGGCATGTTGTGGGGTCTAAGTAGCAATGAACATTTTTGATACTGAACAACTTTATCAGATTTCTGGATCTATACATGAGTTTTAAATTCACATTGTTTTTATTTTCATCAAGAATGTAAATTCTGAATTAAGGATCTGAATATTAAGTTACTTTTATTGTTGTTGAAAATAGCATGTATGAGTTTATCACGAAGTCCAAAAAATAAAACTTCTTTCTAATGTGCACCAAATTATCACTTTGACTCAAAAAAAAAAAAAAAAGCCATTAATGGCTAGGACCAATTGTCTGTGCCACAGCAACTGCAGTGAGAGTGGCATGACCTGCAAAGGTCAGTGAGTCCCTTCAGCTGCAGAGGTGAGGCAGTAGAACCTGGAGGTTTGAACCTGCGAGGTGTTACCCTGCAGTGTCCTGACTTTGGTTCGTGTAGTCAGAATGAGGCAGTACTGATCAGATAAATAACTCTTGAATTTTCACATGGCGCTGACACAAGCATGAGTCAAACAAGCAGGAATATGTGAAAACAACTTCAAAGCAGAATTAAAACAATGTAATGGGTGAGAAAAGCATTGATGTTACCAAGCCCAAAGCAATACTTAATTAGCTTGCTTTAGTTATTTTCCCTGGGCTCTACTTCAGAATAAATTCAGGCTTCAGTAAGAACCTGAATCATCAATTTACTTTTCTGGAATTAAAGACGGGAATTTAAGACAGATGAAATATGGCTTTTCTGCATGGAAAAGGAACATAGATATAGGAAAACAGTACAAATTAGATTTTAAATTAACTTCTTCCACATGAGTTTTGGTGTGAGCATTTCAGCCTGACCCTCATGCAGATTGAATCACAGCTACTGCCTCCAGGGAGTAGGCTGGCACTGCCCTGGTCTCATGCTTCCAGCTGTGCTCTGCTAAGCTGTGCAGCAGAAGCTGGTGTGTCCATGGTCCAGGCAGGATGTGCTCACTCCTGCACTTGTTGGGGCTCTGCCTGGCTCTATTGGTCTCGACCCACGTGGAGATCAGAACAAATCTGAGCCTATACTCAATAGTACCTTCAGAAATAGCAGGAGGACTGTAATCCTACAGCTGCATCTCACAATTCACATGCATTTTATAAGGTGATGATAGTTTGGAAGTGTGGGTATGCATGCAGCCATTAACAGTTACATTTTTTGATTTCTGTGTGCAGATACTATTTGTTAGCTCTGTACTATAAGTACAAATAAAAGAGTAATCGTCTGTGCTTTGTATATACATGCAATTTGCATTTCCTGTGCTTTGCACAGTTGAATAGTTGGCATTTCTGTCTCAAACATAAAACTGTAAGTAATGGTGTTTTGAATTCTGTGGATTGAAACAATAAGCTGTTATCAAAAGCCCATTTGGAGAAGTGCAATTTTCTGATTTTAGAAGCCAGGAAAACCCAGTTCTGGCCCCACTGCAGTGACAAATATGCACTTAGCTCTATGTACTTTCTGTGGGAGTTAAACTGTATAATAACCTTACAATTATGATCTTTGAAGATGTTCTGCATTAAACATTTAGAATGGTGGAAGGAAACATTAATTCATAGAGGGGCGTATGTCTCTCCTTATACATCCCCATTGATGAAGAGCTTATTTCTGTCAGGAAGCTTTCCAAATGACGGAATTATTATGCGAACCGAGGTTCTTTCCAAAAGCTGCGACACTGGCACAATTGAGCCCAGCTGCATGCTGGTAACTTCTCTCTAGTTTTGTAGAAGTTTTCTTGTTAGTTTGTTACATGTTGTATACTCTAGAGTTGCTAGAATATGAATGGTGAAAACACTGTGAATCTAGGGATATTATAAAAATCAGCATACTACATCAGCTGTTGGCCAGCTAAGTGAGGAGAAGTGGGAAATTAAATCTGTAATTTTTCAATCGTCTGTTAAATTCAGTGTTGGAAAACCATCATGCATGATGGTAATGGGTGGCCCATGATTTTCTTCCATGTCTTCCATTCCACTCCACAGACACTTGATGGCAAAACAAATAGAATCTGCTCCCACTTGTTGTGGTCAGTGAGATCAGTGTAGGCAGGGGCTGTGGGCAGGAGGGTAAGCACTATGCTTGTTGCACAGGGGTGATGATTTCTATCTCCAGGAGGTGTTTCAAAAGCACCAAATTTTTATCCGTACATTAAAAAGAAATACATGGGGAACAGCATGAAAAAAATACATGGAGAACAACATAAAAAACCACCAAACCCAAACTAGCAGTGTAGTTGGTATATGTTAACATACAGCTTGCAGTTCTGTAGGTGTATTTTTCCTTTAAGGCCTGAAATGCAAAATACTGTGGAACCTTCCTTTATTCCCCTCTGGTTCACATATATCCTGGTGTTATGCCTTTTACAGTTTGGCATAATATTGTATAGAACAAAAACAACAACAGCGATTCTATTTTTTGGTAATGTAAATTTGAAAATGACAGCTGTTCAGTGTGTTTCTTTTGGAGATGTTAGCACCTCTGAGAAATTTTCCATATTGAAAACTTTTTAATTTAGAATGTTAGCAAATGATATTTATTAAAACTGTATTTTATGAAGACTCATATAAAGTATTCTAGATTTTTGCAGATGTGACTTATTACTATGGAGACTTTAAAATTATATAGCCTATGAAGTACAATTTAACATCAGTGTCTTTTTTCATACTTTATCAATCAAAATACCTTCAGAATCTGGTTTTAACATTAATTTGGTCATAATAGTAGTCTTTGTACTTGACCATTTTCAATGTTTACTACAGTCATGTAGTTTCAAAGTATTTTTATTGTTATTTTAAAAAATAGTAGTTCTTTTATTAGAATTTTCTTTCTCCTGGTTTATAACAACCTAAAATTCATGTACTGCAATGCGCTTCTGGGAAATATGCCAGCAACCGTGGGTTTTAGTTTCAGGACGGCAATTCATAGTTCATACACACTTTCAAGTGTTTGTTTGAGCGGGTACAATCCTGTTTTCAGAGTTCTTGGTAGCACAGGCTTGGCCTGATACACAAAGGCATGTTAAGACAGAGTCTGGTAGCTGTAAACACAGAGTGCAAGGGTCTGTGTTTAAAAAATAAATGCTCGCAATAGAGCCTAGTTTTTCATGTCAGTTCAACTCTATTTCAAACTAAGCCACGGGTTTCAAATGGGGAGGTTGCTCTTATGTAGATGATGTACTTGCTTAGATGATGCAATTTGATTCCAGTTGTTTCAGGGTGGCACTTATTCAGTCATTTCTCATGTCTGCTTTGTCGGGGTTGCTCATACCAGCACCACTGCACTGTCCCCCTCCCACCCCATGTTTGTTATGGATGGAGCTTGTTTTACTGCTGGCAGCTAATATGGCTCGTGGTCACAAGGCCTGCAGTTGAACAGCTTCAAATGCAATGAGCCCTTGAAGGCAGCATGCAAGCAGGGAGCATTTGAATACTGGCTCTGGCACAAAATTCCTCTGTAGGCACAGCTGGGACATTTTATCTCTTGCTTTGTGATCTCCATCTGCAAAATGAAGTAATACCTGCCTACCGGTCTCGTAGGAGCACAGATGATTGACTCATGCTTGTGAAGTGATAAGGGAGTGCACTGAAAGCACCCAGAAGCCATCTGATCCACAAATATATGGGGAATTGTTCTTGGAAAAACCTAAAAATATTAGCAACTGTGTTCATGTGTGTAGCTGCCATAACTCCTGGAACTGAAATGAGGGATATATGTCAAGATGGCGCTGGAGCCTTCCAGTGTCCTCCCAGTGACTTTGAGAAACTTGAACCCTTCCAAAGGCAAATGTATTGCTTTTGGGAAATATTTTTTAATCCCCAGTGCAAAGCCTTGTGTGTTTCTGAGTGCTGTCCAGTCCTTAACGCTGGCTTGCGTTGGGATTGCTTGGGCTCCTTTCAACTGGCCAAGCCTGCAGCACGACAGCAGCAACAGCTGGCATGAATTTGTTGAACTCGTTGATAGTCACTGGTAACCTTAAAAACAGGAAAATCACTCCTTTTGTCAAATTACACACATTTCACGGTAGGACTTCAACAAGATTTCAAGGATGCTGCTCTCTTTTATAAAATGAGATAAATTAGCCCCCTGTGGTGTTATGTTCACTAAACCCATAGGACTATTGCTGTGTGATTTTTGTGTGTGTGGCATAAAACAACATATGTATTTTGTTTCTTTTAGAAGAGAAAGGGAAAGCAAAACCCAACAGTGCAAGTCAGCAGTCCAATACAGAAGCGGATCCTTTTCTTCCCAAACCTGGAGTGGCAGCAGTGGCACCTGCAGCACCTGCCTCATCCTCCAAGAGCACGAATGGAGCTGCTAGCACAGTTACTGAGTCAGAAGAGGAAAAAGCCAAAAAACTGCTTTACTGTTCATTATGCAAAGTGGCTGTGAATTCCCTTTCACAACTAGAAGCCCACAATACAGGTGAGTATCCATATGGTACAAGTCAGTTGTGTGTTAACATTTTTAGAATCCAGTGTAACAAGGTGGTAGCCACACTTCACTGAAGTGTCTTTTAGTTAAAATTTACAATATCAAGTTACAAAACCGGTCCTGTTAATGGCAATTTCCTGTGTGGTGTTTGATACTCTATTAAAGCACTCTCTAAGTTTTTTTTTAACTGTCCTTCGTGTACTCTCTAAATTTTTAGCCGACAAAATCCCTACAGTTCATGTTAACTAATCAGATCCCTTCATTCCTTCACATTGAGGATCACAGTATGATTAGTGGTTTCTGTAACACTTAAGGTTTCTAAAATGTCATTGTTCTCTCTCTTTCATATTTTGTCTCATTATCATTGGTATCTGTTATTTTGCTGGTAAAACTTAAGAGTAATTATTGTTGTTTGATATTTTTGATAATTTTAGGGTGGGCTCGTTAGGTTTCCTAGATGTCCTAGAATCTTCTGATTATTGAAGATTAGATACACATCCTTTTTGGGCCACAAGCAGCAATCCCTAGTGTGCTCTGTCTGTGTATGCTGTGCTGGTGCTGTAAAGCTTGTTAACAAGCCATTGAAGCTGGTTTTACAGCTGTAATCCATTCTTGAAATGGGCAAAGCAGCCGTTTCTTCCGAATCAGAGGATATTTATTGAAGTATTACTGTTCCTAGGCAGGTTTTGAGGGATTGCTGTGGTTCCTGTCCCAGTCTCGGCTAATATCCTTCTCTGCTGTCCACTGGCTCTGTGGAATTTGGCAAAAGAATAAGCAGCAAACACTTTGGCCATACAGTCACACGCTGCCCCCAGACAGTGAGGTCCAGCATGCCTGCTGTTCCCTTTTTTGCACAAAGCCTTCTGGCTTGCCTTTAGATCGAGGGCATGGGGACTACACTGACTGAAACAAGACTGATCCTTAGTCCCAGTCTGTGGTGACTTTAACCATTCTGTCTTGAAGATAAATGTGTTGCAAAGTCCCAAGGCGGAGGGACATGTTTTTGTGCTGCTGATCATGGACTCACCCGCATCTCCTTGCCCATTAGGCTCCAAACACAAGACCATGGTCGAAGCTCGGAATGGTGCTGGTCCCATCAAGTCTTACCCTAGGCCTGGATCCCGAATGAAGGTGCAGAATGGCAGTAAAGGCTCAGGACTGCAGAACAAGACGTTCCATTGTGAAATCTGTGATGTCCATGTTAATTCAGAAATTCAGCTTAAACAGGTAACTTGCACGTATCTGGAGCTCTTTGTGGGTTTAAGTTGCATTGCAATGTTGTAGGTGCAGTGTAGGGCCGTGTGAAGATGCATTCGTGAATTAATTGTAAATGAACTTAGTATTTCTTATCTGTCATCCCACAACTATTTCTAAATATTTTATCATAGGTCAAGTTCACCTAATTGTTTGAGTTGGGAAAAATGGGCTCGACAGTTGTAAAGCAGAGGTGTCAGAATCAATGAATGACATAGCAGATCTCATTTAAAAGTTTTCTGTGGTTCAAGATAGAGATTTGAACCTTGTCCTCCCAACTATAAGGAATTCTGGGTTGAGGTTCCCTGAGTTCCTCTTTCGGGGCTGTTTCAGTCTGCTGGAATAATGTTTAATGCTATGTGAGAAGGAAAACATGACTCAAATCTATTGGTTTGGGACAATCACCAGTAGTGTAATACTGCAGATATGTCCGAATTATGTAGACCAGCATTATCATTAACAGTGTAGCTGTTGTGTGACCATGGAGCTGTTGTCTGTCTGAGCCAGTTAGCCCTGGGTTCAGAGCTGTGCCCATGCAAGTACAGTGATTCTGATACCCAAATCTCTGACTGGATGGTGCTGTGCTGTGTGGATGTGTCCTCTCATTCCCTGCTATTTTAGTTAGCTCTTAGATAATATTAAATTGCATGTGTAGACATATCTCTGGGTACTGGTTCTTCCTTCAGCTAATATTGAATTATTTATACAACTGAACAGTATCAGCAAGATGGAAATTTACCTCTTACTTGTGAATATCCCTATGACCTAGCGATTACAGCTCTGCCTGGTTTAAAGCTCCCCAAGTGGAAAAAGGAAATACTAACCAAAATATCAATAATTTGCAGAGCCTGTCTCGAAGCACAAAATATTCTGTATTTGATTAGTTTCTGATTCTCTATTTGATATGCTCCAAATTGTTATGTTTAATTTAGCAAGACTCGTCTTTGCTCTCTCTAAAGAAGCTACTTTATCTTACAAGCAGGGGCTTAGGCATATCCTGCTGATAAATCACTTTCAAACTCAAAACCGAAAAACGTTTAAACAGCTAATTAAATGTGAGGATATTTATTTCAGCACATTTCCAGCCGAAGGCATAAGGACAGAGTTGCAGGAAAGCCTATGAAACCTAAATATAGTCCTTACAACAAACTGCAGCGCAACCCAAGTATTTTAGCAGTAAGTATTTTTATTTCTCATCACTGTCTGTGTGAATTTGTGACCCTGGGGACTCCCACTGCACAGAGACAGGAACATGACAGACCTGACGCTTCTGCAGCCTCTCTTCCCCTGCAGGCTGAGTCTGCACAGGAATCAGATTTGAAGATAGTTATGTATTCTGTCTGCCCAGTCCAAGGCATGCAGACAGCACTGCAAGTGTTATTTACTGCTAGAAAGAAGGGAATAATCAGTGGAATGGGGAATGAACCACGTGCCCCGTGGAAAGGTATTGGCTCTGCCGGGCGAGGGCTCTTCTCCTTGAAGGCAGCAATGGATGTACTCTGTCTTTCTGCACACCTGAGATAACTCTAAGTTATGATGGATGCAGTCAGGGAAAAGGATATAGGATGTTAAGGTATAGAAATACTAGTGCTCATTCTCTGCATACAGCAAAACAATGCTGTGTGGATGTATTAGTTGGTGCAAAAGAGCCATCAGGTCTTTAGGAGAACCGACTGCCCGTATGTTCAGGCTGTGTCTGTCACTGGCTATCAAACACCTCTCCTGTCTCTGTGCCACCAGCCAATCCCTGTACACCCACCTGTATTTTCAGGAATCCCCCAAACTGGTTCTGCCAGTCAGCTGCAGCCGGAGTTCAGGCTGGCTTTAGCACAGCACAGTTTGTGTGTTTATTTGCTCATGACGTAGCCAGTATTTTATTCATTAGAGAAAAGTGTTTGCCACCTATGGCACAAAACCAGGCTACAGGTTGAAAAGAGACAGATGCAAATGTGTGTGTGCAAGAGAAAGCATGTGAAAAGCCTGTAAATGCTAAAATATTGATATGTCTTTGTAATTGTATAGAGGCAAATGAAAATGCTGCAGGCTTCCTCTAAGTCTCCCCACACATGCTAATCTTCTTCACTTGTATAATACATCAGTTTATAATCTATTGCAAAGGAGAAACCACCAATTACAAAGAAGAACATGAGTATCTTTGTTTCCATGAATGTATGATTGTAGTGCAAACCATTTTCAGTGAGAGATATAATGAGAGTGTATATATTTCTGATTAGCTGTTTCACCACAAGCACCAGCAACGATTGTAGATCATAAACTGAGTAATATATATTTCAGAAAAAATTCTTTTTGGTATCAGTCTTAAATAATATTTCCACTTTGAAAAGAGCAGGTCTGCATTGGAAGGTGCAAAGCTGACTTGACTAATACCACCTTCCCATCTTGTCCACTCTACTTTTCTACAATTCATTTTTGCAAGTGGAAACTTTGACTTTTGATATTGAAGTCTTAATCATGGGGGTATTTTTAATATTTCATGCACAGTTATAATTTATATAAAGTTACTCACTTGCAAATTATGCTTCCTTCTAAACATCAGTCTAGATGGTCTCTAGACTCAAGAGATTTATTTATCTTTAAATATAGGACTTGGTTGCTTTAATTGCCCTGGGAGTAAGAGGGCAGTGCAGGTGATGTTTCTAAGCAGCTGACATGAGGCTTCTGTGAGAAGCCACAGTGTTCCTTATGTCAGGGTTCACTTTTTCCCTCGTGTACAAGTGGGCGTTGGGAGAACTGTATTTACATTGCTTTTGTGTGTGTGTGTTTTATTCCAGGCAAAACTTGCATTCCAGAAGGACATGATTAAGCCACTGGCACCTGCTTTCCTCTCATCTCCTCTTGCTGCAGCTGCAGCTGTGTCGTCAGCTCTGTCCCTCCCTCCCCGGCCCTCGGCATCCCTGTTCCAGGCACCAGCAATTCCGCCAGCTCTCCTCAGGCCAGCCCACGGGCCCATCCGGGCAACGCCTGCCTCCATACTCTTTGCACCATACTAATTTATTGATGTAAAAAAGAGATAACTATGGCCAGTACAAAGGGTAAAGGAAAGCAGGAAAGGGGCTGAGATTTTAAAATATTTCTCTTTTGCAATGCCATCCAGCGTGACACCTCATCCAACCACATCATAAAATCCATCATTGACAGCACTGCGTTTTGGAGTCTAGACAACTCTGTCTTTCTCTGTCTCTATTTTTTTAATCAAAATAGCGTGATTTGCTTAAAAATTAAATTGCTCATAAAATTTATACCATTAAAGATTCATGCATCTATTAATTTTTTTCTTTTTTTTTTTTTCTTCAATTTGTATGATGCACCTTGGAATCAAGGAACGTAAAATATTTTCCTGACAGACTTGAAAACTAGGGTCTTCCTCACTCACACCTATGTAAATACTTCTCTGAAAAGCAATGGGATATAGTCTAACGTGGAAAAAAGGAAAAGGTAGAAGAATCAAATGCTTGATAGCAGATAACATCTCAAAAAAGAATTGCGTCCATTTTTTTCGTGTGCTCTTGTTGACAGGGATTGTGTGCTGTCCTAGACCCCAGTACTGGTGTATCTTGTGTAGTATTACAGATGTATCACGTCTGATTTTAATATTTTTAGTTTCTGTGCAAATGTTTGAAAGCAATGCAATGCTGAAGCTTTTAATTATTTCTTTTGTGTCATACTTTATTTAGAGAAATCAAAAATAGAAAGCCATATAACATAGAGTTAAGATTTCTGCTTGTTTGCTACTTTCATTTAACTTATTTTTGTTGTTTCTTCACTGGTGTTGCTAAGCAATGTTTAAAGAGAAAAAAAGCTTTTCAATTGCCACAGCTCACATGCATTGTTCAAGAAGACAATGGATCCATGTGTTTGTACGTAAATATCCTGTTTTCTTAATTTCTAACTAGTTTCCTTTGTAATGATGCTGCATAACATTGTGGCTCCCTAATGCAATAATGTACAGAACATAAAATATTTATAATTGACCATATTCTCTGTTTACTGAATATATTGCAGTAATGTTCCACCTATCTTCTTACCTCCCCAACCCTTTTATAAAGGTGAATCAATATGCAGTGCTCAGACTGGAGTCATTATGTGATAATGGGGACTACGGGTGGAAGAAAGGAAAAAAAAAAAAAAGAGAATTAACTTTTAGAGCATCTTTATCAGCAATCCATAATAGTAAGATGTCTGTGTATTTTTTTAAATGTACCTTTTCAATAAAATAATAAGAAAATTACACATGCTTATCGTGTTTTAATTGGTACAGGAGAAAAAAAAGCCTGAAACAAATTTAGCTAAAGGAGTCTTCAGGAGCAGACAAAGCATTGGAGTTGCAATAAAGTATAATTACAGAACCTGTGTTTGTTTCCCTTGTGCCTTAATGTCTTTTCCTCACTGTAGCCTGTAACAGCCTTTACTGAGGCTTTTTCGCAGCCAGACTGTAAACATGCACTGCACCGGCATTTCGGAGGAAGCCGCAGTAGGGACAGGTGCGTGATCGTGCGTGTTTCACTGTGCCACCAAAGTGCTACAGCATGGTTACACCACTGCTAATGAAGTCTAAGGATTAACTTTGAAACCAGCCTGGGCAGACCTGAGACTGGAAGCAGGTCACTTGGGAGCCAGGACTTCCTCTGAGGCATGGGCAAAGTATGCACTTGCTTGACTCAGCAGCAGACTTTTGAAGGCGGGTGTTTGGGGAAGCCTTGAAATTATCTTTTTTTACTGCTGAAAAGCTTAGTCTATTCTTTAAAAGCCTGTTCTTTGTTAATAAAAAGTGAAAAGTAAGAAGTACAAGAGTAAAAAGACTCAAGTGTAAGGCTGTTAGAGTTAATACAAAGTCAATAGGGCCATTACAAATTCACAAAGGCCAAGGAAAAAAAACTTCAGAAACTTTATAGTGGAGATTTTACAGACCAAGATATACCTCATAGTAGCAACATTATTAAGAGACCATTTTCTGCAAGTGTAATTCTGCCCAATTACCACTGTTCTGTGGAGCTGTCAGCTGTGTTGTGAGAGGATCACTCACTGGAGAATCACCTACCAAGGGGTAGGTAAGGGAATCCAGGCTTTTAGCATCCTCTGGGAGAGCAGTTGCCTTTGTATGGATCTTGTGGACTGTGAGAATCAGAAGGTTGCAGGTAGACACCCTGCCATGTGCATCTGTTTGTGTCTGGATTTGCAGGGAGTCAGATTTAACTGCTCAGCTCCCTTCAGAGGAGTTAATTCCATCAGGAGCCTGTTGTCCACCATGAGGTAGGTTTACAGACCTCTGTATATTAACTGGTTCCTCAGGAAACAAGGGTTGTGTATGTATTTAAACCACTGGTTTTGCTTTTTGTATTCTACTGTTGATGATGAGAAATTTCAAGCAATTACAGGTTTCTGCAGTTGAAAATGTTCCTATATGAAATACAGAAAAGGAGGGGACTGGCTAAGTGTGTGTAGATTTCTTGGACAGCTGATTATTTCAAAGAGCATCTTAAAATGGAGGAATATTTGGGTCACGAAGGGTGGAGGAATGTGTTATGTCATTCAGCAATGAAAGGAATTAATCTGTGAAATACAAGGAGCTAAAAGACTGTGAACACAGGAAGAGTCATGTTCAAATTCTTATTCAAATCACACTGTTGATTTATATTTTGTGTATTGAAACTCTGCTTGCCACCAGAGTTTTCTCTACAACGTGCAGGACCAAGCATTTGAGATGATAATAACAGGATAAATGGCGAACCCTGCCATTATGCCAGCTGGGATATCTCATTTTTTAAATGAGCTTTACATGAGAAAGAAAATTTGTATCATAGTCAGACAAATGCAATCAGCTGCTTTTTTGTAATGTTAGGGTACCTTCTCCTGAAGTGTTATATCATTACACGGCTGGCTATGAAATTCATGCATCTGTTGTAACAGAGAACAAGTACTGAAATATAATACTGGCAATGCAGTTAGCTTTTTGAATAAAGATATCTAATGTGGAAACCACTAAGGTAATAAGGTTGCAGTAATGGGATCATATCCTCTAGTGTGTCTATTATTCTAGATCTGTTGACTGTACTCTGAGCTGCAAGTTGTTCCTGTCTGAGAAGTCAGAAGTTACAAGGGCACTGTGTTGGTCAGGGATTATCACCTGGCACTGCCATCTTTCTGCAGCAGAAAAAGGAGGATACAGACACATCAACAGGAACTTTCTGCTGGTACGTGTGACTGGATCGTGGTCCCTGCATTGCAAAAGATTTTCACAAAGGGTTGTCAGAGAGATATGGTCCACTAGTCTGGACAGATTAAAGATTTATATTGACTGCTTTTTTAAAAAGAAAAATAATGGTGATAGGATCTTCTATAACCACTGCAGGTCACTAGTGTGTGTGTGTCTCATCTCTGCAGGTCAAAATGCAATAAAATCTTTCCCTCCGGTTCTGGTCAGATAGTGGCAGAAGGCAGGAGCTGGCATGGACATTACCCAGCGATATCACCACTCGGACTCTGATGATAATGTTACACTGGGCCCATCTACTGATAAACTAAAAGGCAGTTCCTTTAAGAAAGAGACTTTTTCAATAAAAATAAGTTGCCTTATTTGACTTCCTTCTAATCTGATCTTGAACTATGAATTTTATGGTCAGAAAGTTGTGCAAAAGATTTTATCACATTTTTCTGGAGGAAAAAAAAGAGCGTGGTGGTTTTAAACTCTGAAGGAAGAATTCCACTATCTTTATGGATCTGGCAATAACCCAGTGAGCCTCACTGTATATCTTTTGAACATGTCACCTTGAATAAGTGAGGTACTGCACTATTTATTCATGCTTGGTTGGACATTAAATCTCCACAGCCATCATCTGGTCACAGTGGTCACAATCATTTTCTTACTGTGGCTTGTATATTTTTTTAACTATTTTTTGCTTAACGCTCTTGTTTCAAGTGACAACTGAAGCATCCTCAAGTATTTATTGGAATGACCAGCATTTCAGGTAAAACTAATTTTTTTGAGTGTCTAGAATTCTTAGCTATTACAATGTTTTATTATTAAACAAACATTGTTTTAGAAATGTTTATATTTGGTTTCGTGTCCTGTTCATATTTATTTGTATCGATAGAGTGCTGCGCTGGATGCCAACAGCCAGGTCCTGCTGAGTGCCTGAAATGGAGGAGGCCAGCCCGAGAGAAAGGCTGCAGCTGAGGGAGGTCTCCTGGGACTGGGAAAGGGACAACTTTGTGCCTGTCTTCAAAAATGTCAAGAAGGAGGATCTGGGCACATGAAAGCAAGTAGGTGATTGGGATTGGCCAGTGTGGGTTTGCAAAAGACAAAACCACATCCAGTAGGCCTGAGTGCAGCCTGTCTGCCATGAGGGGCCTGTCTGCCGTGAGGGGCCTGTCTGCCGTGAGGGGCCTGGCTGCCGTGAGGGGCCTGGCTGCCATGAGGGGCCTGTCTGCCATGAGGGGCCTGGCTGCCGTGAGGGGCCTGGCTGCGCAGCCAAGGAGAGCCACATGCCCTGAGGCTGGCTTTGGTGGGGCTTCCAACACCAGCTCTCCCAGAATCCCAGCAGGAAAATGTGGGCAGCAAAGACAGGGGGAGTGGCTACAACGAGCCCGTGACAGCCAGTCAAGCACTGTCCCTTGGGCCAGTAACACCAAACACACTCAGGCCTGACCTGTGCAGGGCAGAGAGCCCCTGGGAACCTGTGCAGTGGGGTGGGAAGACCTTGGGAAGAACGTGTGTGTGAGTGCCAAACCAGGAGCCTGCCTTTCCAGTGGTGAGCTGGAGGGTAAGGCTGCCCTCCAGAGGGACCTCGGCAAGCTGGAGACCTGGTTTGATGGGAACTTGGTGGGACTCAGAGNTGTAGCAGAGTCTGGCCCACCAAGCTCCAGGCTCTGGACAGGCGCTGGACAGCTGCTGGCAGCCCGTGACAGCCAGTCANCTGGAGGGTAAGGCTGCCCTCCAGAGGGAGGGACCTCGGCTAGCGACCTGGTTTGATGGGAACTTGGTGGGACTCAGAGAGATGCCAGGGAAAGGAGCTGGGCAGGAAGCCCACTGTGCAGTAGGGCTGACCAGCCAGCACCAGCAGAGTCCTGGGGAAAGGGCCCAGGCAGGCAGGGGACACCCAGACAGGTGGTGGGCAGAGGGAGCTCAAGGCTGCACTGCGCCCTGGAGGCAGCAGAACCAGGCTGAGTACTCACGGTGCTGTGTTAGCAGAGCCACAGGGAGCAGCTTAAGGGACATACAGAGCCCCTCTGCACGGCTGCACCCAGAGGAACGTGGGGCTTCTGGTGTGAGAGAGACACTGACAAATGGGGACAAGTATGGGTCAAGCAGTGGTCAGGAAATGAGCACATTGTGTTCAGGAAAGTGAGGTGGGTGCATTGAGCCCAGAGAAGGCTGCAGCAATTTTGGCCACTGTCCTCAAGTGCCTAACCCGGGCTCACAGGGAAGAGAGATGGATGTTTCTCAGAGAAGCACCATGAGAGGTTGAGAGAAGGCAGCCGGAAGCTGCAGGAAAGACTATTCTGACTGTACATATTTAAAAAGGTTTTGAAGTAATGCCCAGAACAGGTTGCACAGGAAGTTTATTGCAATATCCACCCTTGAGTAGTAGGCTGGACTAGGTGACCTCCAGAAGACCTGTAATCTTAAATGAATCAATAATTCTAAAAGATAACAAGGTTTGCTGAAAAATCAAAAGTAATCATTGTGTTACAGGGCAATTAACAGCTGATGGAAACTTTGCAGCACTGATGATTCAAAACATGCTAAGCCTGAAAAATGAAGACAAACATCTTGCCTGCAACAGGCTGAAGGAGAACTGGAAGGAGGATGTACCTGGAAAGGTGAGAAAGTCAAAGTGGCAGGGAGGGGAAAATATTTGTACCGCGTATTGTTAGTGGATTTTGGAAGAGCTGAGGCTGTATTTTTCAGGCCAAAAAAATGACCTTGCAGTAATTGCAATGTGATGTGTTTCAGGCCTTTGTGAGTTTTGCTAAAACAAATACATCCATCTTACATGAAAGTGTTTGACTGTAGTACTGCTGCAACACACATTTGTTAGAAGGTGTTAGCTACAGTGAGCTGTTTTGCCAGGCTAGAAGCAGCCACAGCACAAAGGCTTCTTTTTCAAAACCTGCACTTTGCACTTTAGATATACAACGTAATTTCAGCAGATTTAACTGCCCAACATGCTCCGCAGCCAGTTGGTGCTGTCAGAGTACTAAATCTGAGCTACATCTTTTAGGATACTTCTGGCAATGAGCACCCTCTCTGGAGCTCCAGACCCAGGTCTTGTCCAGCAAGGGACATTTCCATTTTGTATCCCCAGGATTTTTTATTTTCTTCAGGAGGTATCTTGCTCATAAAAGATGTCATTTTTGGTTAAGGTTCCCCCCCAGAGCCATCCACCCAAGCTACTTCTCCATTTAGACACTTTCCCTCCTCCAGCTGTGAGAGGGGGAATGAATTCCCACTGTTCAGGGATCGATTTCTGGCAGTCAATCTCTTGCCATCCCATGTCTGAACCTATTGCTGTATCGTCCTGCCTCACCCTCTGCTTAGATCAGCTGACTCTCTCCAGCTCCTTCCTTGACCACATCACCCCTTGTTTCTCCAGCCCTCTATCAGCCTCTTAGGTATGAGTTCTCATAGCTTGTCAAGATGTCAGCTCCTTTCTCCATCCCCTGAGTGAACTCTGTTTTCATTTTCCAGTAGGTGCTGGTGAGATTTTTCCATTCTGCCCTTGAGCCTAAAAGTTCAACTCCCTAAACTATTAAAGTCACCAAACAGTCCACCTTCAGTATCTTTCCTAAAGCTCACTTATGGCAGCAAAAACCCAAACCCACCTCCTACCCCTTCCCCAAAAATGAACCACCACCACTGCAGGGAGAGTAAAACTGTCATGAGATTTTGTGATGCCAGATTTTAGCAAATAAGAAAGCCTAAGAATAGGGGACAACATAACCATGACTCTTCTTACTTTATCTGTCTAAACTCTGTCAGCCTTGACTATACTAAGCACATTTTCTGGCAGATCTGATGCTTGCCTTAGAGGGTCAGTGATGCCTGCAAACTCTTCCTTTTCAGGATATATTATCTCCTCAGGAAGGCAGGTGGTAGCTTCACTCAAAACTAATTTTCATGTTGAACTGTGCCAAATCAGGTTTTCGTATGCGATTTGAATTTTAAAACCTTCTCCAGCGTTTTCTGCTGAATGAAAAATGGATCTTCACTGCTTGACTTCACCGGAGCTGCTCAGGGGCTCTCGGGGTTGAACAGTGTGAGTCTGCCCCTTGCCCAAGCGGGCAAAGGAAACAGTGGGGGTTTGTTTTATATGAGAACAAAGGCGCTGGCTCCACCCCTGCTCTCTCTTGCCTGTGTAACTCCAATGGGAGTTATGTTCCTGTTTGGAACACATTCCACCCCCCCTGGAGAACAGCACTGTTTACAGCATAGCCACGCTATGGGGGGTGCACATGTGCCTTATAACGTGTTCTGTGCTGGGGGGTTGCTTCCTTTCCTGCAGAACACCCGACTTGCATCAGAGAGACAAGAGATCTGTTTCCTGGTCGTCTGCATGTGAGTCCAGGGCTACAGTAGTCCCACTTCTGTATCTTGAAAAGTTAATTCTCCAGAGTGTTTCAAGTCTATGTCTCACTCCTTCCCAGAGGTTTTTCCTGCATCTTGGCTTCCTGCCTCCCTTCCCCTGTGCAGAGACAATGAGAATTCATGTAGAAAAACTCATCCAATATGAGGTTTACCTTTGACTTTCCCAGGTGAGTGTTTGCTGCTGAATTATTCAGCCCCCAAAGGAGATGGGAACAGGAACACAATGGCTGACACCAGGTTGAACTTCATTAGGAAATGCATTTTACCTGTGACAGAAAAAAACATAAATCCCAGACTCCAGTTCCTTGCTGATGCTAAATGGACTTCAGTTATGTTCTCCCCCTTCTCTGCTACCCGTCTTTGGAATACATGAGGCTGGGAGACGATGCAAACACAGATACTTTCTACCATGTGTGCCCTTTGTGGTGCCAGACAGGGCACCAGGCTCGCAAATCAGCATCAGGGGTTGCCCTCTTGTAAATGATCTCATGTGGGAGATACTGATTAGAGGTAGCAAAGGCACCAGAATTGTTCAGATGTAGAGGGCAATAAGAATTACATCCATATTTTCAAATGCAAAAGTTAATTTTAAAATGACTTGCTGTTGTCTCCCTGGGACCGAATGCTGGGAACGCTCTGGTGCCTTCTAAATCATCAGAGCTGGCCTGCTGTGCAGTCCTCTGTCATGGGAAAAAAAGCATTAAATAGTTTTAGTCTTCTTCTGAAAATACTTAACTCCTTATATATGTTGCCTGCCATTGCTCATATCTATTTTTCAAGGGAACTCAAGGGAAATTTGAGACACTTTAAATCTGCATTGCAACTGCTTGCTGTGTGCTAGGATGATGCTCCAGCAGTACAGGGAGGAGGCAGCAAGATGAGAGTGGGCAAGGCAGGCTGCAAGAGAAGAGGGAGCTCTCCCTGCACTGCCGTGATGTGTGGGCTACTCAGAGGTACAATGCACTCACAGGCATTTAAGGAAGAAAACACATTTGCAAACGTGGGTTTTCAGACTGCCAGGTTTTGTTTACATTGTGAGTGAGCAAGAATTAAGTTGTGATTTGAAATGCATTTAAGTTGTCACTTAAAGACAACTTTTAAACTAAAGAGCTATTTTGACAGATGCTTGATAGATTTTATGAAGTGGACCATTCCACAGTGCCAGGAACTTTACTTCACCACTCTAACCCATTCTACTGGCATCTCTTTTTCTGTGACTTACAAAATATATCTGCATGCTAAAACAATTTCTTTTCTCATTTTCTTTTGCTAGGGCTACAATTTTAACTGCTAGATCTTACCCTGTGACTTGAAAAAGTTCTGATGTGCAGTAAGCTCAGAAATCCTACTCATTTTCCACAAGGCACATTTACATTTACTATCAACATCTCCAGAGCTGGCAAATGTTCCACGTCAAGGAATTACCAGAAAGCGATGAAGAAACTGGGATGGTGAGGGGTATTTCTTCCTATTCATATGCTCATTGCGTGTGTTTACTCTAAAGTAGACATTCAACTCCATGCTTCGGTAATATAGAACATGACAATGAAGATAGAATTTTAATAGAACTTGAAATTGGTATTGACATGGCCAGATATCCTTTAAAACATGCCACATGGAAAATTTATTCCTAGTTTGATCACAAATTGTCTGATTCATCCAAACTACACTTGGAGGTTTCCAGAGAGTAAGGTCAATAGAAATGGACTGCAGACAGCAAATAAGGTTTCTTTTAAGAAGATAGGAATAAAAAAAATTATGATCTTCCTCTTTCATTTTAGGAATCTATTTCACCACCTTGTCAAAGGAATTGTCTTATCATGACAGATAGAGAACATGAAAATCATCAAACTTTTTTTGGTTGGTATTTGGAAGGCTGATAGTGGTGATTGTTCCCACCTTCTCTCAACGCTTGGCTGCATGCTTTCAACAAGCAGTTCACACAGCGATGTGTTCCAACACATCAGCTACTTGCTTTCTAGTTTCATTTAAAGTAAGAAAATTTTTGATTCTGTGAGTGTCTCTTTCACACACAGTGGAGACAAAGGGAGTTTTTTATATTGTGTGCTCATGAAAAGAAACACCAGGACCTTAAAACCAGCTAGCGATTTTTGGAAAAAAGGAAGACACGAGCAGTTCTAGCAGGACTGAATCAAAGCAGCCTGTGAAGCAGACTGCCAGGGCTCTGTGCTGATGGGAAGTCAGCCTCTCGTCCATTATCTATTATTAAAGGAAATAGCTGAGAAAGTAAATTTGAGATCACACCACAGTTCTTTTCTTTGCCTTGTAACAGCAAAGATGAACAGTGACGCCATTCTCCTCAAACAGCTGAGGGTTTTGGCCACAGCTTTTGGAAATCTTGAATGCTTGGCTTCTCTGATCGTTGGCACTTATCCTGCGGCTCGTGACTGATGCGGGGCTGCCTTGGCGTGGTAGAGGACCTGGAGCCATAGATAAGCTGATCTCTATGAAGTATGGACAGGTATTGTACAGAGGAAAAAAATCAAATTGTTACAGTAGAGCATAACGATCAATTTTCTTATTTTTTATTATGTACTGTTAAGAAGGCATGATACTTGGCCTGCATATACTGCTGATGGAGCGATTTTCCCCCCTATGTCCTGGGAAGGATCTCCTTATTTCTAGCAACATTCAAACAAGTTAAACGAACAAAATGCTTCTGCTGTGTTGAAACTCAATTTTCAGAGTTAAACCTTGGAATAACGAGACTGACTAGAGTCCCTTTAGAGGATAAAGAAGCCAAAAAATTAACACCACCACTCCCCGGGAGAAATGCATTTCTTCTTGGCACTGATTGAAAGTATAGAGGGTAAATATGAAGCTCCAAAGAAATCTCTCTGTAGGCATTGAAAGGAATTGAGAGCTGCTGCCAAGCATTTCTGAAGTTCCCACAGAGACTTCCTACCAGGAGGACAACAGCAGACCAAAGAAAAGCTCAGTAGAGCTTGTCACACCTGGAACAGCTGAATGTAGGTTTACAATACAAATATTCAGTCTGCTAAGAAACTTTAAGATTGATTTAAACAAAAAAAGAAACAAAAGGAAGATAAAATATGACTTACTGTTGACTGCAAACTTCGCATTGAGCGTCCTTCTTTGGTTTCCTTTTTTTAGATGTATTTTTTTGTACTGAAAATAATTTTTAATATTCTCAAGATATGGCTAAGTTAGAAGAACTCTGAGCTTTTTAATTAGGTAGAATCTGATTTTGTAACAAATTGTATTTTCAAAGATTCCTCCCATACTGTTACTGATCTGCCCAATGCCTTCTCCTGGAGACACAGCCTTGGCTGCAACGAGAAGCCTTGTGACTGAAGTACACAGCTCAGCCCCATGTTCTGACATGGCCTGTACTTGATCTTCTGATGAAGGAAAAATACAATGGACAAAAATGTCATAGAACTTCTGCATAAAGGAGTTTCAGCTAAAGAATTTCCTTTTCTTCACTAACCCAGGAATGAAGGAAACAGGAAAGAGGGAAACCGGAAAGAATTGCACCCCTAAAGTCCGTAAGTCTCTGATGAGCAGAATCCTTGTAACCCCACTGCAGCTGTCTCACCAGCTGTGCTCCTCCCATAGGCATGCCTGCTGAAAAGAAAATCAAGAATCCGTATATTAGAAATTCTGACTTGATGTGCAGATAAAGACTAACAATCTATGATTCTTTCTGATGCTTCATGCTACCTTGAAATGCAAAACTAGGAATAAAAGTATAACTCTCTTGGCTATCTGTTCAGTTGCACTAGGGATATTTGATTTATTCTGCATCTCAGAATAAGGGAAGTAATGCAGATAGATGGATTTTCTTATGGCCAGATGCTGTCATTGTAAGATGAGTGCAGTTAAACTTGCATATATCTTTTTTTTCCCTTTAACACTACAGCTTTAAGTTGTAGAAGTTCTGCGTGTCTGTAAAACTGAGTCTACTAAGGCTGCGTTTTAAGTGTGCTGCATGTGCAAGAATTATTTAATTAGGAGAGCCAGTTGTACCAACATTGCTTCCCTAAAAACATGGACTAATGAGAAATATATCATTAAAAGAAAAAGATACTTTTCTAAAGCACTTTGCTCATTACTATCCTAAAGTAATTAATTACTTCAGTTTATTGTTATAAGTCAATAAAATTGTTTTCCACAGAACCTAATGAGACATTTAAAGATATAGTATATGATAGAATCTTACTTGTGAAAAGACATATTAAAAACTTAACCTGAACTGACATTTATCCTGATGTAACAAAAATAGTACTGATTCTTTTTATAGGCAAATACTTTTATACTTAATTAGAGCCCATAAGCTAAATGGGAAAGGAAAAGCCCAAAAGCCAAAGATGCAAAGCCTTAAATCTGGAATTATTTAACTTATTCTAGAACCAAGTTACACCGGGCTAAGATCTCTGAACAACGGAGATGCATATACCATGATGCAGTTAGAAAATCTCTATGCTTCATTGTACTACAAAATTTTGTTGAAAATGTTCTGCTGAATGAAATGATTGCAGTTTGAAAAAATAGGTGGAAACCCAAAGCTCCTTGAGCTGGAGAAACAATTAGATGTAAGATCAAAGAACCTCTCAAACTGGATTATGATGGATTTTCTACAGAAATTCCAAACATAACTCAGAGCTGACAATTGAAGAAGACTAAAATTTGAAGCGAGTTGAACATGTTGGATTTCACCCTGGACTGGGGCTTTCCCTGGAGCCCTAGAAAGATGCAGAATGGTTGAAATGGTACCATGTGGATTGCAAAGAAGAGTCACCCACGGCAGATCACATCCAGCACAGCAATTCCTGCATGTCAGCAGAAATACCCTCGGGAAGCAACCTGTGATCCCTCTTCCAAGTCCTGGCCTGCATGCCCGCTCATGCAGGAAGGAAGGAGGTACTTGTCTGCTTCAGCTGTGGCCTTTTGAACCAGCCAAAGCCCCTGGTGGCAATTCCTGCCCCTTATCTTCTTGTCCAACTAATAAGTGAGTCAAAGAGAGTGTAAATGGATACATACCTCTGAATATGTATGCTATATACCAATTTAGGCTCATTAGCCAGTATGTAATTATGCCTAATTTCACATCACTCCTGAACTTGATCCATTAAGAAAACTTTTATTCTCTGAGACAGCAGTAACTTGACCTTAAATGAACTGAATGTGAAATTGCCTAGTGATTGATTTTTCAATTCAATTATTTTTCCTTCAGAAGTTAAATTTAAATGTGGCACTTTACAGTCGACAGAATCTAGGTCAAATTGATGGGATATTAATAATAACCCATCCTGTGTGAAATCTAGGGGTTATAGTTAGCAGTAAATTCAGGTTTTGGAGTTCTCCGAAGACTGAATTTTATGTAAGTAGCCATCTCATACAAGACAAAGGCACAGGCCAGAGTTTCCCAGACTTTTCAATACTGACCTGGGACCCCTTCCTCCCTGGTGTGCTTCCTTCCTCTCTATGGATTCTGGGCATCGAGGGCATGGAAAGTACAGGGTTTCTAGATCGAGGCTCTCCTTAGCCTTGTTTAATCAGTTTTCTTTCTACCCTCACAGAGGTTGACTGCAGAAGGCATTGCTATTCGCCTCGCATAAGAATAAGTGCAAATGAAGACATAGGGTTGCTCCCCTCAAATCCCACAGGGAAGCAGGATCATGTGCTGGCCCAGCCAGAAGCCAGCTGAGTTAAAAGGTGTTGGACAGCATCCAGTCCAACTAAACCAGCTCAAAAGGGAAAAATCCAAAAACTAGACCTTGCAGGAATGATAAATCAATTAGAATGTTGTAGGAGCTGAAACAAGATAACAAAACCTCGGAAATATGTAATTTATTTGTCTATTGGAGCCGATTTACTTGTCTGAAAGATATTTAAAACTTTGGTGGTGCTGGTCTTCCCTCAGTGCAACGTGCTTTCTGTCCATTGCTAATGGATGTTATCTAAGAAAATGAAGGGGTGACGCTCTCCCCGCGTTTGGCTCTCGTGACTCACCTGGCCAGTGCCAGCAAAGTGGGACCATGGTGGCAGAGCTGGCACAGGGGGCTACAGGCCGTGGCTCGCCTGGGCCACTGTGGTGAGCAGTGGCTGTGCCACCTTGGCAACCGCTGGCTGGGCTTGCTTTGCCCCCGTGCAGGCAGCAAGTCCCACAGTGCCCGGCTGCCCGTGTGAAGTGAGGGCAAGTTTATTCCTTTGTATCACGTGTCTGATTAACAGGCCTGGGGAACACTAATTCATCCAAGCTTCTGGTCCAGATGAAAAGAAAGAAATCCCCTACACAGTAAATTCATGTAGAAATGGAGAACTGGCCAAGTGATGGCCTGCAGAAATGGGCAGGTAGACTGTGATAGGTAGAAAGAGTGTTGAATATTTTTTGTTGAAAAAACGAAAATTAGGAGAGGGCGAGATAGAAAATAAAGATGAAGAGCTACATTTGCTTGGGGGAAAAAATTACTTCACAGTCTACCAGGAGGAGAGAAGGGAGCAAACACTTTTTAAGTGAAACCCTGGAATGAATATGTCCTGTCTGATGCCTTTCCAATTTGTGGGGTTTTTTCATCCTGTAGATCTCTTGTAAGTGGGAATTCCAGTGGCTGGTTGAAAAGCCTTTAAGGCCAGACACAAGAAGAATTACTTCTTCCAGGCTTCCTTATGGGGACTGCAAATCCAGGCAGACTTTGGAATAACTCTTGCTGAAACCAAAGGTAGGCTGGTGTCACCCACCACGGTGCAAACATCTGGAGCATGTGGTTTGCATTCTGTTGCTGTAATGCAAAGTCCAGCTAAACAAAGGAAGCCATGGGAAAATCAGAAGTGTGGCCCCATTACTACTGTGTCAGTTTATTGGCAGCTAATGACACCTCCTCCCGACACGCACCCCTCCGAGAGCCCAAATCCTTCAGGAAGTGCGAGCCACGGTGCTGGTGAGCCTTTTGATGACACCTGGTGGCAAAACTGGAATAACGCACCAGAAATGGAATCATACATGGGTGATAGCCATGTTATTGAAACTAGAGGAAAATAAATCCGTGGGGAACTAATGTGATCTCGGTGCTGGTAGCTAAGAGTGGAAAATAATATGCTAGGAATGAAATGGGGAAGCTTAACAACATTATTTTAAGAGGCAAAGCCAGCTCTGATAAATATATTACATATCTTTATAAAGCATTCTGTACGGAGGAGCCATAACAGGCTCTACAGGATCAGTTACTGCCTGCTTAGAAAGAACTGCAAACAGCAACAAGAGAAGATTAATTAGTTTAGTTCAGTGAAGTTGTCTCCTTGGATACCATTCAAGTGACTTCCACCATTGTTCGTGTGAAGTAACCAGGACCACAAGCATCAGGGTAATAAATACCTGTGTTCCAGAGAAACCTTTGTCACGTAAAATTGATGTGGAATCATCTGTTTTCAGAGAATACATTTTGGATTTGCCTCTAAACACCTTGTAGCAGGCAGGGAGAAGGGGTAGAGAAGGGGGCCTGCCCAGGGCAGCCCTCCCCAGCGTCATCTGGAACCTGCCAAAGTGGCCAGGGAAGAAGCCACAGGCACCTTCCCTGAGCTGTGGGCAGGCTGTTTGAGGATGTTACATTTATGTCTTCTATTGCCAAGCTGGATCTGTGAGGCTATTAAAGTGAAACACCAGGTACCAGCCCTGAGAAAGCCCTTTCTCTGACGAAAGGGTTTAGTGCTTTTGCTTTTGTTTCATTTCTCAAACATGCTCCTCCTGCACCTTGCTGATGAGTTACTGAGAGAAGTCTGTCATCACTGTCACAGACCTTCAAAATACTCCAGATTTCTACCCTGCCTCACACAATGAGTCCATTCACCCTGAAGGTTTCCAGTACCTTGCTTTTAGCTGTTCTGTGTTGTGTGTTTATCTGCTATCTTCCGTTTGCTTTATGGAAACAGCCCTGAAATCACCAGAGGAGCTTCAGTTTAGCTTCTAGGTGCCGTGTGATGTCTGCTAATACGTGGTGCAGATAGGGAGATGTGTGCATAGCTCAGGAGGCTGTGACAACCCTGCCCTTCATATTATCCTGCTCCTCTCCTGCTGCATGTAACGCAGTGGAGGCGCTGGGGCTGGTTTCAGCCTGCCACAGTTTCTGCTGAGGGCACAACCAAATTACCAGTTTGAGATTGCTCGGTCAATTGAACATTCGTTTAAAAAATGTAATAACTTACACTTCACAGAGAAGGACTGAAATTAAATAGTTGGGTTTCTCTTTGTTTTAAATCTCTGAAAATTTCCTGGCTAGTCAATTATCTGAGGGCACCAGCATTAATGATTTGTACATGATGACACATATCGCTCCATTTTCCTATCAGAATGTCCTCATTTTCACTTTGTAATGTCACAGTTAAAGGTCAGCAACTACTTCAGTATCAAGACTATAAGCTAGAAAAGAAAGCAAGCAGGGAACTTCCAAAAGCTTCCTTCCTCCAACAACCTCTCAGTAGTTTCTTTATTGTTGAGACAATATCCTAAACTTTAAAGTCTCAGTTTGGGAGTTTTTTATCTCATTTAAAGATTTTCCCAAGGTTAAATAACATATCAGTCCTGCTTATGTGGAATTTTTTATACTTATATTATTTAAATAGGTCAAACAAAAAAAAATGGTGAAGAAGAAATAAAATATTAATATTCTCACAATATGCAAGTGAAGTCTGTGTCCGAGCTCTAGCTAAAACAAGAATTAGTTGTTTTTACTTACAAGTAAGGAGAGGTAAATGAGAGCCCTTTTCTTGGCTTAGATAGCGGAGACGGGATATGCAGAGATCCGTTTGCCCTCAGGATATTCACACCCCCGGAGGTGGTGCAGCCCCCATCCAGCCCTGCTGCTGCTGCTGGGACAGGAGCTGCAAGAGCAGTGATTTGCACAGGGTGGGGTAAGGGAAGGGTGCAGCCCTCATCAGCCCCCATGCAACATCTGCTCTGTGCCAAGTCTGTGAAAGGCTCCAGCAGAAAATAATAAAACAACCTGTTCTTTGTGCTAACTGTTCCTTGTGCTAGCAGAAGAGGCAATGAGCTTAAATACGAGGAAGGTTTAAATGAGATGTTAGGAAAAAAGTCTCATGGTGACTAAGCATTGGCATAGGTTGTCAAGGCTTTGTTCTTAAAACCTGCAACACAGATTTCACAATCCCTCAGCAAACTTTTGCCAAAAATGACTCGCTGCAGCGGAATGTGTTGGCTGATACCTTGAGATCCCTCACCACTCTCAATTTTAATAATCTGTATAAGCACAGTTCATTGATTTGCTGCTTTGTTCAATCATTTGACATCTAAGCCCCAGTAATTACATCAAACATCTTGTATCGGCTGCTCAATGGTTGCATTGCTCAGTACTTGGATGCATTTTTACTAATTGGCTGCTTCTGTTTTATTATTTAACGTGTATTAACTTTTATCCTGACTCATAGAGAACACTTCAAGTACAAGAGCCAAACAATAATTAATGCTGTTAAAAATACATGACAGCAAAAATTAGAAACCAAGAGTGATGAGTGGCATATTTGCTGTTTTTTTCCCAGAAGAACCTAGTGTGAAAGATTATATGGTATCAACAGCTCAAATAACAACGGGGGCGGTGTGGCCTTCCTGTTAGATAAATGTATTTCCATCAAGGATTCACTATTTTTTTCTGGAAAATGCCAGTAATTCAAGGGTTAATAGTAACCGTGAAGTGCTTTCCCCAGATGAGCAGTCTGGCAGGACCACCAACATCTTACAGCCTTTCTGCTCCTTTTCCTGCCAGATACCTGGTAGCACAGAAATGATATCTATAGACAGAGACCATCGAGGGCAGCTCTTGACTTAGAGGGACAGCTTGTTAACTGAAAAATAAGTTGCGCTGATATGAAAAGTCATCTTTATTTTGTCTACAGGAAAGATGAGAACAGCTGTCTGGCTCATGTTGTGAAATGTGTCAGGAAAGCTGCCGGGGCACAGTTTTAAGAAACTCAGTCTCACTTTCCTGCTACCTCTAAATTAATAAAGACCCCAAGATGTCCCCATTGCTCGTTTTGCAGCTGCTGGAAGGGTTTGTCGCAAATACATTTTTCGGCATCAGTCCTAGGTCTGTATGATGGATAGGGAAACATAATTTGGGAAATAAATATTTATGATGCATAGACACTTGGATTCTTTTATTTATACATTGCTCGGTGCAGATGCCCATCACAACAGTAAAACTAAAACTGTGCTAGGTTTCAGCATTTATTGGAAGACTTAAATCATCAGCCCATTAAATGGAATGGTTCTGAACTAAATCATGAAGTCTTTTTAAATGTCAGTCTTTCAAAGAAAAGAAATTTATGTTACACAGTTTTTGCCTTGACCAAAAAGGCTGTTTAGAACACAGGACTTACTAATTATCCTTTATATACCAACAGCAAAGCTTGGAATACTCGACACTGGAAGAGTAGCTACTGGACTTGACGTATTTCTAAGTGAACCATGGACTTCAGCAGTGAGCTCTACCCAGCTGTATGCCAAACGGTTTCCAAAAGTCACAAGCTCTTTGCAAAAAGCAAAGAGTACGTGTCTGTCACACATGCTGTGAAAATTGTTCTGATGGACATGAGGAGTTGATGGAAAAACATCTTCTGCCTGGCATTTTACTTTTTCGAAACCCCAGGTGCGTATTTTTAATGCAATTTAACTTTTAAGAGAAACAGTCACATCTGGCTATCAGAAACTAACGTTATGAATCTCTAGCTCTGCACCTCTCCTCTTCATGGGAAATGATTGAAGGTAAAATACCTTCACATGATGACTCTGTGTGCCTGTAGCAAAGCATTTCAGCCTCTCCTCCAAGGTCAAAAGACACTACTTCAAATCGACTGACATGAACCAGCCTTCATAGGCAAGAAATCTGTCTTACATTAAATACAAAGAACATAAGAAGATGGTTGTAAATAGTTTAGATGACAACCTATCAAGCTTTCTTTCTTTTAATGTACAGTGTTGGGAAAGCAAAACTTCTGTGAGGCTGAAGCATCAGCTTTTCTGTGGTAGGCTGAATTACTCCTCAATCTCCCCCACAGTATTTCTTTCTTTTATTTCAAGTGGTCTGAGTCAGCAATCAGGCCTTCACTGTCCTCATTATTGCTTGCACACAGAAAAGATGATCTTGTCCCAGAAAACCTACAGCTTAGGCATATGACAAATAAATTGATGTAAGAAACTACTTTGGGGCCTCTGGAAATGAACTGGACAGAAGAATAGAGGATAACAGGTAATAATAGAAATGGCACTCCATGTAACTACTCTATCAGGATCTCATCTTTCTTCCAGAAAGACCTGCCTGTTTTTGCCCATCCAGCTTTTGGGATTCTTCCTACTGCTTCTGAAGTCATCTAACCTTATCATCCTTTTCTCTTGGTTGAAATTGGTGCCATCTGTTCTTAGTTGTCGCTCACTCTTGGTCTTTATTCCCAGTTGTTCAGTTCTTCAGCCTGTGTAGATGTTTAGTCCGACTCAGCGCTTTACTTTCACATGCTCGCAAAGCCTGCTTACCAAGTTTGCTAGCACCATGCTTTTATAAAATACAAAATAGGAAAGAATTGTACCTCCAACATCGTGCCCTCCTTCTGAATCCTCATTCACTTGTCCAAAGATATGCCTTCCTCCCTCTGAAACTGTGAACTATTTTTAGCATTGACTATTTTCTTTTTTTTTTTTTTAATTCAGTTCTGAAGAGGTTTTTTTCACCTTTCAAGACTGGGATTAGGTTTCAAAGTCAGATTGATCTCAACAAGTGATTTTATGAAGACCAGATCTTCTGCTGTTCCCCTGCCATCTCTCCAAACAGCCCTTCACTTATAGGTAGGAGCCTTCATTTACAGGTACTGCAGTGAAATAGTTTTCCATCAAGAAAATGATACCTCTAGAGATGGATCTTTAGTAAGCAAGGTAGAGCTTCCCCTTTGTATAATATATATTTGATTTACAGTGGAATGAGTTGTGCTTCTTTGCATTTAGCTGACATGAGATCTCTAACACTTCACCCAGGCACATGGCCTGCAGCAGAATAATGGTTTGATCACTGCAGTCTTTCACAGACTGTAGCGATATGTTGTCAGTCTGGTTTTTGTGTGTTTTATCTTATGGTACTGCCAGAGAAAAGTAGGAAAGTTGCCACTCAGGCCTGAGAAGGAAAAATAGTCCTGGTGCTTTCATTTCATCTTTGAGAGTATTCACTCTGACCCTGATCAGACTGAAAATGCACAGAAGTAGCAATATTATTTACTATATAGATCATTTAAACAAAGAGATAAGGAGCTGGACTTTATTGACTTGTTGTATCTTTATAAGTATTGACGTGTCTGGTTTGGTATCAACTGAATATAAAGAGGAAAAGGGATTCATTTCCTAAAGAATTTCTGCAAGAAAAACTTAAATGGGAATTAAAATTTAAAATGGGCATCTCTGTAGGTAGAACCCTGCCTGAGCCTCTGTGCCATAGGAAAAGTCCTTTTCTGTTGGCCCTTCTGGCTTAATGTATAGCCAGGGCCGGCTAGAAATCAAACAAGACATCTGATAATGCTGCTTATGTGTCCTTATGCCGATTCTTCGTGGAGCAGTCTCACATCAGTTATTGTCTGGGTTTTGGTCCAAGTCAAGCTATTTGGACACATCTCTCATTGTGATAATTGACATACAGTTTCCCTTTTCTTGATTTAATGAAGTTGAAATCACACACATTGTTGAATGTATATAATTCCTGTGTGGAAAAGCTCTATGGAATTTTTATACATTTTGTTGGTAACTAACATTTACTTACCACGATGTGATATTATTTGCTTATCTTGCTTTTTTTATTTCAGAAGCAAATAGCACAAACATAGCTTGGCGTGACTGAGGGAGACTGTTCGGCTGCCAGTCTAGAAATTGACTTTGTCTGCTACTTGCCTACAGGTGTTTGTCTGGGTGATGAGCTTGAAGCTCAGTTGGTCAGAGCATGGTGCTGATAACACCAAGGTTGTGGGTTAAATCCCTGTGTGGGTCATTCACTTAACAGCTGGGCTTGATAATCCTTGTGGATCCCTTCAACTCAGGTCTGTGTTCCTCCTGAGGCCCCATAGGGACTTTTTTGCAGAGGATCCCAAACAAGTCAGTAGATGTTTCACTGTTCAGTCTGCTTTCTTGCTCTCCTGCAATCCTGAGTGCCATCCGAGGTTGCCAAGTTCACAGGCAACAAATTTCCTACCAAGCAGGAGTTTGTACGGGTGGTCCCTCCACCTGCCCTTTTGAGCCAAGGAGGACCCTCACTTTGTCTGAGTTACTGCTCTGTAAGCAAGCCTCACTTACATGATGAATCACTGAAGAGGAAAGGCAAGTCTAAAGTAAGTAGGAAAGTTTAACAGTCTGTCGTATTCTTCTCTTCATTAAAGGTTTGGAGTGAGGCATGGAGATGTGAAGAAGAGATAATGAGCTCTCTTTAAAGAGCTGGAGGAAAACCAGCTGCGGGTAGTCTTGGCTTGAAACATGACTGGCAGGAAACTAGCCTGGAACTCAAACCATTCTCTGTGCTTCAGTAGTCCAGGGAGAGCACCTGTTTCCCACTAGGATGCTGGTACTTTATTTACCTGTTTTCTTGGAATTAAATGCAATTGAATTTCAGGCCTTTCAGGATTAATCCAGCTGCAAGTAACAAAAGGGAAAATAGAAATTTTGAGAAAAAACTTCATATAGTTATGTTGGAAGGGTAGAAAATGCATGATTTAAACAAAGATGCAATCATCAGGAAGATCTCGCTCTCAGGTGGCTAGAGGTTTATGGGACTGACATGATCACTGGAAGTCAATCTGCCAGCTGCTTATGCCTCTTGTGAAGGACTCAACCCGCCCTGTTCAGTCTCACAGCAATACTTTCATGTTTGCCATTGCTGTAGAGAATATGCAAGTCAGCCTTTCACACCTACACTGCCTCAGTGACAATTCTTGCAGTGTTCAAAAGACTGAATGAAGAGATGGTTGTGCATTGATATTCCTCGTCTGAACCTCTTAAAATGCTCCTATTTCCACCTAAGCTTTTGCAGTCCTGTTCCACTGCTCTGCTTACTGTAAACCACAAGTTTCCACTTCGTTGAAATTTTGTATGGCATTCCTTGCTCTCCAGGACAAACTGTGGAGGAAACTGCCATTTTTAAGGTGCAAAGGTAACGAGAGCTTCTTTTGGCAGCAACGGGCTGGGATGAGAGCAGCAGGCAGACATTGATGCTGGGTACTTGTTAGCACCAGCTAACCCTCTGAGGAGAGGGTTTATTCTGCTAAGTGCAAATGGACATACATTCCCTTTAAAATACTTGATTCTTAACTGAAATTTGAGAGAAGCCCAGCTCAGAATCCTTTTTTGACCTTACTTTTCTCTCTCTTTGATACTTGAAAAAGACCCTTTAATTTCTCTCTTGCACTTGACAAGAAAAAACTTGTTTTATGGAAACATCGAATATGATAGTGGCAGACCTGCACCACATCAAACACTGTGGGAAAGCACTGTGGATTTTTGTTCCAAAGTTTTGAAAATAATCAAGTTAATAGAAAGTTTTTGAGGGATCTTTTATCTTAAACTGGTTTTACCTGCAAACAAATTTGAAAGCAAAGCCCAGTAAGTATGTGGGGCTTATGGGCAAAAGAGTATTTCAGAGGAAAACATGAAATTAAATACTGGGGTTTTTTTTCATTTTGATGCACTTGATTCCACAGAAAACTATTAATGAATTGTAACTGCCAGTACTTTTGTTGAAATGTGACATAAGAAATAATGCAATAATTAAGTACAGAAACCAATTTTGGTCTCTGATATGTTATACTGAAGACTCTTCTTGTATTGGAAGGAAATATATAATATGGCCTCCTGATGAAACACTGCTGACTTATAAAGAAAACTGCAGTGCTTAATTTTTCAAATTACCATAAACATAATTACCTCCTGCTGAGACTCTGAATGATAATTCACAGCATCATTACTTTCAGTAGTTAAGACTGTAATTTCTTTCAAAATGTGATTAATTCCTTCCTAAATTATAAAAGTCAAGCCCAAAAGTTGTGTTAGATTGGCAAACATATAGAAATTTTATCATGTTTGCTCCATGCCAGAACGTACATGAAATCTTCACCTTTTGAAGTAAATCAAAGAAAACTTTAAATCCTGCCTGAGCTGGTAGGGAGCTGTGAGGAAGAAGAGAGATCCAGCCAAGCAGGAAAGGGATGATGGGTCTGTCCGTATGAGCAGACTTTAACAGTGTGCATGAAACTCATTGGCCAGCAGAGGTGTCTCTGTGCTTCCTTCTGCAGTAGCCACGTTTCCAGTCCTCCAGAAAGCCCATGAATGGTTGTGGTTATTCTTACTCAATAGCAGGAGCAGAATTTCATTCCCTGTAAATTATTCCTGTTGAGGTTGCTTTCTCTTCTCAGTGACAGGGATGGTACTTACCTCCAAAAGCTTTTAGTCAACGTAGCATTCCTCATTTTGTTGTGCCTTTCTGCCCCTAAGATGAAACAGAGAAGAGGATATAGTCATAGGATTCTAGAAAATGCATCTTCAGATCTAAGTTAGACTGATCTTTGATTTTAATAGTAGAAGCTGATTTAGCACTGTTCAACAGTTGGTGGTGCATGCAGCAAAGACAGCCCCATGTATTTATGCACATTGAATGTTAATATGGTATTTGCTTTCTTTTTATTCAGCTCAATTTGCTTCTAATTTTTCTCTTCCTTTACATAATTTCTTTTTTTAATTCTCACTGGTTGCTAAGTAACTGTAGCAGTATTGCTGCAGATGTGCAATAGGCATATCTGATTACTGTGGTGGTCTTTCTTTTTAGGGAAAAAAAAAATCTTTCAGTAAAATAAGAACAATAATGAAAGTAATGATGGCCTGATAAAAGATAAAAGTTTTTTCTTATCCCAGATTTTTGCAGCTATTCATACATTGCGTCAGCCAATGGTAGAAAGTATTTGGGAGGAGTGCATGATTCTCAAATGGATCGATCACCATAGGACTACCTCTCCCAGAGATTTACATTGCATTGAATATGGCATACAGGCAGTCTTGTCACACTTGGCTGCACCTGTGGTGGGACTTTCTTCGTAGCACACTCAAGCTAAAACAGGGTAGGCCAGAAGTTGCAAGATCGTGGACCCTCATTTTTGTCAGCTTCTGTAAATATTTCTGTGTCATATCACTGGCCAAGTTCTAATATTTCTGCCCACGGAGGCTGGCAGTTTCTCTTTGCTTTTGTCAGTAGAGCACTCCAGAGCTTTAGCCAAAGTTTTATGGGAATGTAATGCAGGTGGCTCTCAGGGCAAAATGAACTCTCTCAGCTCATTTTCATGGCTCTTCACAGTTAGCGTGTATGTTGTTCAAGTGTCACAGGTGTCCTTTCTGAATTCATTTCCCTGAGCACCGCAGCACCCCTTGGGCTCCTGGTAGCCAGGAATCTCCACAGCAAGCAAGCCCTTGCCTGCTCCCTGTCACCCTTTGGCAGACAAGACGCCATGCTGTTGTTTACTATCTCTGTTGTTATTTGCTCCTCTGTGTAAGAGAACTGTGTGTGAAGTGAAAGAGTTAAAATCCCATTGATCTTTAGTTTGGGAGGAAAATAGCAGAATGCATATGTGACAGTGAATGATCGCTCTACTGATAGATTTCATTTTAGCATTTACCAATTTGGGTGTGTTTGACGTATCTGCAGCAGGATTTTAATGTAGATTTTTAGCAGCAATTATATATAGATATATTGTCCTCTTAATGTAGGAAGAACAGAAGATTTGTAATTGTTGACATTATTCAAAACAAATGAATGGCATTTTAAAGATGTGGATATTGTGTTAATTCTTAGCTTATTGCAGCTAGGTTAGGATGGTTCCATTTCTTTTGTCATTTTGTATTCAGTTTAGTCAAATGTGTCCATTAAGTGTAGGATGTGGCATTTGAATTCTTTTAGGGAATGCTTGCAGGAGATTGATTTTTGCCTGTGTTTGCAAAGAGTGAAGGAGTTTGCCTGTGTAATCTCCAAAAAGGTCAAATCTTGACTTAATAAATGTATAATTCAGGAACATAAACATCATTCTTTAGGACACCACATTAATATTTATTGGGGTCTCAGTACTACAAAGACCTGCTAATTTGCTACAGAATCTTTTGTGTGTTGGTTAAACTGGCTCAAGAGGGATTAAAATTGCTTCCATTATGAAAAATCTGCTAAGCAGTGGACTCGTATTCCCATTAATTCCTATGGTTCAGACTAGTGTGTAGGTACATCTTTCTGCCATGACTAATAGTGGTCATGACATTTTTAATAAATTCAGTGAAGAACAGTTCTAAGAGGAATCATCCCCTATTGCCGGCAGAAGAAGAACCAGGCAGCAGCCAGGGAGCCCAGCAGGAGCTATGCAGCTGCATCTGGAAGAGACACTGACTGTCCCAATCCATGCAGTGCTCACCCTGTGCAGGAGGGGAGCAAAGACCAGAAACCTGGGCTAGGAGTTGCTTAAAGAAAATGACCCAGGTATGCCAACAGAATGCTAACAGTCAGGCCGAGTTTTAAAAGTACGGAAAAATAAAGATGGCCACTGTACTGAGAGAGTGACAGAAGAGCAACTCTGAAAGTGAAGCAGGGAGAAGAGGGTACTGTCCGAGGAAAGGGCTGCTGTGCACAGCTATAGTTGCAGTACTGCCTAGGTGAGGGAGGATATGTCTATATATGGTGGAAGACAATATGGTACAAATATCACCAGGCTGAACTGAGCCCGTAAATCCACAAGACTCAGTCTGGATCTGGCCCAGAATGAGTACAGCTACATTTGCATAGTGCCAGCCCTAATCAAAGACGCCTTGCTTCTGGTCGCTGTTCAGCTGTTTTTCAAATACCTTTGATTACAAAGTTGTGGGCTGGAAAAGATAAGATTAGATAAAGCAACAAGTAATCTCAGTATTTTTATAAAGTGGGGAAGAGAATGTATGCAGTGTAACAGTTGAAAAAAGTCTTGGAGCCCTGCTAAAAAATTCCTGGAATGAGTGGGCTTAAGAAACACTTGCAACTAAAAGCTCATGCCTTATGTTAAGGGAAGAAGCCACAGAGTCAAAACTGAACTTAAAAAATAAGTGGGCAGGAAGATCTAAAAAAGAATCATATGGCTCAGATGACACTAAGCAGAATCACCAAAATCACTTTTTTCCCCCCTAAGAAATGTGGCAACTGCTGTTCACAGGCGTGCCAGTAAAAGGTGCAGAGCCATGTGGGGATAAGAGTATGTTCTGTCAGCCCAGGATGCTACAGCTGAAACTGCTTCTTGACATTACAAGTGGTGATACAAACCAAGGTGGGAGGATACCGAGGAGGCAAGCTTATGTCTCATGGGGACGCTGAAGGGGAGAAAGGGAAGTAAGCACTATGAATGTTTGAGGAGAGGGAAGAGAATGCACTCAAATGTACCTGTGGTTGACCGGTTTAAACCTTGGAGGCACTTTCTGGATGAGTCAGTAAGAGATAAATATTGATGGAACTTGTCTGACCTTGAATCAACAAAAGCCGTTTTCACCGAGCACATGGCGTCTGATAGAGTGATTCAGCTAAAGAACTTTGCATCTCTGTGCAGTATCATCAACATTGTGCTAACTCTGGAGGTATAATGACATTTAAAAAAACCACTTGGATGCAGCTATGGGAGTTTTAACTCCTGTAATATTTTTTTGTTTGTTTTTCCTTTTGACAGGTTTTATTCTAAACCAGAAAAATATAATTTCATAAAACTTCATTTAAGTCCCATGATCCAAATATTCCTGACTCTCATCTTTCACAGAAAGGGAGAATAATGGGAAAGGAGCTAGCCCATCTGCATAAACTATTTACCCAGAACTCCTGATGGGGTAAAACCACAGAGAAGTGCTCTCTGCTCTTAGTTATTGGCACACAGAGAAAGTCAGCCTTCAGAAAGCTTCATCTGCATCAACTTTCAGCTCAGCACTTCCCTACTGATGCTTTTGAGCCATCATAACAGGAAGAACCAGAAGAACTCCAAATAAAGTGAAGGTTCTTCCAGAAGCTGAAGAGCATGAGAGAAATTTTGGACTAGCTCCAAGAGAGCCTCTTTTGTCACAGAACTAAACAGAGCTGAAACAGTCATCGTTGGCTGAACTGAAGGACAGGGCTGGGCAGTGTTCCCAAGAGGCTGAAGCCTCTCTGCAAGCCCTGTTGGATGGTGCTACACAATGAAAACCATGCACCAAACAGAGAGGTGGGAGCTAAAAGCATAAATGCCTCCTGCATGCTCTTTTTGGTGAGTGGAGAGTCAAAATAATGGACTAACACTAGCTTAAGGGAATACATTATGGATCATCATAAACACATTGCTGGGGGCAGGGTTGGGTTGAAGCTGTGTTTCTCTATTAATGGTACTCTTTCTTCCCAGCCCCAGTAATACAGTGCTTGGAAGTGGGGAACAATTTAAGAGGTCTCTCAGGGTTTAGCGGTTCCAGAAATTCTGGGTGGGGGCATGAACTAATGGTGTATGAGAACCCTGAAATATGTTGAAGTGAGTTTTTTTTTCTGATTATTCCAATCAACTAGCAGTGAGCTTATATGATTTGAAGCTTTTATTTCTTGCTAACACATGTTCACACACACAATGTCATTCTGTTGAATTGTTTCCAGAAAATTAATTATTCTTTAGAAAAATTTTGGCTTTCTCTGAGGACAGTTGCTACTTTTCTACATTAGAGAAATCTTTTGTCTTTGTTTAACAAATAGGTGCAGTGGGGAAATATTTGCCTGGGAAATTACTGGAGGGAATAAGATGTACAAAGATCTTGATGCTGCAGTCCAAGATAAACAGGACATTGTAATACACTTAGCAAATGAAAATGCAAATCACAGAAAAGTAAAGGAGGAAAAAATACATTCCCTTGCCTGAACATTCAGAGAAAGGGAGTAGGACTGGAAGGTGTTTGACAAGCACATTATTTTCAGTCTCCTGCTAATTTACTGTTATCAGAATTGCTTGCGGCTGTCATTCTATGAGCAAATATATTTGTAGAAATGCCAGTAGTTTCAGGGAGATGATGCACTTATCAGAAAAAAATGTGAGTACTGCGAGGAGACTTCAAGCAAATGATAACTGGTAGAAGAGGTGTCCAGGAAGACATCTTGTGCTTATCAGGAGTCTGTTCTTAAAACCTAATCAGTGTGGTGTTAAATTATTAGTTACAGCTAAAGAATCTAATTGGAGTTTTCTTTGTTTGTATATGTGAGTTTGACTTCTCAGTGTGCTTGGCTGCTCTACAACCTAACAATTAATTAACATCTAAGCAACGAGATGTAGGTGAGGCCAATGCAGAGACAGAGCTGGCAAAGAAGAAATTATTATTAAAGGGGCTCAGGAGGTAGCCATACAATTCTCTGAGACTTAGGAAGCACAAAAAAAAGAAAAAACAAAGATAAAAACCACAAGGTAAGGGAAGAAGAAATGTGGAAACCATGAAGGAAGAAATTTGAGAAAATATGTAGAAAGAAAGAGGAATAGGAGCGAAGGAAAGAGAGATTGTGGGAAAGTTTGGAACATAGACAGAAATAGCTTTGCAGAGGAAAAATGGTATCAGGAAAGAGATGAAAATAAGAGAAAATGGGAAACTGAGAAAATGAAAACAACCACTAGAATTATGGAATGCATAAACCCCATGCCTAGCACTGCAGTCACTGAGTTTCACACTACTCATCTAAGGATTTCTGCTGAAACGATGCTATCAAAATCCATGAAGCCTTGATGTGCCATTGATCGACAGTGATGTGTATCTTTGTAGGATGAGGCTGCATGTAACCAGACTGAAAAGTGCCTTGCCTACAAGCAGGTCTGTTGCCATGTTATGATCCCAAATGCAGCTCAAGGGTTCAAAGCGACCTTTAGGTCCCCCCCAAAGAAAATCGCTCTTCCATCTGTCTTTGGCTGCTACTAAGTTACAGATTTGTGACAAATACATGAGTCTGAAGGATTCTTACAAAATAACTACATCTCTGTAATTCATATTTTTGTTTGGTAGATACAGTTTAACAAGTCTGCTGACACATACGATTTTACTCCTGTAGGAGTAAAAGACTGTGTGAAAATTTTATAAAAATTTTTAATCCTTTTAATGGCATCAAAATTTATATTCATGTTAATTTTCAAGTAGAGTTTTTCTTCCGGGAAAGCCACAGTTTTATGGAGATGGAGCAATCCAAATTAATGCACCCAACAAATTCCCTTTCAAACTTCTACTGCATGGATACAAGTAGGTGCTTTGAAAAACAAACCTCCAAATATTCCAAATTCTCCAAAGCTGGATTTGCATTAAGGGATCCCGCTTCTAGCAATATCACAGTCAGCCCCCATGGTATATTGTATAGCTCGTGATGCTTTTGCCATGGATTATTGATTGGGCACTGCGGCCAGCAGAGCTTTAGTGATTCTGCTCCTGCCTTTGGTTACAGCTGTCTGCAGACGTGCGGGTATGTGCTCCAGCCATCCCAGGGCAACTGTGTTTTCCAAAGCATTAATCATTGCAGAAGAGCGAGGGGAATAATTGAAGTCCTGTGGGCATTTGAAATAGTTCAGCCCCATTCTGTACTGTAAAGGCGGCCGAGCTTTATGTGTTATGAGACAAATAGAAAATGTTTGAATAGAGTGTGTGGGAAGAGAGAAATAGATTAAAAGCCCCTCACAGCACCTTTTCCAGAGTGCTGACTAGCAGTTTGTGTTTAGACAGTAATTTGGGGCTGAGAGGCTACTTTAGATCTGCTCCAACCTAGCTGTGAGGAATGTGGGGAGGAGGATTTTGTTACTGACTACATTGATGGCTCTCATGATTTCCAGCAGTGCTAATTTGAGAGGCCTGGGGACCTTCAGAGACACATGGATACCAAGCTTAAGATAACAGAGGTCTGGACTTCTTTTTCCTTGAAGTATAGGTTCATTTATTTCTATGCTCCTACAAATGGGGGTCATTTCAGGCATGTTTCCTCAGCCTTGAAGCCCCTCAGCAGGTACTGCTAGTTTGTTGTTTCTAAGATGACTTCTAACACAGGTAAATTAAAGAATGTAAAAACCTCGCCTGAAACTGCTACTTGCACCTGTATGTGCTTTAGAACAACAGTGCTGCTTACAAGTCACTAATGTCTAACAGCTCCCAGATTATGGGTAACTGTTTTGATTTTCCAGATGTTGTAATCCAAAGAACTCCAAACAAACCATGCTGCAGAAAAACCCCAAAACCCCAAACCCACAAAACCACAAACCTCAAGTGGGAATGGTTTCTAAAGTGAAAATGGGTGGGAGTTTTGGAGCATCAGACGGAATGAGGGATGTGTTTACCATTGGTGAACACTGTGAGAAGAAGCGGACAAAAACTTAGAAAAAAAAAAATCTATCAGAACTTTTAGGAACTTTGGGTTGTCTAATACATAAAAATCCCCAAACCAAAACAAAAACAACCCTCTGCCTCAAAGCCCAAACCAAATAAAAAAAAAAAAACAACCAAAAAAAAGGAAAAAAACAAACCAAAAAAACCCAACCCAAACAGAAAAGGAAGGGTAAGGTGCAGTTCATATATGTTTGCCCTGAAACTCTGGATGTTAGAAATCACAGAGGGATACAGACAGACACAACTCAGCTTAAAATAAATGACCCCCATTCATATAAATGCAGCAGAAAGTTTTCATTAAAAGCAAAGAAATGTAATGATAACTCTGTCTACTATTATGACTGAAATGACTTCTTAATCTGCACAACAGTTTATGTTCACATAAGGTTTCAGTCAACCCATTTATTTTTTCTGCTCTTTTGCTGTTTCAAGAAAGAACCAGGAAGATTGGCTACAGTTTTCTCTCATTTTAGACAAATGCAGTCCGGATGGCTGTGGCCTGCAGGGAAGAGCTGCCTTCCTGCCAGAACTGTTAATATCTGGCAACAGGAGAGGAGCAAAGGGATGGCTCTGAGACACAGTTTGCTGCTGGTGTACAAGGTGAGATATTTCTCTCTGTAATAAGCAGATTCATCACAACATGAGTGAAATTGCGCAGTTGCAATCCTAAACGTACATCAGGGCAAGTCAGCTCAGGTAGGTGTGGTTCAGGGGGCAAACATTGAAGACTGACAAGGCAGGACAGGAAGTCTATTTATCAAGCCTCCTTTGAACAGCAAAGGCCCCTGTGCAGCCCTGAGATACAGGCAAGCTTGCTGGAGAGCAGAGGGAACTGAGGAGTGGGTGCCTGCAGCAGAGCAGCAGTGATTACTCAGGCGAGCTTGGAATGGCAAAGGCCAATTGGAGCAACAGGGTGGCTGCAGCAAGTGGCTAAAGCCACCAGCAGAGATGGCAAATGATGATCAGCTTTGGACCCATAAAGCTTCAGAAGCTGTGGGCCTTGTTCCTCAGCAGTGTAGGAAACACATCCCCTCAAAGCAACAGCCATAACCTGCAAGACTGAGGTGTTACCACAGGATGAGAATAACAGCCACAGGGCCCAGCACAAGAGACGAAAGAGAAGGACTATACATTATATGCTTGCACTTCTGAAAAGAAGTGATCGTGTATTAAATACCTCCCTTCTCCCTCACTGCCTCTTCCTCCCTGCTTCAGTGAAATATTTTTTTAGTTTTAAGTTCATCTGCCATTTGCAAATGGGAATAATTAGTTCCCTTAGTTTTATATTTTCAAGTTCCAGGGTATAAATTTAAGCTGGTGTTTATTAGAAACTTCTGAACTTAGAACTCATATATTTTTGCTGTCGGTAAAAACCTGACAGAAAGGTTGTATTTTCCCATCTTCATAAACATGATATTTCCTAAAATATGTTGCAGTTAACTTTTGATACTAAGCTCTAATAAATACTCAGAAATGTTTGAGAAATTCCATATGCTGCCAAATACTGCCATATACTGCAAGGCATCATTGAATCTTCAAATTTGTTCTTACTTAAATTGTATGTGCTGATATGTCTCCTCTTACTACAGCTTGAACACATGCTCTAGCTATTTCTAGCATGTTCAAGGTCATCAATTGCCTCACACTTGTTTACAGCATGCAGAATTATGTTAAATGCCTCTGCCATACTCAAAAGAGTGGCTTATCTTTCAGTGGAGATTTTATAATGTCTAAAATGAGGCACCAGAAGTGATTGGCACCCTGAGATCAATTTGTGTGAGCAGGATACATTCCTCCCCTCTACTTCCCTCTGGGGTCAGAGATGCAATTGGTAAAGGTGCTCATAATACACCTTCCTCATTCTAAGTGTGGGTGCTTGGCAGGATATTCTTCACAGGGATCCCTGATGACTTTGAGATGCTTTCTTGCTCTTGCTCCGAAATGTTCTGGAGTTATTAATTTTGAGGCATGAGGCTTGGCTCATTTGTTCTGACTTTCCTTTAAAGAAGGGAAGAAATCATGAAATATAGGCTTCTCTGTGTACCCTGGATACTAGCTATTGTTTGTGGGAGAAATTAAACAGATTTCATTTTCATTTTTGCAGTCTAAATTGGCTGATAGGACATGGTAGTTACACTCTTTAAACTATGCTAAATTTAAAAAAATAGGAGGAGAAAATTTGCAATTTAACAGAACTTACTGGTAGTTCAGCTATGATTTTTAAAAGATACTACACCCACTATTGACTTAACTTACTTTTATTTTTCATTTAAACACGCATGACTTGCTGCATTAGTAATGCATGAAAATATACCTTGTTCTCTCTTAGAAGGGTAAAGTTTCTCCTAACACTCCTATCTGTAGTTTCTGCCTACTTTTCATTTGAACCCCAACATATAAACCTCATGTTGTGTTTTTTCAGTGGTCATCAAGATATTAATTGGTAAACTGTATTTCTGTAGGCCTTGACCATGTACTAATCTCTCAGTGGAAATGCCTATCTGTTGTTTAGCTCACCATACTTTTGTAGACCACTTTCCAAAGCTGAAGTTTCTAAGTAATCAACTGTTACTTCCAGTAATACAAAAATAGCATGTCATTACCATTAAGCACCGACTGCAAGGATTTAATTTTAAACCATTTCTCCTTTCCCTGACTGAAGAAATGCCTCTGCAATAATTTTTAACCTTTCATCAGCATAATTGCTAAATAATTAACAATAGTTAAATTATGAGAACCTGAGAGATTTGAAAATTATTACCGAAGTATGTATTTCACCGAAGCAATGACCTATATGCATCTGCTTCAAAATAAAAGCAAACTATAATTACTAGCAGCAGCAGCACAAAGTCATTTTATGTGCCAGATCTTCTGATATATGTGCTTATTCCTAAGTCACAGCTGCCTTTGGTCCTATGTTAGGGCATAAAGACCCATCTCACTGCAAAGAACTACTTGTGTGCTGAGGCTGAGCTCTCCTTCTCCAAGGTTATCTCATAATGCTTTGCAATGTCTTCATTTCCATTAATACAAATTAGTTATTCCACAGAATAAGCCATGGAAAACAATGTAAAGGCTCTATAATACCTTTCTATTTTTATAGCAGATATTATTTCCTTTCTTCTGTTAGTTGAGCTGATTTGCATTTGCATGCTGAGCTTTTCTTCAGTTTCTCCAATCTTCTCAATGAGCTCCATGTGCTGATTTTGGATATGCCTTTTATACACCATTTAGGAGCTGACAGTCGTCAGTCTCTCCATCCTGTCCCAGCTCTGTGAGTCATTGGGATTTACTCACTCTCCTTTGTCTCCTAACTTGGGTATGCTTAAAAACTGCACAGTCTGCTGGCATCCTGATGACCCAATAATCTGGGCTCCAACAACATGCGGGCCCTTATGTCCTCTCCTGCCCTTTGTCTCAGGCACTCCCATTCATTCTCCACTCACCACAGTCTTAACATTTCTACTACGACCCTGTGTAACAAGGGGAGGAACAGGAGGTATTTTCTCGCGGGGCTAGGAGAAACCATGGGAGCATGAATGTACAGCACAAATCCGTCAGAAGCCTGACAGGTTAAGGCTGATCCCTTAATGATTTATTTTTTCAGGTCCTTCTCAAGTTCATCCTTTTGGTAAATCTTTGTCTACCAAAAGTAGTTTTCGGTAAAATAATGGACAGTTCTTCGTGACTTTCACTCACCATTTTGAGAGTGTGGATATACCTTATATCTAATCACAAACCTGCATCTCCTCTGTCCACAATACTCTTCTTTGCACGTGTCTTTGGTGGTGGATGTGACTCTGCAGCCGGGGGCTGATGTAACTACCCTTTGAATTACAATTCCCAATTGCAATTTCATCCAGGCATCTCAATAGCCACTTCTTTCTTTCTGCAGTCTTTCATCTATTGTGGTGCCATTCATATTCAGTCAATTTTTTTTTCCTGAGCCTTTGGGGGAAGTAATGGCAGAGAGCTTGTTTTGTTTTGTTTTTCTGTTAGAGGTTCCAAAGTAGAGAGTCTGCTGAACTATCAGTAGTGTCTATACAATTCTAATGACCCTTCACTCCTGTCACTTTATTTATGCCTTTGAGCTGTTTAAATCAGAGGCACCTGGATGGAAACAAAGTGAAGTGGCTGCCTGAGTGTTTTTACAAATAAAAGTAATGTATCTGGTGCTTCAGATAAATCCCCACCACTTCCTCCCAGAGTATTTAGCACAAGGGTGTTCAGCAGGCTTTGGCTTTGTTAAACACCTGCTCAGAAAATCTGCTGACTACCAGAGGCCCCAGGAGCATAGCAGCCCCTTCATGCTCGCTTTTGAAAATGTTGGTCTAACACCAGCACGGCACTGTGATCCTCTCCCACAAAATCCTCTAAATGCAAATTTTAATCAATGCCATTTCCTCCTAAATCAGTCCCTCTAGCTTTCTAGTTATCAGCACCAGCTCTGAATTGTCATTACATTCTCATATTGATGTCCAGATTGAAAGTGATAGCTTCCTGTGCTGCACAGGAAAGGATTATCACTTTGCTGCTCTGTCAGGGATCTGAGCTTAGGATATGAAGCTGATTAGAACGCCTTCCTCTCTCCTGTCCACGAGGTTCCAGCACTGCAGCTTTCCTGCTATAAAGCTATTTATTTTTAATTCCTCTTTTTAAACAACCCAAATAACCAAAATCGTCATTATGCTTGTGCAGTACTCTCATTTATAGCCATTTCTAAGAAAGTTGAACCAACATCAGCCTTATTTTACTGTGCAGTTCATAAATAATGTGGCCATAGTTGCTGTTTCCCTTTCCTCCTGTGCTAACATTTTTGCAGCCTCTTGCTTTTTCTGAGCAACTGAAAACCTCTAGATCAATAAAAAGAAAGTGAATTTTTGCTGGAATGGCATACAGATGCCTAAGCTTTCAAAACCACTATGAAATAATTTCCCTCTCCAGCAAAAAATATGTGAAATTTGTTGGCAAGCAAGTGCATATACTGTTTCATGTATAGCTAGAATAAAAACAAGTATGATTTCTATATTATAATTATTTGGAAGATAACTGTGCATCCTGTTTTCATTACCAATAAACAGAACTGCTTTATTGATTTAATTATGTAAAAATAATCTTATGCTTTTAGCAGGTTGTTTAGTTTCCTTATGACTGGATGTAACCTGGTTATAACTATTATATATATATATAATTGCTGGTGTTTGTTGTTAATATAATAATGAAAATGAGGATATGATCTTATTAAAAAGTACAATCCTTTTACTGCAACAAATGGTAAACATTTTGCACCTTTTATAAAATGTATTTTCAATTCTTTTAATGGAGAGTCTTAAGTAGATTTTTGTAAAGCGGTGAGAAAAATCTATCTTTTTGCATTTAGACATGAAATTAGAAATGGAGATTATATTTTTAAAAGATTGTATAGTGACTCAGCACTCAGGATACTGTAGTTTATTAATGACTTTGGGAGGCATGCTCAGCCAGGGAAGCCTAAAAATGTAATTGAAAAAATGCACGGTGGTCACTGATATAAATAAAGATATTAGTTAATATGCAGAATAGAAAAACTTTAAATTTATTCAAGGGGGGAATTTTGAGGCATAATCTGGATTAAACCCAAATACAATGTTTTATTTACTAAGTACGACACAAAAATACTTCGGGCTTTATTGGTTTTCTGTTTTGTTTTGCTGCAGATTAACTGCTGCAAATGTTCAAAACTGCATATCTGTGTCCTACTCCCTGTGAGAAGCAGAGAAATGCCATGCATTTTCAGTTGTGACCTGAGCTGGATCCCACACACTGGCTGTGGTAAGAGCAGCTTGGGTCTGGACTCAAATGGACGCTTTACAGAACAGAGGTATCCAAAGACAGGTTTGTTGCTTTGACTCATCTTTCATTCAGCTCATTGTGCTCTTCCGAAAGACTGCTGGTAAATGGAAATCTGCTTTTAAATCTTTTATATCATTCACATACTTACATGGTTTATTGGTGATCTAAAGTTCAGACCTGCCAGTGGAGCTACAGAAATATTTGAGATGAACAGGGCTCCTTGTCAGTAGACTCAACCTCTAGAGATCTGATTACAGGATTTGCACTCTGGAGCAAAAATATGTCTAATTCTGCAGATATTTTACTGAAACAAGCAACTTCATATACATGAGTAGTCAACTTGAAACAAGAGCACTAATTATACTGATGAGCCTTAGCAGGACTGAAACAAGATTTATGAAAAGACCTTTCTTCCCGTTCTATCAAAAATGGTTTAATTTCTTACAATGGGTTGAAAATGAAAAAGAATGAAGGAAAGAGCTGTACATAACTTCCAGAGAAATGTCTGCGCAACTGAGAAATTCTGGTCGATGTCAAAACATTTCTGTGTTACTAAATATCACAGCATGGGCGTAACCTGCCGCACTCTGCCAGAGGTTGACATGTTCAAAAACTGGAATATTGGAGGACCCCGAACTTTGCTGTTGTATCAGGGGGAAGTCACTTGCAGAAAGGCACAGCAGCAGCTTAGAAAACCTTGGCTAATCAAATTTGTCAAACAGCAGGAAAATGTTTGAAGAGAAGGATTGATACCAGGAAAGGCACAATGGACCGATTGAGTACTGTGAGGGAAGGGCATGTATGACTAAACAGGAAGGATTTACCCTGTAACTCAGGCTAGAGTTTGATGAATATTTCCTTTGATGGAAGTGCTGGATAAATCAACTTTGCAGGGAGGGAAAGAAGCTGGTTTTGATCTTAGTTATTTCTCCAGCCTGGCTCACTGTGTGACAGCACAAATTAAAATGCACAACAAAAGGCAGTGGCGAGAGGGGCAGGTGAAAGTGAAGTTAGGGCTTATCAAAGTCTGTTTGAGATGGCCCCCCATGGAGGAGAGCTTGTCTGGAGAGACATGTACCGACAGAGGCATGGGCAGGCAGAATGGGTGCAGTGAGAGCCCTTTGAGCTAAACCCAGAGCATGCTTGGTAGGAGGGAAAGGCAGGAAAACAGAAATGCATAACGAAGAGAAATGTATAACGAAGCTTCTGCTGTTAGCAGGAGGCAAAGCTGAGCAGGCTGTTTGCTTCCCTTATGGCACAACACTGAAGTGTAGACTCCAGGTACTAAACAGGCCAGCAACCCTGAGCTCAGAAAAGGACTTCACCTGAGCTAGAGAGGGTGCTGAGGAAGTAACAGTGGAGTCAGCACCAGCACTGGTGACAACAACCGACAGGCTTAAGGACCTCTTTCTGTGAGGGCTTGTAAGTGGCCAGTCACTGAAAACCTCTAGGGCCTGTTTATCCTAAAGAAGGTTTAAAAACCTGGTTTTGACTGCACATGCTTAGCATGCTCGTGAATTCTAAGAAAGAAGGTTCATTAGGACAATTTGCTGCTATGTCAGGAGTCAGAAAACTGAAAGTTTAATTCATAGTACATTGCATTTTCAATCTGCTCACTGGTACATGGGAAGAACATGAGGGATTTTAACGATCTTTTCTTTAGAGAGGATCATTTGCTGAGATAAAATTTGCTATGAGTCTCTAAGGGAAGGGGTTTTTATCTTTTTTTTACACATAGAAATGTAAATTTTCACATTTCGCAAAATTTTATGTGGAGTAACTTAGTATATGATAATATTCTTCAACAATATTTGTTTTTATCAAAGGCTTTCAGTATTACCTTATTAAGTAAAAGTTGTTGCATGATTTTGCTAATCTCTGCCCTATTTTTCCTCTCTCTCAGTATGAGCTGTTCTGAAATTATGTTCATGTACTAGAAGACAAAGTGCCAAGTACCTAATTTAGTACTCAGCAGTTACATCCAAATTTCAGTTGTTGTATAACACCAAATACTGTAAAGACGACAAGCTCAAGAAATGCTTGCCTCAGACTGGAAAATTATCTGCACTTTGGATTAGACAGTATTATTCAAATTCCATTTAAATGGTACTTTATTCTCAAGGTGGCCTGAATGACTTTACCAACCTATTTGTAATGTGCGTGACCTCCGTGACTAAGGCAACTATTGCAGCCTGATCGCCCACAATTGTGCAGAGAAAAGATGTAGGAAGAGGTTTACAAACTACTTGTGAACTATGCAAAACAACAACGAAACAAGGACCAATCAGTGGGATTTTAGAACACTTGTGTGGATTAGAAACATGTACTGTGATTAGGCTCACAGGGCTTTTGGATGTGTTTGAAAATTCTTGCCATTCTGACAAAGATTTCAGAAGTAATTTATGTTAAGGATAAACATACTTGCTTATCTTTGAAATGACCCTTTCAAAATGCATTAAAGTAAAGCTTGTACACAAAAGTTTTGATAAAGCAGTGAGAAATATACTCCACACATTCCAAGATGTTTTATTTTTTAATTATAGCGATGGATGTAATTACTTTCTTTGGAAAAACAGTTGGATTTTTAGCCATGACATTCTTTCTGTCTTGAAGAGAATTTCTGACTCTGGGTGAACACTGAATACTGAGTAATTGAACATCAAACACTGAATCTCTATAAAATAAACTCTTTTCAGCACAAAGGGTTACAGTTTAAAGCTTCTACATGAAGATAATAAACCATGAAGTCAGGTAGCTCTAAGGACATCTATGCAGATACAGAGAAGAATTTTAACCAGCTCAGCCACTCACTTCTAAAAATGGCTTTTCTCTGAGAGTGAAGAGTTTTGCCTCTTATTGCCTATAAAAATAGCTCATATTTCTTATCCTCTTTCAATTCACTTTTGCTAACAATGATTGCGATTAGTGTTAGTGTATAACCTAACCTCGAAGCATGCTGCTGTTTGTAATGTTTGAAATTCAAGCCATGTGAAGAGGAACCTGTACAGAGAATCTGTAAATTACTACTTCTTGTCAACATAGAAATATAACCTATTTAGACTTAGAGAAAAAATTATTATTGGGGAACTCCTTTCAATTTATCCTCTTTCCAAACGCCCCCCTTATGGCCCTCAGAAGAAACATAGAGAAGAGTTTTTTTCTCAAGAAGATGCTTGGTAACATCACCATGTCAGAACTGTGCTAGAATCTCGAATCGCACAATAATGGGAAATGCACACAAAAGTTGTAAAGCTGTCTTTGTCTTCCCCTTTTCTAAGACCACACAAGTAACGGCTACAGTACGGGACACCCATTTCTCAACCCCTGATTGAGAAATCCCACATTGCCATCTAACCTCTTTTATGCCGTGAACATTTTGCTAATAGTTAACTTTGAAGCTGGAAGTGAAATGTAAATCTAATGTAAGCAGAAATGGTGGTGGTACTGAGTGTGGCTGCCTCTGCAGGCAAATGCTAATAAACCTGTTGCAACATTTTATACTTAAACTAGCATATCTCCGGCCAGAGTACAAATGAGAGTGACTTCTGGGTAACTCTCTTATGGAAGGCACGGCAAGAATGGCTGAAGAGCAAGCAAGTTGTAGGGAGATGGTAATCAAGTCTCATTAGAAAAATCACTGTTCCTTCCTTTTTTGTGGTGCAAGCAGAAGAAAGCACCATGGAGCTGCAAATATGGTTCCAGCAGAACATTAGGTGCTTTGTACAGGAGTCATTCAAAATGTCATGGACTATCAGCTCTCTCTCTGTGTTACTTCTGTAGTTAGCATTTCAGAGATGTTATGCCTCACGTGATAACTAGTATGGTAAGTACAGTTCCTTTTCTTCAGCAAACACCAGCAGTAATCCCTGATCAGATTGGGCCATCAGGAGACAAGAGTATGCTGCAGACATCCCACCAAACCTGCTCAGTGGTATGGCACAAGCACCTAACATAACAAGAAAGCTGTTTCTCATGTCTTTCCCCTGGATGTAAGACAAAACATGACCTGAGACACATGATTGATCCACAGAGTCTTACATGCAATAACAAGGGCATGGATCTTGATCCTATAGCTTCAGTCAGAAGGTACACAACAGCAGAATGGAGATGGGCATGTCTCAGGTCATGTTTGTGGCTGCAGGGGAAGGACATGAGAATCAACCTTCTTGTTATGTTAGGTCCTGTGCAGAAAGGAAGGCATTCCTCCTTGTATCAAAAATGCTCAGGGTCTACTGCCAGCCAGGAACCATTTTCCCTTCACAAGATGAAATAGATTTGTGATGTAACCATGTTCATATTTAAGAAATCTGAGCAGCAAAATATGAACCACAGATAGCTTCGTTTCCTTTTAAATATTTCTGAGGAAATCCAGCCTTTAGGCTTCCATTTTATTTTATTTTATACAAGAGAGACCAAGTTATGAAGACTGTATTTCATAGAAAATAAAAAGTAATTAAAGAAAGTAATAAAAGTCACTGCCGAGTTTGCTGCAGGAAGCACAATCCAACAGCCTCCAGTACTTGGAAGGATATGATGAGATCAGGGCATACTTTATTGTTTCTACCTGAGCACTAAGAGGCACATGAAAAAAAACCACAAAACACTCCAGATTCTTCAGAATCTTGCAAAGGCTCGTACTACTGTATCTCATTACAGGCATGTCACTCATACCTTTATAAAATGAAAGGTTTATCTTTCTTTATATATAATTGAAGAACTTCAAAATTATGGCCAAGCTATTTAAAATATTGTTTTACACACCCCTTGATAAGTATGAGTACAATAAAACATAGATCCTTCAAAACCTGCTAGGTGCTGCCTACACAGAGTGCCAGGCTTTCAGCCTGTGCTAGTCAGTAAATGAAATCTCATGGGTTTGGGCTATTCGGGACTCAAGTTTCAGATTCTATTAAGAGCACAATTTTAGGCTTTGTTGTAATTGTTTCAGAAGAAACAATCACTCCTCAGTTCAGGATTAAAACCTAGTATTTGTGTTTAAAGGGGCATTTCAAATCTGGACTCTAATAGGTGAATGTGGCTTACCTTCAGAACGCAGTGAATGGTAGCTCACGTACTGAATTCTGCAGATCTTTTGTTTGCTTCTGTGATGTTTCAAATGTGCACTGAATGCTTGTATTTTTCTGTCACTTGCACTTCCCAAACCTCCTGATACTGTTTTTCAACACAGAAGGGGCTTTTTCCACTGCTTTTCCAACATGAATCTGGCTGTATGACAAATACGTAAGGTTTTAAAGTAGTGGATGCCTCTGCTGCTTAGCCATGAATATGGTGATACCATCTTGTTATGATCAGAAAGCTCCATATAGAAAACATTCTACAGATTTTATTTACAATTCATTGCTGCCAGCCTATACTAATCCCACGGCATATAGTTATTTGCTTGTTTTCTGTATGTACCTTTTATGAATTGGCCTGTTCTATAAGATACATCTCTAGCCAATATACCTGATACTGCTGGCTTACATTAACTTAACTGCTCACATTCGTTTTTGTGCCACAACTAAAAACAATTGCCTATCTGTGGCAGGGAGATGTGGAAGCAAATAACAAGCGAGGCAGCAAGGTAAATCGCTCCAGGTGGAGGGTTCCCAGCCCACCAGGTGCAAGGCTGTGCCTGGCAGCACCTCCCTGTGCCCAGTGGCAAGTGGGACAAGAGGGAAGGTGTATTACAGGCCTGTGGGGTGCTGCACAGGATGGCCCTGTCACATCTGGTGGCACCTGAGATCAATGTGACCAGTGCCAGCGTGAGCTGGTGTCCAGTAGGAGTGTATGAGGGTTTTGTTTGTTTTTCTTTGAAGGCTGATTTTTCTAGAAATGCAGCAGCTGAAGCTGGAAGCAGTAACTCTGTTGTGAGAGCGCTGCTCTCTGCCTTGTAACAAAGGCTCTGTTGTGCTGGCACGCAGCACAGTGCCCAAAGCTCAGGATGTTTTCGGCCTATTTACTTTCATTTGTATTTGAGTTAATCTGGCACAGCTGCTGGAGAATAACACCGTGTATTAAGGGCCGTTTTAATCGAATGGGTCCTTGATACTGTGATTTCTTCCTACTGGCAGTTTGCATGGAAAAGGCAATTAACTACAACTCTAAACTGATGGTGTGACCTTAAACAAAATTAATTATGTCAGATTCTGTCCTGGCAACTCACTCAGCAGAGTATGCATGGAAAAGAAAAGTCAGAAAACCTGTTGCAACATTTTATACTTAAACTAGCATATCTCCGGCCAGAGTACAAATGAGAGTGACTTTTGGGCAACTCTCTCTTATGGAAGGCAATGCAAGAATTCTGTCCCTCCTCTGCAGAAAAAGCCTTGTTTTGTCCTTGAGAAGATATTCCAGTTGTGACCAGAAAAATGGAGAAATAGAGTCTATGTCCTTTTGGCCTGAATTCCTTTCCCTCTCCTTCTTCTTCTCTCCTCTCCCAAAAGTAACCATAAGAAAATTTATTAGCATTAATGAGTTCATGTGTGCTGAAAAATTGAGATCCACAAGCCAAAGCAAAACCACCCAATTTAAATAGTGCATTTTCCTTTATTGTACGGGCTATGTAATAGGTATGGTACACAGAATGTAATAGCTGCACTATGGAGGATCTAGACCTGTAAAATAAAGAGAAATTAACGTATGACAATCAGCTGTAGTTTTTCCTTTGTTGATTTTCATCTTGCTCCTTTTAAAGATTAAAGATATACGTGTCAGCGAGTCCCACTGAGTTTTCACGTGTGTTGGGCATCAGATCACTTATCTAGTGTTCCGAAATACTATTTGTCCTACAGTCAGAGCTTACAGAGATACAGCCTGAGGGACCTCGAGTAAATATTGATGAATAGTGAAAGCTTCTATTATCTTACCTTTTGCCCACAAGTATGCAATAAGCATAAATGTAGAAGAGTGATCTAAAAGTTCTATCTGGCACATTCTTAAATCATTAGTGAACACGCTTAAAATATTGCTAAAGTTTTCCTCTTTTAATAAAGTAAAAAATAATTTATTTGGTTCTCTACAGCAATTACTTTTGGTGGGAAGCTGATGAAGATCACTTAGCTCTGTTTATCTCTACAGGTTGTGAAGGAAGTAATTTTGCTCTTCCTCTTTCTTTGCTGCTGCTGTTTTTAAGTGTTCTTCCAGGAAAGAAAGGCCCAACAGAGAAGGTATGTTCTCGAGGCTGGCAGGACTTGGCTGATGTGCCTCATCAGAAAATTTGAATGACAATATCTTTAGCTCTTGCATGTCCAGTGGGAGAGAAGGACAGCTTTCTGAGTTAGAAGAGGCCAGGGATGAGGTCAGTACCACAGGCGTGCCCCGATGGTGACGGTGAGGGCGATGGCTGCAGCAGATGTTGACTGGACAGCAACCAGGAAAGGCAGTGAACAGAGGCGGTTCTGCAAGCTTGTTTTGAGGGAAGAAATGAAGCAGTTGCAGCCTTCGTGAGACACTTGTCATATTCAGAATGAGATTCAGTAAATTATATTCAATCGCTCGGGAAAAACCAGGAGCAAAATTACGTTTAAGATAGAGTGAGCAGAAGCCAATTTCTTTAAGAGCCATTTTGTAGCCTAACGATGTATTCAGCCAGGAGATTTAAGACTGCAACCTGTCCTAGAGTGGTTAGGCTGAATGCAAGGCAAGTGTCCCAGCCAGCCTTCTTCACAGCATTTCCTTCTGCATTTTTGCTTGTATTATTTTAATCTTGGCATGACAGAGTTTCAGGGTGTTTGTCCAGGAGCTAAGACAGACAATGGGTTATTATCTGCCATCGGAGGGGAAACAAAATACACGTCAGTGCTGAATTTGACTTAATGATCCTTGTGAGTCCCTTCTAACTCAGGATATTCTGCGATGCTATGAGCGCTGAAACGCTGGTGGCCAAGGGCCCCGGGGGCAGCCGACACCTGCCTGGAGTACTCCCAGCGTTCACCTGGGAGCCGCTGGGCTCGCATTCAGCACGCACAGCGCGTCTCTCCAAAGAGCAGAGCGAGGGTACTGTTATCTTAACACGGCTGCCAGTGCTAAAAACTCCGCAGTCGGACGGACTCCCGCTTGTCCCGCGCTGGGTACTGATCACGACCCTCCGTAGCTGCGGGTCCCGGGCCGGGCGGGGCCGCGGCCTGCGGGCGCAGCGCTCGGCACGGCTGCATTGTCTCCGGGCGGGGCG
>VZTA01028477.1:149409-224224 GCA_013398855.1 Mohoua ochrocephala
AGGCTCGGGAAGGAAGGAGAGGGATTCGGGCAAGGGGAGCCAGCCGGAGGGAGCCGGGAGCGGGAGACGGCTCCCCGGATGGCGGAGCCGCTCGGCTCCTGGTGGGGATTTTCGCGGTGCGTGGCCGCCGGTCAGTCCGGCGGCGGGCTGGGGACGAGTCACGGCCGTGTCACTGCCGCGGCGTCGGGCGCTCCTGGGTCTCTGGAAACGCTGCCTGGTCGGGAAGCTGATTCACTGCTGAAGACGTGGTTGCTCATAGCTATGGTTACCCTTTCTTTGATTTTTGACAGGTCTATTGTCCAGCAGTTTTGCCTTTTCCCCATAATATTAGTGTCCCTTGCTACCCCCTAACAGAGCTTTTTAGCCAGGCAACTGTACGAAGGCGATGCTCTAAGGCACTGTTTTTGTTAAAGAATTTAAATGAGTGCATGGAAGCAAGAGTGGAGACAGGGGAGAATGGTTTTTTATTTTTTTCACTTTTTGTAAGTTTTTTAATGAGCAAAATTGATGAGGCTTATGTGGATATGTATTAATAGCTGCTTTTGTCTGTTGCTCTCTCATTTTTCTGTATCCCAAAGGAAATATTGGTCCTCTCCATTTTTAGTATTGCCGTGTCTGCAGTGTCCTAACAATTGGATCTTGACTTTGTTCATGCATTAAAATTCACTGTGATGGGGAAGTACTGGGTTTTTCCCCCCTTTTGTGACATTGCCTGCTAAGATTCAGTGTATAGTAAATAATAAATAGTGTTACTACATTATAGGATTACTGATAGTTATTAATTATTGTGCTAATAAGGATTCTCCTTTATCTGAATGCGAGCATTTACAGTCCTAATGCCATTGTCTGTACCAAGCAGAAACTTGAGAGAGAAAAGGGGGAAGGAAGGTGGACTACAGAATAGAACTGAAGCTTGCTCAGCGAGGCCTACTGCTTGGTGAGGTGCTGATCATGCTTTGCTCTGTCAGGAGAGAAGCAACGAGGCACAGCACTGAAACAGGCTGCCCAGGGAGATTGTGGAGTCTCCCTCTCTGGTGACATCCAAACCCCCTGCCGAGGCTGGGTCACCACCAGCAGGTTACACAGGAATGTGTCCAAATGGGGTTCCATTAGAACCATCCAAATAGATGATCTCCAGAGGTCCCTTCCAATCTTAATAATCCAGTGATTCTGTGAAAATCTCCCACCAAAACTAGGAGCAATTACAATATGTTTTTTAGGGGTGGATTTTAGGATTTTGCACAATTCTTTACGTCATAGATGGCTGCTCGAAGAATCCTGTAAAATCATCTCAGCTGAATTTTTCCTGGAGTAGTATGCTATTAGGTGATGTTTTGTTTGAAGTTTAATTGATCGGTAACATCAGTTGTCCTAGAAATGCAATTTTAAGAGAAGGAAATACATGTGTTTTTAAATTTCTTATAAGAATATTTAGTGTAAGGAGAACTGGTGTGATGTCAAGTTGTAGGATATAATTCTAAACTGGCCGTGGATTCGAGTTTCTCAGTGACGCTTATGTAAACAGGAGAAATTCACATAGTTTTGTTATTTTCTGTCAACAGAATAAAGGAGTCAGGTGAAGTTCAGCTCAGTTTCAGTTGGCTGTTGCTTGAGAATGGTAGTAGGAAGGGAAACCGGAGGAATTTCTGTAAGAACTTAAATGCAATGCTACCTAACTGGCAAGAATCTTTAGGAATAGATTATAAAGAGGAAGACCTTTATTCCCCAGTGACTATGGTTGGGTGGGGAAATACAGAACACCTTCAATATGCAGCTTCTGATAAAGTAGGCAGAGCCTACCCTGGAAATGATGTTGCAGGATTTCCAGTGTGTTTCTCCTTCAGCTGTCTCAAGGACTTGCTATTTGTATTTTTGTTCCCGATCTATAGGTATGTCCTCTTGCCTTCTCTCCCATCTTTTTGAGGCTGACTAGAAAGCTTCCATTAATAGAAGGGTGTTTTTAGTTTAAAACTGACTGTGAGTTAGGTTACTGTAATGACTGATCTATCAGAATTACTGTAAAACCAGTGAAGTGTGTTTGTCATCTTGACTTTGCCTTTTACACAGTATATTCTAATTTGAACTTTTTGGGTTTTATTGTTGGGTTTTGTTTCATGGGTGGAATTTGATCAAGTTACAAGGTTTCATGCAAGTCTTGAAACATTTGCTGGGGTTTAACGTTTGATGCTTATATGTTCATTCCGTATCTTCTAATACAAAGAGGGAATATTTATATTTTCTTATTCAAGTTATACTTTGCCTTTTAAAATTTTGTAGCAGTGAGTAACTTCGTAGGAATACCTTCTTCCTCTTCACAAAAAAACTGCTAACACTGTTGTATTTTCAATTCAGCCTAGAACTCTGTGTAGGTTACCTCTGATTGAAAGCGTACTACAGGGATTCTGGTTTTTGTTACTTTCCCGCTGCTTCCGGTGCTGCCTCAGGAGCATTGCCTGCTAACTATAAACAATGTTGATGTCTACCATATGTTTTGGTGGAAAGTGCAGGATTCCTGCTGTCCCACTAAACTCAAATGCCTAGCTTACTAGTATTTGTGAATATACAATGGAAATGTTGACTCCCCTCTCATGTAGCTCTTTAAGAAACCCTTGTTTTCAACCTCCAAGGAAATAAAGTTTTAGATCGAGTAGCAAAATCAAAAAATATGGTCAAATACTTTTTCATTTAAATTTACAGAACCCGGGATCTGGAGCTCAAACTTGTAACCTTAGCAGACAGTTTTGCATTCCAGTACCAATGGTAAGTAAGATAGGTCTCTTCCAAAAATAAATCTTTATAATTTTCATGCATTATATTTGCTTCTTGTGAAGCTTTGATACTGATGAATATACTGCCTAGAACAACATCTTTGCAGTTGGTTTTGTAAAAACTTACTTAGGCTTTAACTCACGCCTTCTTTAATTCACCTGCTTTACTTTGTTTTCCTTTTGAGACTTTTAAAAATGTTTAAAAGGCTCTATAACATAAACTAAGCTGATATTAAAGTTAAATTACGTTGTTTGGCCGTGCAGCCCACAGTGCAGCTTGTGTGACTGTGTCTCATGTAGTGGTAGTGTCTCACAAGGAGAGGAGTGCCTGCAGATGTATTAGAGGGTGTTTAAGCATAAAACTGGAGATAAGTGAATTCTACTTTTAAGAGGGTTCTGTGGTAGTGGGTGAGAGTAAGGAAAGAAGTTTTAATAGCATCGAGGTAATTGTTGCTGCTCTGATGGTGTTGATAAGCTTGTGCTGGAAGATAAATGAGAGACTTGAGAACCTTGATTGAGCAAGTAGAAAAATGTGTTGGCAAAGCTTTTTGCTCTTCAGACTAAATAAGAGTGAGAGATTTTTGAAGTGAGGATAACTTTACAGCAGATGCTAAACTCAACAAGGAAGCCAGTGAAAATCAATCTGGAGTGTTGTTTTCCTGTTTCCAGGTGAGAAGATGAACTGCTGCATTTTGGACAAGCTGAAGTTTGGAATGCTGGGACATAAAGAACCCATTAAGAAGGAAATTACAATAGTTAAGAGGAGATGAAGGTATGACTTAGGGCTTTGCAGAAACAATAATTCAAGCGAGATAGATGTAGTAGGTGTGTGAGAATTCAGAGCCAAGATAAATTCCTACGATGTCGGCAGAGTCGTATTTGAGATGTGTGTTCTTAGTGAGGTATCATGAAGGATAAGTGTTGACCAGACCAAGTAAGGCCAAGAAAAAAAAAGTGTTCTAAGAATAAGATATATGGATTTGATGTTAGCTTGATGTTTTGGTCACTCAATGATATCTGTGGCTGAACTTGAGAAAATAAATGCCCATTCTTGAGAGAAAGGGTCAGGATGGACACATAATGCATAGATGAAAGTTGCTGAGGGTCGTCTACATTTTGGTGTTGGCAAAAGTGATGTTTTCTCTCTAATAAGTATACCCTCAATGCAGGTTGTCTGTTTTCTCTCTGCTGGTGTTCTGTTTGCTAATTCTTTCATTGTGCAGTCTCACTTGACCCTAAAAAATAGTATAATTGGAAAATGTATGAGTGTTGCATCTATGCAGGATGCTCCAGGGAGCAGCTTAGAGAGCTTGATTTTATGTTCTCTGAAGCATGTGACCATTTATTTATTGATTTATTTATTGGTAGTGGAAGGCTACGTGTTTTATTTGGAGGGGTAGGAGAGAGGGAAAGGTGCTGTGATCACTGCAGGTGGTTGCTGTGGCCGATTTAATTTGTGATTTGCAGTTGAAATGTTCAGAATTTTTAATCTGAGTACAAAAACTGAAGACATCCATGAAAGTTAAGATTTATTTCTCCTACACCCACTAATTTAAGGAGATCTTAGATAATTATTTTTGCTGTGAATTAATGGATTTCTGAAATATGTGAACAAGGTATTTATTTACCAGATCTGTTGTATCTCAATCACTTGTACTTTCAAGTTTGATTAACATTAGCAACATTTTCAAGTTATTTATTTCTTATTGAAGGGATTTTTATTGTTACCCTCATCATGGATAACTTTGTGTTTTGTGCAGTGAGGATGGGGGAACACACAACTGTAATTTTTAAATTTTTTTTTTTTTTTTAGGCAGAGGAAATTGTTCAGGGGGTTTCAAGGTCCACACAAAATCTTACTATTGAGCTGGTAACTTTTTGGTCAGGTATCAAACCCAGAGTTTTAGAGATTTGTAAGTAGTCTTTTTATTTGCCCCTTCTTCATTGTCATCTTGTTTTGGTCAGCTTTCTCCACTTCAAAAGGATGACTGCTTTTGTGTCTGCTGCACTTCTGTCTACATACCCTACCTGACTTCCCTTTCAAACAGTGCCTTTCCCTTTCATACCCTGCTGCTCGAGATGGCTTTTGGTGTTGTGGAGCATTTCTTTTTGCTTCCACTCAGTGGAGTGTCACTATACTGAGCTGGAAAATGAATCCCGAGGCCCTGAGCCACATGCACTTGTAACCAGTGCCAAATATGTGTATTGTTATGAAGTGGTAGATTGTTTTCTTATATAAGTGTTGCAGAAAGAACAAGAAGTTCTAATCTTGCACCCCAGAGGAAAGTGTTTTTCATTTGTTCCGGACTGCCAGCGGTTGCACTCATCAGTACAGCTGTTTGTCTTTTGACTTTGTCTTTTGACTTGGCTGCCCATGGCCTGGATTGTCCAATTTAATTCCACCCATTGTCCTAGTTCATTTTAGGAAGTACTGAAGGCATAGGAGCTTTCTGATCTTTCATCACAAACTGGTTTTGGATAGTTCCTTAAAGAACTGGTGATAAGGTGTTCATTTTTCCAAGCACTTATGACTTGTCTGTTGGTTTTGGTTTTGTCTTGTTTGTTGGGGTTTTTTGTGCGTTTTGTTTTTGTTTTTTAAGAGGAGGGAGCTAGGAGAGGAGTTCGTAATTTTATTTTACTATTTGTAGGTTATTTTTCTTCCCCCTAAGCTCACAAAGTACTTCTGTGGTAGAATTTGCAATCCGTATGATTCTGTACTATTTCCATGTGACTTCTGACTAAGGAAAATTTGAAGACCTAAAAATGAGAATTTTCTTTTAATGAGTTTTAGCAAAGTGTGATGAAGAAGAGGAAATGTCTCAGCTATGCTTTGAGCATAGCATTTCAATTGACCTATTGCTGTGTAGAAAGTGGTGGAAGAAGCAGCCTCTCAACTTGCATCCTTGTGTGTATTCTGTGGTCACTTGAGAGTGTTGAGTGAGGTGGGACTGTACCAGATGACTGCAACTTCTGCTGGTTTGGCTGCCTGTTGTAAGGGAAGGAGGAGGGTATGAGGTAGGTTGGTCTTCTGTTGCTGGTGGGCAAGCTGTGGGGTTCTGCAGGAAGGTAAATGGTGTCTCTCACTGTAAAAATGTGGCAGAAAAGGGAATGTGAAGATGCATCCAAAACCTGTGGGTTATTTTCTCTACTGCTCTAGATTAAAGAGGCCTTAGAACTGCTATAACTTAACATAGACCATGTGTTTGGCTTGGACTGAGGCTGGAAAGGGTAGAAAACTGTAGCAAGCTGTCATGTTTGATGTCACGTGTTGTAGCATCGTGTTGAAGGTCTGTATGTGTTCCTGTGGGTCGGGCGAGTTTGTTCTCTGAACGTGGCCAGTGAGTCCAAGGAGTGCTGTTCTTTGAGAGTGTGCTCGGTGCTGCACAGCGTCCTGTGGCTGACCTTGATGTATGGAAAGACTGAGGTGTTGGTATTGTGTTTCACAGCTGTACGTGCAGGTGTTACTGTGCATCCCTAGTTACATTGTTTCTGTGCTTGCTACTCTTCCTTTTTATCCCCCTGTCACTTGCTTGAAGTGGGAGGAAAAGCTCTGCCCTTGTGTGAAATGAATAGTTGACTGTGATCAAAGTTAGAACTCAGACACACAGTGTCTTTTTCTTCTCAGATGGCATAACCTCTTACTCACTTGTTCCCCATTTGCTGGTTTGCTATTCATTATATTGCTCATCACTTCCTTTTGTTGCTCATCTTTTTATTTCACTTTTCACGGAATTGTTGAAGGGTTGAAAAAGGGTGGGGAATGAATATGGAAGATGGGTTAAATAAAGGAAGTGGTTAACAGACAGTTTTTCTGAAGTCTGTTATTAGCTTTAGTTAGAAGACCAGTTAAGATTTGAACCTTCAGGTGAAAATGGAATGAAATTGGAATTTTTTCCAAGCTTAAATCTGTTGTGGCTGTGACAATGTGCCTTTGGATCATGGCCTAGCACGCTGTTAGCCTCAGCTTTAACCCAAGTCAGAGCACATTTTCGGTCTGTCCATCGAACTGCCATGGCAAGTTGCTGAGTTAGAGTACTAACAGTCCATGTGTAATGGGAATGGCATTGTATAGTTGCATCTTGCTTTAAAATTAAAGAAGCTTACATAGTCATGAAATTACTCAGTCTGTGTTTTTTATTTTCTGACTTCTTTGGTGTGAATTAGCAGGTTACAGAAGATCAGGAATATTTTTGTTGCCTACGACTTCAGACATAGTATGAAACTTTTGTGTGTTTGTTCTCGATGGTTTTTACAGATAGTAAAAAGATTAAAAATACGAAAGTGGTTGAAAAGGCAAAAAATTGGATCTTCCTTAAAGATCTGGAGTTACCTTTTCTCCTGAGGGCTCTAATGTTAAATATTTATTAGTGCTGCTCATAATACCTTAAAGAGTCAAAACTGAACGCTGCATTCGCGTACGTAAGCTGATGTTCATCTGTCAGGTTTTATTGTTATTTCGAAACTGTCCAGCTGAGTAGCTGAATTCCAGGTGCTTTTTAATTGAAGACAGCATTAACTAATAAATATTTACAGCCTTTTTCTATGTTTGGGGCAAATCTGTGCTTCTCAAATTACCCTGGGGCATCAGCCCTGGAGACATCGTTGTTTGTGTTCTCTCTTTGTACAACTTTGCTGTGGGAGAGATAACATCCTTTAATGTAGCTTTAAAGGAAGGTGAAATAATAATCTACATAGATAATTGTGATACTCAGCTTTCTCCCTGTCTTTTACACGTGGATTTCATTTCTGTGTGGAACAGATGAACTTGTTTTAAGCTGATTCGGGGAAATAGAGGGTAATGCTTTGTGAGTTGAAGTTAGCATCTGAAAAAGCCTGCACGCTGGCTTCAGAGAATGAAGATGTTAATTTTGAAGGTCTGCAATTCAAAAGTCGATCTAAAAGAAAAAGTGTTTTCGTTCTATATGATTTGAGGCTTTTTTCCTTTAGTACTTCACAATGTCTATTGTTATTTGTGCTATTGTTTCTGCCTGGACTTGCAAGCTGCTACAGTTTTGAATGTAGCTGCCCATCTGCTCCTTGGTTATTTATAGGCAGATTTGTGGAGCTCCTTCTAATCTCTGAAGTCTTCAAAAACATTAATGAATTAAACATCACAATACTCTTGTAAAAAGAGAATTAGACGGAGGAACTGAATGGAGACTAAAAAGGATAAATGACTTGCTGAAAGCCATATGTATATTTCATAGCAGAACAGGGAATAGAAACCAGATTTTTTTTTCTTACTTGTTGTCCTGTGCTTAACAGATGCTCTTGTGAGATACATGCTAAAGGAATGAAGAAAGTACTCGTTCTTTGAAACTTGCAACAGATGCTCATATGCAGACTAACCCATTTCAAGACCTTGCACCATGTACTGAGAGTATTAAAGGTTTCAGGTCTAACAGACATGAATAAACATGTTAATATTCATTCTCATTTAAGCCTGAATTTGTTTTGATTGTTAATGTTTTTGACCAGTGGTTTCCACCGGGTTGCTTAGAAAGAAAACACCTGTTACTTGCAGGACACCTTCTCTCTGACGTCTTGCTTCCAGTTCTCTAGTCAGCTTGTCCCTCTTCCCCCATCTTTAATTGACTTTTACAATGGTTTTAAACAGTGTCTGGACATTTTTTCTTATTTAATTTTTTTAATTTGATGACAATGAAGATGGGTAGCACCAAATGCAGGTGATATTTTCCATTCATCAGAAATTTTCCACTTTAATGAATTACACATAGTACTTATCGTGTGTGAGTTTTTTTGAGTTTTGGCTGGGGGTTTTATTTTGGTTTGGTTTTTTTTTTTGGTTTGTTTGGATGGGGTTGTTTGTTTTTGTTTGGTTTTTTGTTTTTGGAAGAACTTCTGAAATGTTAGATGTGTGGAGTAAAACAATGTGATTTACAGTAGTTCCAGAGTCTAGAAATGATAGAGGATGCATCCTATCAAGTTGTGATTTGATTTCACATTGGATTTTGGCCTGAAATATTATTTGCATTTTTACCTGTTCTGTAATTTTTTTTTTAACTATTTGTTTACTGTTTCCCCAACTTCCCATCCTCTCCTTCATGTATTCATATTTCATCCAAGTTTGTATGTAAGAGAATTTTCTCCACAGATAGTATTAGTTTCTGCTTGTCAAGGGGATTGAAAGAGTTTTCTGTACCACTGGAATGCCTTTCAAATATGTAGGTTTAAAATACAAGTATTATGCGAATTTAGTGTTGCCACCTTCCTGTGGAAATCTTCAAAAGAATGAACACATTGTTGGAGACTGACATTGCTATATTGATTTAATAACCTGAAAGCCTGTGTCATTCTAAACAGGTTCAGTGAGGTTTTTCAATGTGTATTGAATGTGTCCAGGAAGCATGTTTAATAAAAGAACTACAAGTTTTACAGTTTGGTATATGGCATTTTATGGTATTATGGCAAAGTAGATTGCAGGTGGGCATACCGCACTCTAGAAACTCAACAAACACATTTAACTTCTTTAATTTGTTTCATATCTGTAACATTTCAGCATATAAAAGTTGTGTCTTTTGATTTGGAAGTGATAGAATGCAGCTTCCCGAAGTGTTTCACTTTCCTCACGTGAAATCTGTTTTTCTTCTGTAGCTTTTCTGTGTTTAATGAAATCAAATGGGTTTTTTATTGATGCGTAGACACTGAATCTGTTTCTTTCAGCTAAATAGTGGTACAGTATTGAGCAACAAATCATTCTATCCTCATGATAAATTGAAAGCTTGATGGACAATTTTAGGAGCCTGTCTTTTTGTCTTCCTCCAACAAAAAGACTTTACATATATTTTGTAGGTCTAAATACATTTGCATCTGCTTTTAAGCAGTTTTTTTCAAAATTGTTTTCAAAACACCTTTAGTAGCTCCCATTGGAAAGTAGATACCAGCTGTCTTGAAATTGTTTCGCTTTCCAATGTTAAAAAAAGGCATTTAGTTTAATTCATCCTAAGATTCTCTGGATGGAGAAAATTCTCTGGATGGTCAAAAATGGAGAAGGATGCTAAGCCTGTTTTTTAAACATGATATTTTTTTTTTTCTGATATGTTCTGATAACCTGCTCTGGTGAGACTTTTCTTCTAGCTCTCACAGAAGAGAGGTAATTGTAAACTTCAGGAGTTTCTGGAACAAAGGCACCTAGTTTGGAATTATCAGCAGTTGTTCTAATTGGTCTGACTCACCTCCCTCCACTCTGGACAGAATGCCTCCTTTGGTTCCAGGAAATACTGAATAAAAGAACTATTTTGATCCATGGACAGTGCCACTGCTGTGGCAGAAAGCCAAGCGATGCTTTCATATTAAATAAATAGGTCTTTTCAGAACAGCAGAGAAACATGTTCTCTGGAGTCAGTAAGCTGATGCAGACTTTTGTTCCTGTGTGAAAGTACGGAGATAATGAAGTGTGTGTAGGTTTGAACTTGATTCATTGATTATAATAAAGAGGCATTTGTAATAATTTGGAAATAGAACTTGGGGAGAAGGGGGAAAAATCATTCAGGTATGTGTTCCACATCTTGGAAAAAAGAAGATAAAGAGAACTGCCAAAGTTAAAAAGCTTACACAAAGTGGTTTGAGAGGAAAAAATCACTGCCTGAGTAATTCTCAAATTTTCTGTTTTATGCAACAAATAACTACAAGTTTTTGTCTAAAGCATACAGGAAGCTTTAGTAGGATACTTCTGAGTAATTGTTCAAAGTGCAGGCTGTCATGGGACTCAGTTTCCTGAGAGAACTGAAAGTTGTTTGTTTCCTTCTGTAATATGTGATGTGTGAATTTTATTTAATTGGCAAAAATTGCACTTCAATATGGAGATTTTGGGATAAGAGATGGGAACGAACACTGTGACACATTATACCCTGGAACAAGAAGAGACAGAAAAGAGCTGTGGAAATGCTTTTTTCTGTTTTATAATAGTATGATAATTCTTTTTTTGTTTGTTATGAAGCTCACTCTTTTAACATGAAAAGGAATAACTATTTTGCCTCAGGTTATTTGGATTTCTCTGGATTTGAATTTTTTTTTTTTCCTGTATCATTTACAGTTTTTATTCCATTAACTTCCCCCATGCCAGGGAAAAAAGTTCTGTGTGCATCCTGAAGTATCCAGAGGGAGAATTCCAGGTTGCAGTCTGAAGCCCTGGTCCTGGAATGAAAAAAAAAAAATAATTTTTTTTGATCTGTTTTTATTGTGACTGGATACTGGCACATACCTTGGATTGTGTATTTCTGTGCAGAACTAGGTTTTTTAATTATATGGGTTGATTTGTGGAAGTGCGACATCAGAAAGTTACAAGCAGATGCCAGTTGCTGCTTTGTGTGGGCTGGAAGAGGAGGTTGCAGTTCAGGCATCTCGTGGATTTGTCAATGAAGCAAAAAAGCTTCATCATGGTGAATTGAAGTTCACAATGCAATAAAATTGGCATGAGGGTAAGGAGGAGGCAGAAGCAGCAGGAGCATTTCCAGGTGTAGCTTATAGTTAGGACATAGTTATCCAGGCTGCTGGATGTTTTTCTTCAACCTGCTAATGGCAGGGTAATGGCAGTGTCCTGACATAAATGTAGCGTAACATATTTAGATAATTATTATATTCTTGGTAATATGAGACAGACTGTGCAAAAGCACAATCTTATTTGCACTTACTTTACATCTGAATGAGCAAACAGATGACCTACCTGTAAATTAATTGTAGTTTAATAGGGTTGGAAGATAGGATTTTATACAAATTATCTTGTTGTTCTTGGTTGAGATTCTGCTTTGGTTTTTGTGGTTGGACTGTTTGTTCCCCCTCAATGAGGGGAAAGAAATCTTTGATTAAATATTTGTATGGATAAATGCCTACAGTGATGTTTTTTTCTGAAGTTTTTACAATATTTTGGGTTTCAGTTACAGTGTTCTGTGCTTCCCTCAGAAGAATACGGAAGTGTAACACTATGAAACACTGTAATTGATTTCCCATGCTTGACAACTTCAACTTCTTGTGTTTCAGAGCTGTGAAAATTATCTGAAGTAGAATGGAAGCCTCAGTAATATTACCCATTCTGAAGAAAAAATTGGCTTTTCTTTCAGGTACGATTTCAGTTTTCCTCAACTGGTTCCTCCCTGCATAATTTGGATGGGTTATTTAAGTTGTTTATTTGTATTTGCTGGATGTATTTAACAAAAATGTGTTGTTGGTTAATGCTTTGTCATATTCCAAAAGAATCTCTGGAACTTTTTATCTAGTAGCCAAGCTGTTGGTGTTGGTGTTTAGGACTTGGTTTTGCTGTAGCCTGTAGCTCAACCCACAAAGTTGTTTCAGTCTATATGTAAGAGAATGATGATTTAGCAGATATCCAAAAATAATCCTTGCTAGTTTGGTTTTTTGGTGATTTTAGAAATACAGAGTGAATGTTTTCAGGATTTTCCATAGAAAATTTTTCCTTCCTCTTCACCTGTCTTTTCTCCAACTTAGAAACACGTGGAAGCAGAATTAGCCATGCATTGCAACACTTTGGTTATTGTTTGTTAATTCAGGGAAAGCTGTAATTATAATTGTATTTATTAAAACATCTTGAATCTTATGTTGAAGGTAACTTTTTTTCTCCTCCCTATGCCAGAAAAAAAAAAAGAGAGGGAATACTTCAAATGGTGAATGACATTCTCTTGCTGGTTTCCCTGCTGTCACAGATAGCTGTGTTAGTTCTCGGTGTTTGTCTGATCTAGTGTAGGTAGGTAACTTACAGAACACTTGTCAGCTGCGAAATCTGACAAGTGTTGCCATAAATATTCTTCTGGTTTAGTTTGCTTTAGTTCATTTTTTTAGCTAGTCTAGTTTAGCCTGCTCCAGTCACCTGAGAAGTGAAACCTGTTCTTTTGGTTAATAGAATTTATTTTGCTTTGAATTTGCCCCCTGTCCCCAGCAATTGCAAATCTAACAATTCCTGTGGAAAAACAATCAAACCCCTAAAACTCGACTCACATTAAAGCCTGGGACAGTTCTTACATAGTAACAGCAGATGTGTAGTACGTTGTTGTTCAGCATTATATTGCAAGGGGATATTCTCATTAACTAGAGTGCATTTCCAAATTGCTATTAAAGCTGCCTGATCCATTTCGAAATACAGGCATTCTTAGTGGAAAGTAATTTACTGAGTGGCATTTTAAATGCTAGGAACCTTTTTGGCCCTATGTATTTCTAAGTAGGTTTGATCTTTTTGGAATTGATTAGTATTAATGGATGCTTTAATTTAATGAACGGTAAAGCTTGATGCAGCAGGATTTTTTAGCGTTCTTCAGTGTAGGTAAAGGAACTTGACAGGCACAAATCAGTTCATCGTGTCTCTTTACATCAATTTTACTCCATGTAGTTTCATAAATAAAAATATATTAATGATTAAAAACATATACTCAGAAAATGATATTTTAGGAAAGTATTCTGCAGTGTTTATGTGCTGAAGTCTCTTGTCATTTTTGAGTTAAATTGGTACAAATAATGTTGATCCTGCCTTTTTCTGGAAGCAAAACAGTGGTTTCTAATGGAAATCCAGGGCTGTGTAGCTTTCACGTTGATAGGTCATGACACATAGCCCAGAAGAAAAGGCAAGCTCCTAAGTCAACCAAAAGCCTTGAACAACCACTTTGGTGCAAAATGAACTAAAAAATTTCTTCTCTTTTTTTTTCTTTTTTGATGCTCTCAGTTACTTTCCTTAGCAGTGTTTACAAGCTGGGGGAAAAAACCTGTCAGTTGTTACACAAGATGACTTGTCATGAAGTAATACTTTAGATAATTATTGTGGTCTTTTTGTGAAATGTCAAGAGATTATATTTCTGGGATTTGGGTTGTGTTTTGTTTAGTCAGTTCAGAAAATGCTGTTTAAATCCAAGTATTTTTCCTTTTTCTCTGCTTCTTCACTCCAATTTTCAGGCTTTCTGCCATTCAGAAACAGAAGGGTGGACAGTCTGTAAATAACTGTTGCTTTAGATTGTTTCTGCAGGAAGCATCTGTCCATTTATCCTTTCTCATACAGCACCACTCTTCAATTCTTCAGTTTAGAAATACAGATATTAGAAAATGTGTTGCTGTTTTCCAGCAACAATTCTCTCCCGAAAAAGAGGAAGGGAGGGGAGCACAACTACTGCAGTGGACCACTGAAAGCAGTAGGTCCTTTATGAAAATATGGAAAATGTCTGTGTATCAGTGGATCTTTAAAACTCCAAATTCAGAGAGTTTGCACAGCTTTGGAAACAAGGAAAAAAAGCCCATTGCAATTAAGATTCCAACATATGTTGTATAAACAGTGTTTGTTCATTATCTTGTGTGCACCTCATGGATGGGGAGAATTCTTAGCAAATTATGTCAACATATGTGTGAGAGTCTGAAAGCATGACTGTGCTTGTGCGCTTTTCTTATTTCTGCCTGGCTGTTACTGTTCTGTAAAAAGTTGTTCTTACTGATTAAATGGAACTTCAGTTCTACTGAAGAACTTTATGAAGCAAAAGCATAATAATTTAATTGCTTTAGCCATGTGAACAACCCAATTAGAGAATAAAGATGTTCTTTCTCAGCTTACGGAAATTTACTTTGCTTCATTTTCACCCAAATAAACCTGTGATTAGAGCTGTCTTGGTACAGTTTTTCTAAAATACAGAGAAGATTGTTTAGTAATTGACTCCTACACAGGCTTAAGTGGGTAGTGGTTGTGTTTTTTCCTTAATAAAATAGATAATGTATTACATTTTACTGTTTCTAATATTGTTTGTGTAACTTTTACCAGAAGGGTTTGAAAATGCAAATGAAGATTAAGGCATGTGGTTGGAAATATTTATCTTAATTTTGAGGTGACTGTTAGCTGTTTATAAGTTGGTCTAGAAATTTTTCTGTGATTGAATGAGCTGCCAATTTAGAGTACATGCCATGGGCAGCCTGTGTGGTACAAGATCCTCCTTTAGCAGTCAGTTGAACTAGAAAAGTCCTCCTTTTCTTGGAGCTCCAGTTAGAGCTTCTGGAGCTGACTAGGTTTCCAATAGGCTGGTAGTGTAAAAGGTCTAGCAGATGCTTTTTCATAATATAATCTAGAAATGCAAAAATAGTGCTTCTGGAACGCTTGATTTGTGTTATGTTGAAAGTATTAGGTGAAAAATTGTGACAGCTGTGGATGTGGGCTATGCCCTGATGCCCTGGTGATGTTTTAAATATCCATGCTGTGAATGAACCTTCACAGCTGAGAGGGGAAATGTGAGTTGAAGTTTTCACAGCAATTTAAAGATTGTTTTTATGACGAAGTTTGAGACCACTTAACTGCAAAGTATTTCTTCTGCTTAAGCATCATCGCATTAACTTTGTAATTACCTTTTTCTTTCTGAAACAGGAGGGAAGGACAGGAGAAGTGGCCTCATTCTGACAATTCCATTATGCCTTGAACAGACGAGTATGGATGAGCTGAGTGTCACACTAGACTACCTTCTAAGTATACCAAGGTGATTTGGAAGGCATTCTGTTCAGAGCTGGGGTTTTTTTTTCTAATTGTAGAAGGGATCATTCTATTGTTTTTAATTTTATTTGGTCTTCTATACCAAATTAATTTTGCATAAATGTTTGTTTTGAATGGGATGGCATCTGACTGAGTTAAAAACACACATCCCAATAAGCTAAGGGATATGTACTAAGGTTTGTCTATGTCCTTTTATGTCCTTATGTTCTCCTTTCTTGGGATAGCTTTTTTCATAATTTCTTTTTAATGACAATGCACTTAAATTGCTAAGGAAATTAATGAGCCATTCCAATCAAACTCCTAAGCTTGCAAAGGCAGCATTGCTCATTGCCCTTTCTGTGCTATGTGCCTAAGCTTTGTAGCTTGTTGGGCTTCAGCGTGCACTGAGTTTAAAAATAGACAGTCTTACTGAAGTTAGCGAGCAGCTCGTGTTTAAAGTTAAGGTACTGCTTAAATGTGCTGAATGGCAGCTTGAGTATCCTGTCATCCATAACTTGCTGTAAAATCATTGTTGTTGAAGTTCTGTGCATTTGCCACTGCAAGCTTATAGTGACAGTTTTTGGTCCTGGCTTAGTTACCTGTGTTCCTATTTTCTTAAGATTGATCTTTATAGTAATTTTTTTTTTCTCTTGTGCCACTGCTTCGTAAAGAAAAGAAGCCTCTCAGATAAATGCTTGCTTTTGTATCGTTTCAAATTTCTCTTCTGGAAACAGAGCAACAATGGCGTAACTAAAGATATCCAGTGTACTTTGCATATTGTAATCTATAAATGTTTATAAAACACAGTTAAAGGATCCAATGTTGGGGTTGTTTTAGTAGATAAGACTTAAAAAAATTCTGATTAGTGAGAGAGAAGTAAAGAATTAATTCAAATTACTTAAAAGTACAACATCAGTTCGTCTATGAGTATACTGCACAACATTTTAGTTGTGTAAGTTTTAGGGTTTTTCAAACAGCTTGTTGTCTTTTGTAAAGTGATGAAATACCAAATGGTCGTCCACACAAGTCCTATCATTGACTTAAGGACTTGGCCATATTTATGGAACAGATGCAAGCATTCTTGTTCTAGTAAGCATTAATTATTCCGCAGTCTCATCCTGATGTATGTCTTTACATATATTAGTGTAACAATAACTGTCTAAAAGCTGAACCAAAGCGCTCTTTGTACTCAGGAGAAACTGGAAAATCTGTTTGAAAGTAAAGTCAGTGTTCCCACATTTAATGTTTTGTTTGTCAGTTATGGAAAAAATGACCTCTCTTCTCTGGTGGCAGTATGGAAAAATCATTGTCGTTTTGGTTTGCATGTTGTTTTTCAGTGGGAAATACAAACTTTTTGGCCTAAGCACTTCTCTTTTTTGTTCTGGAAAGACTTGCTGAACAGTGTTTGGGAAAAGGAGGCCTGAGGGGAGGGATATTGTCCCAAACCTAGATAGCTGTCCAAGCAACATTAATACTACTTTTTTCCCCAAGTTCTATGTGTAAGGTAACCTAATACATTCAACTTTTAATTCAGTTGTGCATGATACACAACGTAACTACAAATTGGTTTGACAACTGCAGTCTAGTGTGGATGGCTGTGTCCAAAATTTGAGAGGCATAACCGCTTAAAGTGTCTTGGGTAGAATTTCTTTGGAGTATGTGTGTGAAGCCATCCTTAAACTTCAGACAACTTATTCCTGGTGTTTAAGTCTACTGTTACACTCTTCTTTGATGGAATTTTAAATTCTCAGATTCTGAAGAGGTCTGTTCAGAACTGAAGAAGAATAAAAGTGGCAATGTTATGCTGTTGTCTGTTCATACTAAAGTTTGCTTCCTTTGTTGTATTCTCTCAATTGTGGCTCAAATCACCAAGCGTTTTATTTTTTATTTTAACTTGCATACAAACATTTGCATTGGCTGAACTTTTTAGAAGTGGTAGATCACTTCTGAATTTGACTAGTTGTGTGTTTTGTTGGGTTTTGGGGTTTTTAATAGGTTTAATAGGAGAGGAGCAGATGCTGATACTGCTAGATTCCAGTAAACCTAAGGAAGTCATGTCTCAAGATGCTGTAGTAACACTCTTCACCTTATTCTTAAAAGCAGTAGTAGTGTGCCTTTTGAGTTGATTTTGATTGAACATTGCACTCATGGAGCCTAAATGTTCAGACTGCTTCCAGAATAATCATGTGTATGATCTTAGAGGTTCCTTAAAACCAAAAGCATTCATGGAGTGGCAGCCAACTTTGTAGTTATTTTTCCTAAATAGACTAGTAAGGTGCCTTTTTTACCCCTTTTTTTTTTTTTTTTAATACTCCAAGTTTAATTTGTCTTCCACCCATACCTGATGAAGCTCAGCTTAAACATGAAATAAATAACAGTTAATATCTTGTTGTGAAACATAATGCTTACTGTTTTTTGTAAACTAAGGCGATCACAGAAGTAGCTTTGTTTTGTAATTGCAGATTTGGGAAAGATTACGTAATGCTTTCCTACCTCATGTAAATGTCATGGATTTTATTTACTTATAACTTTGCCAACACAAGAATTTCAACCTGGGACTTGATGTCCAGTGTGGTAACTAATGTTAAAACTTGGGCTCACTTGCAAGCCCTGTTCTGGATGCCCCTGTGCTGGTTGCGAGAAGGTAACACTTCCCAGCTGTTGGTGATATCCAGAGGTTGCCGCCGCCACTGAACATTATCCAGCTGTTGTTGTGAGCACCTTGATGCCAGCTTCAGTTTGAAATGAGCTGGAGAGGTCTGTGGAAATGCACAGAGAGTGAGGAAAGTTTTTGCTGTTTTCTGCCATTTTTTGTTTGAGCAGAAGTATCTCTGAACTTTCAGCTTTGCAGCTAACTGTTATCAGGAGGTTTTGGTGGGGGGTTTTTTTGGGTGGTTTTCATGGAGGGGTGTGTTTGGTTTCGTGGTTTTTTGGAGGGGGGTTGTTTTGGGGTTTTGTTTGTAGTATACACAGACTCAAACCTTGTTAGAAGAAAAAGAGGTGGTAGCAGTCTAAACCAGTCTCTCTTGTAGATCTGTACGCAAAGCCTGTGTCCTGTAGAGGCTTTTTTTCACTGCACTTCCTGGGTTACTTGTTCAGGATAGAAATTTAAGCATGTTTAGATGGTTTCCTGTTTGGACATGCATAAAGTGATATGTATCCTCAAATCTTTGCCAATTCAGAAGTAACTTTGGGAAAACTGACATCCCTCTATCTTCCTTATGAAACTGTAAATTGACCTCTTTTCTGAGGACTTTGTGAAGTTAACGGTTATGAGACCTTTTCAGGGTTGCTACAGTTTAAAGAAATACTTGTATTATGAGATATACTTCAGTGCTACTGAAAAATTTTGATTCGGAATATCTAATAATATGCTGGAGCATTAAAATTGGAAGTTATTTATAAATGAGTAAACTTAAAGTTTATAAGACAGTGTTTCTCAAAGGAAAAAAAGCTATGTAGTTGTATTTTACAGAAGGCTTGAAATCCAAAGTTGTTATGATATGACACTCATTAGAGTGAATTTTGTTTTTCTAAGTGTTTTTTCTTATTTTAGTGAGAAGTGTAAAGCCCGAGGATTCACTGTGATAGTGGACGGCAGAAAATCTCAGTGGAATGTGGTAAAGACGGTTGTGTTAATGCTACAGGTAAATAAATATTTCTACATTCATAAATATACGAATGATCAGTTTTATGGATGTGAACCAAATGGTTATGTTATTGTAGAGGCAGCAATTTCCTTAAAATGTGGTTCCGTGCAGGAAGAAATTCTGAAAAGCAGATGCTACAGCTCACTCAAGTGAGAGAAAAATTCTTTATATGCTGAGAGCACACAGTTGTAGACCTTTTTCTAAAACAGAGTTTTAGTTAAAAAAATACAGGAATACGCTCCTGGCATCACCAACTATGAGCAGTAGGAATGTGTGCAGGGCTGCAGTTCCCACAGATATTGCAGCTGAGCAGGTTTTGATGCAATATATACTGTACTACCTGGTTTCCTTTGCAATAGGATATAGTTGACTTCGCTGTGGATCATAGCGCCAATCACAAATTATGTTCTGCATATTTTAAAAAGTAGTAGAAGAAGAAAAGTGACAATTTCCAAGAAAAAAAATTCTGAAAAAATATTATTTTAGCTCTTCAGAACTGTGGGCTTACAATAGAGTCTTATTTCTGCTGAACAGTATAGATTATTTTCTGGTCTCAATGGTCAAAGAAAATGCGAGATAGAGCATTTCTAACACATTAGAACACTTGGACTACAGCCTTTCTTACTGCACAGATGATTCCTCATTATCAGAGCAGTTTGCCTCTCAGATTTACATGAAGCCTCAAAGTGTGTCAAATATGAATAATTTCTTTTTTTTTTTTGTCCTGCTCGGTCATTGTTGCTTCTGGGTTTTGAAGTCTGTGTCAAGGTGTCTTTCACCTATTCTTGACTAGGATGGTTTTCCTATTAATAGAGTTACAGTATTTGAATCCCTTGTGTTCAGATTATGGTCTTGACTGGGTTTTGCTTCAGCCACGGTGTGGTTGTGAGGTTCAGTGGGAACTGCAGCCAGTGGGGAAGGTCAGCTCTTTGCCCACGCTCTTATTTCCCTGGCAGCACTCATCCTGCCTGTGCAAAGCTTGCAGAAACATGAGTTGCACATCTGTGTCTTGAGCTTGAGAAGGAAGCAATAAAGATTTTCCTGTGTGAATTGATCACTTGTGCAGATCACATGAGATTTCTGTCTGCTTCATCGTACGTAGTTCTCAAAAACACTTCTGTGTTCAAAATATTGTCTCCTTCTAAATAGTTTTTGCACATTCACTAAAATAGTGCAAGAATGAATTTGGGTTCTTTGTTGCTGATTTCTTTAACTTCTTTTGAGTTAAAATTTGTAAATAGAATTAGATATTTAAAGAGAAATCCTATGGATTGTGTCACCTTTATATCACTACTCTGATTATTTAACTTTTACTTATTGCTATAGCTGATGAGTTTAGAGTAATCAGGAGTCTTTGTTCCTTGATCTACATTCAGTGTGACAACGTAAAATCAACTTGGTAGATGAAATTACTGATTTAGGTTGAGAAATGTTTTTCTGGTAATATTTTAATGAATTAATATGTTGGAATGTCAATATTCAGCCTTTTCATTCTAGTCTAAGCAGTATGTACTAGTGGAGTAATAGGATATAATCTTGACATGTGATCTGATAACAAATACACAATTTTTTTGTAACTTTATGGTTACAGTTTCCTTCTACATAGAAGATAACATTGGTGGAAAGCTTTGTTTTTAATATTTCTTCTTCTTTTTAATGAAATACCATAAATTAAATTAAGCCTACCCAATAATTTGTCTTTCTATACTAACACAGCATAGACTAATGGTTTGTCCTTAGGACTGGGAATAAAGAGGCTATGTTTTCTTATCAGTTGTGACACAGTTTGGCTATGAAATCTAGTGCAATCTGTTACAAAGCAGGATGGAGCAAGTATGTCATGTAGATGAAGCAGACCTACTTCAATTTCTGTCTGCAATTTTTAAGTTCTTGTATATATGATGAAATCTAAGTGGAATTCAGTTCTGTGGTAAATGAAGATTTAATCTTGAATGTTTTACTTATTTTTTCATTTGTTTTACAGAATGTTGTTCCAGCCGAGGTGTCACTTGTTTGTGTAGTAAAGCCAGATGAATTTTGGGATAAGAAGGTTACACATTTCTGCTTTTGGAAAGAGAAAGATAGACTTGGCTTTGAGGTATGTTGAGCTTTTGTCTACTTCAGTCAAAAATACTGCTTCTGAAATACTGGTGTAATTGGATGACAACTAAAGGGCCTTTAAAATAGTTGTGTTCGAGATGCTTTGTGGAGAACCTTAACAAACCACTGTGGCTTTTCAGTTTTTAATGAGACCCTCTTCATTTAATATTCTTAACTTAGAAATGTGTGGCATTTGCTTAGCAAGAAAAGAAAGCTACTTGATACATATTGTGGGTGTTTTTGTGTTAGAAACTTGTATGGGATTTAGTGTGAAATTTTTCACGACTTCTGTAATAGACTGTAGAGATACATGATGTGGAGTGTAACTATCAGCTGTAACCATTCTGACAAACATCTTGTTGCTATTGCATGCATCTTCTCCCATGTTGTGAGTTCTTTGACATCAGTAACAGGTTATAGATCCCTTGCCAAATACGAGCTGACGCTGTTCTGAGATGTGAGGCAGAGCGTGCACAACAGACTACATGTTAATGTTAGCAGTTCCATTGTTATATCTGTCTGTGAGGTTAATGGAAACCTCAGTTTTCCCTGTTTTTTTAGAAAATTATCCGTGGCATCAAACTTTCCACTCATTTTTTAAGCTAATCGTGTTTGAACTACAACAGACATGTAGCATGCAGCCCAATCACGGTGTCTTTAATCAAAAACGTGAGTGTGGTGGTGCCCACTTTTATAAACTAGCCTATTGTTTGGAACCACATCTGAGATGAGAATTTAAAAAGCCTCTGAACTAACCATCTGTACTCAAAAATATGATTTAAGAGCTGCTGGTTAGAAAGTGATTTAAGTTTGCAATATTCAGTTTCACACGGATCTTTCACAACATAAGGTAAATGTCAGAGTCCAGAGAGCAGCAATAATAAAAGCAAAGCCCCTCTTTAGAAGTCCCTACTGTGTGATTTAGGCTCTCTTTTCCCATCTGCAGACCTGTAAATAAAGTGCTTGGGTAAGTTCAGGAAGTCTTTGAAGCTGCCATGTAAAAGTATGTGATGTAGCCGTTGTTAGTGTATGTATGATGGTGTTGCTAGTTTGGAAGTTAGTCCTTCTAGAAGCTTCTTCCTGGGTTTTTCTTTAACATGACTCAGCTGGAATGTATTTTTAGACAAATAAGCAGAAAGCCTGCAGAAAAATTTATCAACAAAGCAGGGATAATTTTACATTACTATGATAATAAAAGAATCTTTTGTTTCACTTTAAGGTTTGGCTAACTGTCATTAAATGTTAATCCTTTAATTCAGTAATCTTAGTAATTTTATGAAGCATGTTCTGTGCCAGTAATCACGTTGGCATTGCTGGCATGGACCGCTGGAATTATGTAACTAAACCTTTTGGTTTCAGTTACTTGGTTGCAGTCAGGAAAACTGTTTCAGTAAAAATGACCCACCTTCTCTNCTGCAAATAATATTTGTGTCAGAGACAGTAGTGTGTCTTTCCTCTATTCCAAATACGAGTGCAGAGCACTGATAAGGCTCCAACTCATGCGCAAATCTACAGCTGCGTAGTTTTGCATTACTGGCAGTAAAACCAACCAACACCCAACTCATGTTTTGGATCGCGGGTTAGATTTGTGTAGCTATTAGGAAAATTCAGGATTGGTTTTGCACCAGTGAAATAATTATGAGGTAAAAATGTTAATGAAAATATGAAATATTTGTATTCACTTGGGTGTAATCTCATTTTATTTGAAGTAAATGCTGTATAACTGTGATTTCTAATGGGGCGTCATATCTGCCTCCTATGTCCTGCTACCTGTTCTTGATACCCTGCTTAATATTACCCTATGAAGCCATTAATCACAGTGTCTTCCTTTCTGTTCAAAGGCAGAGATCCTCTGCTTCAGAGTGAGATGTGGTGATGATGAGTTGCAAAGCACTGAAAGTAAATGTGGGAACTGAGATCAAACAGTACTGGGTGGATAAGTACAAAGAGGTGGGCTGATTCAGCTGAGCAAAAGTTCATATCTTTACTTCTGGTTAGTATTAGTGTTGGTTTTAGACCTGCCTCAGGACAATTCCCGTTTGTCCTCCAGCAGAACTTCCTTCTGTAACTTTATTCCTCGCTTATTAGCAACCAGTTCATGTGTTAATTGAAGCAGTTTTATCTGGTCCTGTGCCATGCTTCATAAGAGGAGAGTTGTCTTAATTGTTACAAAGCTGTCTTTCAGCTGAAATGCTGCATATATTACACTCTAATGCTTAATACTCTTAATGTTTTAAAAGATTGAAGGGCAGGATTTGAGTATAAAAATTGCTGTGTTTTAGAGAGTTGGGAGGTGTTGCTTTTTGCTTTTTATTGATACACTCTACATAGTGATGTGAAACAAATCACTTTAGTTGATGTAGCGTGTTGTATTTGAGTGTGAGCTTTTCAAATGAGGACAACAAGCATAACTGGAAGAAAAAAAACCCCCATAAAAATAGAAGAAATATACAAATTTGTACACAATTCAAAATTGCCTATAGATTGGTGGGGTTATTTCGCACATGCCATTCATTTAAGGAACTTAGAGGAAAAATAGTCTCTGAGCCTGATTTAGATAATAGATTAGTACTTTGAAAATCAGTTTGTCAAGAGCAGGAAAGAAGAGGATGTGCTTGTTGTTCTTATCCTTGTCGAAATCAGGGAGCAAAATTTTAAAAGATTTGGAGATAAGAAATCAAGTGCATTTAAAAAAAAAAAAAGGCAAAAGAGAAAGGAAAAACCAGGCTGTAAACTACTAGGAATTAGTTGAAAAAATTGGATTGTATACCAAAAGGATCTTCATAATCCTGAATTCCAAAGTCGGAGTAGTTCTACATGCTTCACACTTCTACTGTAGCAGCTGACAGCTCTAACTGTCTAGTAAACAGTGTCAGAAATTTCTTATGATAGTTTATCTGCAGTATCTGCTCTGGAAAATCTCAAGTCTCTAATTTACCTTTTAAGAATGATACTAAAAAGCAGAGTATTGCTGCACAGAATAAAGAATGAATAACACTTTGTAGGAAGTACCTAATTTTTGTCCATTTTCAGTTCAGTGTTTTAAGACTGAGGCACCAGAATTTGCAGCTTTCATGGACTTTCCTTAAAAAGGCATATAGGAGTTCCAGTTAAAATTGTTTATTTAATTGCACCTCTTTTCATCTGCATGCTTCTCTGTTGCTATTTTAACATGGAAGGCAGTGGGTTCTTGGGCAAATTGGGGAATTGTCTATGTGGAGCTGGAGCATGTAAGCTTGCATCTATGTCACGTCCTGAATTCTGTCCAAAAAAAGTGTGCGTTGAAAAATACCAGAATCTTTGCCTATTTTCTCTTCTGTGGGGTGTAAAAATGAGAGTGTGCTAATTACTGTGAGCCCTGGAGGGTAAGGTGAGTGAGTGGGTAAAACCACGAGTGAAGGAGGCAGTTCCTGGCAGTGGAGCCGACAGTTCATTTTGTGTTTATTTGGGTTCTGCCAGCTGCTCTTGGGTTTCTAGTGTGACAGATTTCTATGGCATGGCCAGATAAATATTTAACTTGTGTTTCTTGGTGCAATGTTAAAGGAAAGGATTTTTGTTTAAATTAGTGTTCCATATTAAACAAATAATACCCTATGCTACTCAGTGTTTAATCAAATAGTGTTTCAAAAAATGGATTGAAATAGTATTTAGCATCAAAAACCAGGATTATTCTCCTCAGGAAGAGGTAGCCTTTGCTTTACAGTTCTCTGGCAATGAAGATCATATTTAGATTACATTTGTTTAAATTATATTTTCTCAAGGGATATGTATATTGTTCTCTTTTGGAAAGTAACTGCTCCTTTTCAGATTCAATACTGTGGCTGCTCTGATATTACACACTTCAGAAAAAAAGCTTTGTTACTGAAATTTTACACCATCCAATTTTCAAGTAGCTCCTGGGTTTGACTCTGTGACATTTATATTAAAGATCTTTTTCATTTCTTCCCTCAAGAAAGAAAGTTCAGATGGATGTATTTAACATTTTGGGGGCACTTTTACATGTCCTGTTGAATATCTATAATTCCTCTCTCATCTTGACATCTGCCTCTATCTCCTCGTAGATGATCAATGAAAAGTGCAGAAAACAGCAAATGACATAGAGAGGTCAGCTTACTGCAAACAGTATTTAAAGCTTTTTTATTACAGAAGATACATGTTGCATGGGTCAAAATCATGTATTTTCACTCCTGAGAAACAGAATGTTGCATTTAAGGCACAAGACTTTGCAGTCCATGTTTTTAGCTTTGTCTTTCTTCTTTTGCTTGACAGTTCTTACAAAGGTTGTTTTGATTTTGTTGTAAAATACAGCACTTGTACTTTTCCCAAAGCACTGTTCTGAGTTATTTCTTTAAAGGCTTTCACAATGTTTTAGCAGGCCAATATTGTACAGAGCAAATTTACTGACTAGAGTAGAGCAAGGATGAGAGCTGCTACCACTCTTCCAGGTTTTAGAAAGAACTGAGTTCAGATGATGAGTCCATGACTCTGGCCGGTAGCAAACAGGACATGTTTGAAACCTACTACCACTGACAGCTTATTAGCTGTCCCTGTTGTCAGGAGTGGGTGGATCAAGTGGGAAGGGAAGCAAAGATTAAAGGATTCAATAATTTATAGGGGTTTTTTTCTCTTTTACCATCTGTCCACATCTATTTGTTTCTCCCTTGGGAAATTTAAGCTCTTCATTTTAACATCCAGCTATAATCTGCTGTCCAAAGGCTTTTACTTTGGATTAAGAAAGCTGTTTTTTTTTTTTCCTTTTTCTGGAATCAACATAGTTTGACTTGGAAAAAAAAAGGAAAACAAAAAATCATTTCAGTTGCAGGCAAACGGGGTTCTTTCTATTTTTACAGCTGTAAATTGCCTTATCTTTACCTGTGGCAATACGTTGAAGGGTGAAATTCATAGGCAAAGGTGAAACACTAATTCATAAGGGACAACTTTTTTTAGGATGTGATAGTTTGACATTTATTTTTACAAAAGGTCAAAGACAATTACTGTGATTGGATTTTGAAACATTTTGGGAATCTGACAGCAGAAGTTTGCTGAGCTTGAAGTAGAATTCATATCTATATAAGAGAAGAGTCTTCTCACTGTGCACATTGCATTTTTCAACATTTTTTTTCTTCTTTGGCTCTTGGTCTGTGTACTTATGGACTATCCATCTGTAGTAGCTGATTAAAACATTATTTCTGAAGTTTCAGAGATAATGGCAAATTGTGCTTTTGACACCTAGAAAATATCAAAGCTAATTTACCAATTTAAAGCATATAGAGGATGTTAGGTTAACACTGCCACTAGTTCAGGTTTAGAGCAAGAGCTAAATTCTGTTCAGGAACCTTCATTTCTGTCACAACCTAGTGAAAAATTCAAATGTTTGTTTATATTTTGAAAAGTTCAGTCAGGATTTTAGCAGCTAGCCCTGTGAACAATCAGTAAACAGTTTAAGAAAGAAGTGATTTTTAAATCAGAAACCTAGATTATGGATGGGTTTGAGAGTAATGCCTTAAGTTCCAAAAAGGATCATTAATGAGGTGGAAGTTTTTGTTTTTGGAAATTTTTCTAATAAGATGTAAGCAATTTTCATTTTGACCACATTTCTTTTGTGGGTGTTTATTTTTTGTCAGAGGATTATTTCTCATATGGCTAAAATATTTTTTTGTGCAGGTTGTGCTTTTTCAGAAGTTTTTTTTTTTCTAAAAACATCTTCTTACTACAAGTTTACAAGGGCCCACTATTCCATGTCCACTCTCTTTCCTGAAGGATCTCAGTTAAAAAAAAATTCTGAAATAAGTGATCTCAATACAGTCCATCCATTTTGTCAGGCTATATGGGTCTTTTTAGAACTTGTATTTCAGTAATGAGAACCAGCTGCCCTGTTTCCTGTAGTTCCCATACCAAAATGTCCATACCAAAATTAATTTTCTCCTTTCTTTTTTTTTAAGAACTCATAGAGATGAACGTTAAAAATTACCTAAACTATAAAATGTGCCAAAAGAAGGAAGAACAAAGGCTTTTTTTTTCTTTTTTCTTGGACCTAGAATCCTCTGGGGTTTGGGCTGGTTACTGGCATTACTTAAATAAACTACTAGCCAATTCCACTTAGAGCAGCTATGTACCATTAAGAGTACAGGACAATAGTGTATATTTGGATGTTGCTGAAAGGTTTTCCTCTGCAATAATAGACCGTTTGTTTGGAGCTGCTCTGAATCCTTTAGTTTCAGTATCTGCAGGAAAATGGAGCTGGAATAGAAAGCTCTTTCTAGTTAGCTCTTTCCACATATTCTTGGGCCCTGCAAGAGTATGTGAATGATTTGATGGAAATTTTCTTCTTCTTTTTTTTTGTTTCTGGCTATATGTTGCCAATCTGTCTGCTTCCACAGAGAGGTTGGGTTTGGGTTTTTTTCCACAGGGCTTGTTCCAGGCTTAGCATATCAGGCATCGAAGCAAGCTGTGCTGCCAACTTTTGGTTTAGGCTTATGTGAATAAGGCTCATTCAGGACCCTCTGGAATGCAGAAATGAAAGCAAGAACTTAGTTTTGCACCTAGCAGTGAACCTGTGTTTTCCTGTATTCCCTGATGTAGCTGATGAGCTAGATTTGTCTCCTGGGTGAATGACTCAGGCTTTTAAGCATACTAAGATTTGACTTTTTGACTACTCATGGAAAGAGTATGGTTGATCCAACTTTTGCTGAGCATATTTGCACAGTAAATGCAAGCACTTTGATTTTATGGCACAAACTCACCTCTGGGACTGAAAGTATTGCCAGAGAGTGGTAAAAATACTAAGTGCTTTGCAGTATGATAGCCTGCTACTATATTCACTAGAAAGAGATCATGTGGTATATGACTTAATCACAAAGCATCAGTTCCCAGGTGCTACAGATATCCGGGAAACACATTTCTTTTTCCCATTGTAAATACACAAGGTGGTAGAGATGATGCTCTTACAGGACTTTGCATGAGATATACAGTACATCCCAGAATTACCTGTCTGGTTTAGGCCCCCATTGATTGCAAACAGCCATATTTCATTTAAATATTTAGCAGTAAAGTCTGAATCACAGAAAGATCTGCTCAGTGTCTTTAGACACACTTCTCAGATACTTAAGGAAAATATAAGCATTACCTACAAGTTACCTATTTTATTGTTGCAGGTTATTTTAGTATCTGCTAACAAGCTGACGCGATATATAGAACCATGCCAACTAACAGAAGATTTTGGAGGAACTCTCACCTATGACCACATGGATTGGTTGAATAAGAGGCTGGTTAGTTACCTGTGGTTTGGGGGTTTTTTAATGTCTCCTTCTTGAGCCCTGAAATTTTTATTCGTGTAGGAACTACAAAGCTTGTAGGAAATGGTCATATGTGTAGTAGTGCAGTTCCTTTACATGAATAGTCTTGTGGTAAGTAACACTGCATTTACTCAAGGGATGATAAAGCTAATGTCATCAATTTGTTAAACCAACCAGTTCCTAAATGAAGCTCTTTTAGTGCCACTAACTCTAGAAGAGCCTGAATATATGGTACAGTCGCTATAAAGGGAAATTGGCTGCTGTAGGAGAAGACCAAAACAAGGAAAAAATACTTGGACTCTGCAGATCCTCCTGGGTTATCTCTTAGGTCTTAGCTCCTGTGGACTAAGAGCTAGGCTTTTAGCTCTCCTACACCAAAACCTCTGTCAGCACAGTTTCCTCAGTAGACTGAGAAGCAGTAAATGTCTAGAAGCGACTACACCCTTTAAATATTAATCAGCACAAATTGTTTAAGCAACTGTTGGCGTGCTTAGCTCTCCAGAATGTTCTGAATCTTTTCTTCATTTATACTTGCTTTTCAGTTATTAAATAGAATTTTCAAAACAATATTGAATCTTCATTGAAACAGTGTGTTCCCTTCCTGTGTAATCTGTTCTTAAACTGTGTGTCTCCATCTAGGATCTCCAAGTGGGATCTCCAGGTGTGTTGCAACTGCGCCTGCTTTCCCCTGAAATTTTAAGTAGTCCTAGATAAGTTGAGGAAAATTCATTGGCAAGCTGTTGCTTAATAATTTAATAACAGCAAAAAGATCTGAAAGTTACTGTGCGTGTCACGTAAGGCACCCAGTCATGCTCAGTTCTGTTAAAAAGCAAAACCGACCCTCAGAAGTCAGGTACAGAGGAATTGTCTGAACAGTACTCAGTGTCTTGACTGTACAGGCCTTGTTATCTGAGATCAGAAGCCTCTGAGTTCAAAGAAACTGATGAGGATATTTCTTTATATATAATCTTTCTGTATAATATAATACATTTTTCTTTTTAGTTTTTCATTACAATACAATCCATTTTAATAGTGATTAGAAGCTGGAATCTTTACAAAATTGATTATTCTAATCCCTCCCAAGTAAGTTGTCTGGTAGTTGTGTAACATGCCTTGATTCTCTGGCATTATTAAAGGCTTGAATGAAGATGTAGAATAAATATGTCCATAAGATCTTACAGGTTTTGCAGAAATCTCGAATTTTTTTTTTTATTTATTATATTCAGTGTAATATTTACTAGCTCCCTAAGGAATCTTAGTGCACTTAAGTGTTCCCTGAACAAAACTTTGTATTTTCTGTTATCTCCTCCCTACCATCTGAATGTTGGGAAATAATTACACTGTGTAGAGACTGAAGTATACTAATGGAACTAGTGGATAATTTGCACTGATGCCTTCAATACAGCTACCTAAAATTTTCCTTTCTTAAATTAAAACCTTCCTCTTACTTAGGTATTTGAAAAGTTCACAAAAGAATCAACATCTTTACTGGATGAGCTTGCTCTAATTAACAATGGAAGTGATAAAGGAACTCAACAAGAGCGAGAGAGGTGTGTGATTCACTTTTTGAAATCAATGCTTTTGGATTATAAAATTTCATTTGAATTAAAAAAAAAACCTGAAAAAATGATAAACCTTAATTACTCGGAAATGTGTAAAAGAAATTCTAAACATTTATAATGTAGACTACAGCATACGTGAGCCTGCGTGTGGATGGATGCTCATTTAACTGGTTACATGCACCTCCATTTGTGTCTTGATTCAATGAGTTGAAAAAGTGAGGACTTCTCTAAGTGAGAAAAAAACCTTAGTCTCTTAACACCATTAGGTAGTTCTAACCTTAGCTTTTAGTGCTACTGTAATACAGATTTTAATAATGTGTTTGGTTTTTTTCCCAAGATCAATAGATTTGAACTTCCTTCCATCAGTTGATCCTGAGACGGTATTGCAGACAGGTATAGTAAGTCAAAAAATGAGAATGTTGGTCAGTAAAGTGACATAATTCATTGTAGGCCCCAAGTGAAAGCACAGGGGGCACAGTTGTTATCTCAGCCATCTTCACAATGTAACAAGCTTATCAAGTACTGTAATCTTTGGGTGAAAAAAAGTGGTGCTAAGAAACGGAAGAACTCCAAACATGTCTTTTTAAATATGCATTTTTATAATCCTACTAACATCTGTACAATATTACCAGAACTATTACGTTTAATTTTGAGAATGCTTTGTTTCTAGCTGATGTTGATATATTTGCCTTATAGAATGAATTTATCTCAGTAGCCACCCAATGGTTACAATACAGAAAGCATTTTCCTGCACTGTGCTGACAATTTACATCAGTCTAGTTCTGAGCTGATCATCTGTCAGAAAAGTGAAGCATACTTTGCTTCTTGGAGTCTCCATTCAGCATTAAATGATTTGGGATTCTTTAAAATGTTGGGTTTAGGGTGAATTTCCCATTGACAATAAATTATAATAGTGTATTGATTTGGACTGGAATTTTTTTTTTTAAATTAGTGCCTTTGTGGAATAAGAAGTAATGCATAGTGTTAGGTGGTGATCAGAGTCCAAGTGCTTAGAATTTTTACCTTATAGCCTCCTATAAACTAATGTGTGGCTCACGTGTAATAATTGTCACAGAGAACAACTGGCTTTACATGCTCTCTGTGTAAAATTTTAGCTTATCTAGATGTGGGATAATACTGGTTTGAGTTAAAATGTGAAGCAATAGTTTTTTACTGTGGTCTTTGAAGTTTTTAAAATATAAAGTGTCTGTAGACAATGTCACTAGATTTTAGTGTAATGGCGTGTGCTTGTCTAATAGTAAGACTTTTGGACAAAACAACAATTTTCTATAAGCAGATGGCTCCTTAGCCCATTAGTTTATATGCATTCTCTGTTTTCTTAATTATGGTGTAATGGATTTTTTTTCCCCGACTTCCATGGGCTTGGATGATCCTTGTGGCTCCTTTCCAACTCAGCATATTCTGCGATTAAATCATGGGAGTTTTGAGAGGCAGCCTTTCTCTGTTGGAGTCATTGTATTGAAAGCTTGGAGAAAAAGAGAAATTAAACTCGCCCCAATAAAATTTTTATCTCCTAAGGACAGATGTGAACAAACTGAGGGTTTAGATAAAAGGCTTCTGTCTTCCATAACTACAAGTACTGTTCTTTTCACAAGCTCCAAATCCATATATATAGTTCTTAGAATTTGATAAGAACTTGGTTTGAAAAAATGTTTTTACCTGGAAAAATGGTGATCCTTTGCTGCTGAAACAATACAATACAATTTCAAAATTACCCCAGTAGAGCAAATTTGTAGAAGTCTTTAAGTCTGTTTGCTCTGCAGCTATCTGTGCCTGTGTAGTGTTATAAAAGATGAAATCCAAGATGTTTGTACTGTAGTATGGCAAAATGTATTTGAATTCTTAAAACATTTTCATTTCACAGTAATATATGCTGAGTAATTTAAACTTGTTTGCTGCAATCTCCAAAGCCCTTGGCATTTTGAATGTCTCAATAATAGCAGTTGAACTTAGTCTTTTGTTTCTGCATTTTCCTTGAGGTGCTACAGTTACTCAAGGCGTAGTTTTTTTTCTTTTAGTGAACTGTCATGTTACCATTTTAAGACCTGTAGAACTAATGATCTCCAACTGGCACGTTTTCACTTTCACACCAACATCTCTTTAGTGACCAAACGCTGTTTTATTTTAACTTTTTCGATGAGCTTTTGAGGAACAAATTGATGATCTGAGTTTACTTGTAGTATGGTGTTTACATCCTGAGAAATTTAACACAACAATAACATTCTTCAAACAGTTTAAGCAGAAGATTAAATAGTCAAAACATACTATTTTTGTGTATATGAAAGTCGTTGCACTCTAGAGAGTCTGTACCCTGATAGGATGTGTAAGAGCACAAAGAAAAAGGCAAGACAAGTGAGAACAAAATACTGAAAAAAATAGTGTTCAGCTTCACACTCTCTATGAAAGTGTTGTACTTGCTATAAAAATCCTGAAAGGCAACAGAGAATTCATATAGTCAGGTTTTTGGTGCCTCCAGAGCATTCATTCAATATAAGAAGATGAATTGTTGGAGAGAAATACTTTGGATGCTACTCACCATATTGAAGTAAATCAGAATACTTTGACAGTTGTTTCAGACTCAGGATTGTGCTTTTCAGTTTTCTTTACATTAGTCAATGCTATTGTCAATTTTAATGTTAGTCGCAGTATCTCTTTTATATATCTGAAATATACCACATTTCTTTTCTTCTGTTTTATGACAGATCCAGCCCCACAAACTGTGACCAGAGTTCTGCATGAAATTGTATCATTAAATGTGCCCAGTGCGTGAAAGATCATTAGCTGCAAAAACGCACCATTGATAGTTTAAAAGCAGACAACCTTGCTACTAATTTTTGTGGTTTTATTCTTTGAATCTCGATTAACCACATGGTTATGTGTGTTCTTGAAGGTCACGAGTTACTCTCTGAGTTACAGCAGCGTCGATTCAATGGGTCTGACGGAGGGGTCTCCTGGTCTCCGATGGACGATGAGCTGCTGGCTCAGCCGCAGGTCATGAAGCTGTTGGACTCCCTCAGAGAGCAGTACACCCGCTACCAGGAAGTTTGTAGGCAGCGAAGCAAACGCACACAGCTGGAGGAGATTCAGCAGAAGGTAATGCAGGTAAGCTTGGAGTTGTTCTTGACTGCTCTGAGGCAGAGCTTTGAGCTCAAGTCCCAGACTGTGCTTTCTGCAAACTAAAAACCGGAGGGGAGACCTTGATGCCTCCCGTCACTCCACAAATGTCAGTGTGCTAGTTTTCCTCAGTACTTCACACTGTGGCTGCCACAGTGACTTTCCAAAGGCTGTTCTGATATGTGGAGGTTGTTATAAACGTGCTCTCTTGCCTTGGGGCTGCCCCTTTGCTGTGCACTGTGGCAGTGCATGGCTGCGTTGTTGGGAGGTACAAATGCCTGCCCTGCTGGCAAAGAGAGGAACATTCACAAGTGAGACTTCTCTGACTGAGAGTCAGCTTTGCTTGAGAGTTGAAAACCTTCCCCTGCCTGTGTCATTTTAAGTTCCTGTCACTGAAGATAAGCCGTTATTTATTCCTTTATTTGTCTAATGCTTGGGGGTTTAACCTAAGCTGAAGTGCTTAAACTCTCTGTATTTCAAGGATACCCCGACAAGAATGAATATAAACTTCCTGATCAATTGCATGTTAAAGGTCATGATGAACTGGCTTGGTCCTTTGGAAACAGGCATGTAATTAGCACTTCCAACATTTTCTCAGCAGTGTCTCAGTAGAGAAAATCAAGGAAATGGAATTGATTTATTCTTCTTGTATTTATCACTTGAAATTAGATTTGTCTATTTTTAAGATTCTGTATAGTTAGAATATGCAGAAAATGGAATAGATAATTGCTTTTAACCTTTCGACGTTGGCATTTCTAATGCATGAGGAGTGCAAGTCAAGTGCTTTCACTTTACGGCATTGTAGATATGGGTAAAAATAAAAACTAATCAATTTTGTGGTGTCTAGCAGTGAAAATAGAAATCTACTGAGGAGATAATTTTAATTTATATAATAATTCGATTACTGTAAAAAAATCTAGAAAGCAAATGTCATCTGTTGGTATATTGAGCTGGAAGTATTAAAAATATGTGAGAGATTAATGTAGTTCTATATAGAACATATCAGCACAGCTGTGGGTATAATCAGGTGAGATTTTTTTCCCGTGTTAAAGTTTGTGGTTGAACAAGATGTTATTTATATTGTACTTTGAGAAACTGACATTGTTAATGCATTTAAATAGAATTGTTTACCATTACTCAGCCTCGTTCTGCAATATTTGTAGTAGAAATAGTTACTTGTTTGCTCTGTGTACACTACAGATGTTACCTGGCAAGTGAACTGAGTTTCAGTACACAGGAAGAATGTGTTTTGCTCTTTTACCAAACTAATCAGTTTTATAAAGTGCATTTAAAAGCTTTCTAAATGGCATACAAATATTTGAGGAAAAACTTACTAAATCTAGGAAATTATTTAGTTTTCTTTGGGTTTACAGCAAAAAATTATGCTAACAAAGAGTTAAAGGCTAAAAGTCAGAAGCTAGCGATGTACAGAAGGAAACCAATGGGGGAAAGTGTCGTGGAATTTATTTTGACAAAATAAACAGAAGCTGCCATATAACATGCTTGCAGTACTTTCAGTTAGAATGGGTGTTTTTCCCTCGTATTGCTGTTATTTTTTTCTTTCGTGTTTTCATCTTCTGCTAGCTTTCTTGAGTTACATTCCTATTCCATTACTTGTATACCATCTTATATTGCTAACCACTCCTGGCTTGCTTTTGTGTTCCTGCTTCAGTTTCACTGTTTGCTGCTTCTCCTTACTGTGACCTGCTTAGTTCTTACTCCCATCTCAAAGCCCTCTTATCCATGACCGACTCTGTCCCTTATGCCTTCAATATGCTACCCTCTCTTTTGGATTACCCCTTTTGCTTCTGTTCCATGGTTTTGGTTTCCTCTCCTTTGTCTTTCATTCTGTAATGTAAAGACTGCAATGACTGTCAGGTGTTTTGTAATTAGCAGTTTTTCTAAACACTGCTTATGATTGTAACTCTGTATGTTAGGATAAGTTCCAGCTTTGTCCCTCTTTAGGCAGAGGTGTTCATCGCTATTTTTCCAATCTTAATTCACAAAAATGAATGTGAGGTCTTGCAGTAGTCTTGTCATTAACGATTTTAAAGTTTATTTTATGAAAATTACATCACATTTTTCTGCGTGTCCCCTAGTAACTCTTCCCTTCTCAGTTTAAGCATCTGTCACAAGAGCAGCCACGTGCTGGCCTGAGCAGTTGCAGAGTCAATGCAGTAGTTTCTGTAAACTTGTAATGGGGAGGTGGGCTTGGGTCTTGGCCAGAGAGGGCAACTGCTGAGCAGTAGCCTTGTACACTATTTCAGACCTGCATGAGAACTGTCATTTCCATGTGGAAGTTTTCCAGGCCACTCTGACCTTAGAGGGGGACGTCCGGGTCCCTTCACTTCTAGGTCAGTTCCATATTTAACCAGTAACAGCTGTGCAGAGATGGTGAGCACAACAGGAAGTTTCTCTTTAAACAAAAAGAACCTGCAACTGTAGAGTCTTGATTTATCTTAGAAATGATAAAAGCAACAAAGATCCAGGATGCTTTTGGAGCAACAAATACATGGTCTGAAACAGTGCTTCAGCATGGGGCAAAAAAGGGCAGATACATAATGAGTGAAAGATGGAGTGAATTGAGTAGCCTTCTGTAACGAGGATTATTCTTGATTACTGTTGCAGTGCAGTCTAGCAGCACTAGGAAAATGGTCCAATTAGTCCCCGTTTCATTTGTCTCCATGGTTATGGGGTTACATTGTGTATTGTATTATGTTTCCTGAAAATCTGTGCGAAGCTGTTTTGTGATCGATGTTTAAACAAAAGTCACATTAAAGAGAGGAAGCTGGCTTCCTATGCCTTTTTATTAAGGTTCAGAATCTGGAGGTATTCCTGCATTTCCTTACTTCAGGACTCCAATAGTAAGTGACTTCTGCACTTGGTTTCATTGTGGCTATCTCTGTTTTCCAGATATTTAAAAATTTATCAGGAAATTTTTCCGTAGATACCATCTGATAATTCAAATTTGTGTAAGGAAACCAAAATTTGAGATATTCTGCTTTGCTTTGAGTAATATTTTCATCAAAAAGTAGTTTCAAAATAATAATAATAAAAGAAATAAAATACTATAGTCCAGAGTTGTATTGCTCTGACCCTGCAAAGACAAATTCCATGAGATGTGGCCACAAAAATTCTGTAACAGGTTTCTGTTATTTGAATAGACCAAGTTAGTGTGTAAGTTTAATTTTGAAATAAGTATGTATCCTGTACCTGAGTGTTAGTATATGCAGCAAAAACAGGAGAAAGCTCTCAGGTGTGAGGTTGAATACAGCTGTGCATCATAATCACTTGGGCAAAAAGAATTTCTAGTTTGAACACAAGAGGTCCATTATCATTGTGTTTTGAGCTCATTTATTGACAAGAGATGTGAAATGACAGGTGTCTGTATGAAAAATCTTGTAGCTGCCACCTGTTTTCATGGAGCTGAGAGGCTAAGGTTAATGAAAAGTATTTTCTGCTTAAAACCTTGAAGGATTGAATGGATTCAACAAGAAGACTTCTACAGAGCTGAAAAAGATCTGTTTTTTTAATTAACATATGTTTATTTTTATTTCCGCTTGTGTTACAAAATTCTGTGTGTACCAGTTTTTGTATAATTGATTTGCTACTTTGTTTTTTATCATCTTTATCTTACTGACAGGTAGTCAACTGGCTTGAAGGACCTGGATCAGAACAGCTGAGAACCCAGTGGGGAATAGGAGATTCCATTAGAGCTTCACAAGCTTTGCAACAGAAACACGAAGAGATTGAGAGTCAGCACAGTGTGAGATTTCCCATACCTTTTTCAAGTATCAAAATAATTCTAAATACATGCAGTTATGAGCAATGTATTTTGGTTATGAGTATCTAGGAATTTTGCATACTGAATGATGTTATGCGTTACAGAGGAAATTACCCGAGCAGTTATAGGACTAATATGGTCATTATATTTGCATGTTATTAATTTTTTTCCATTGTGGAAAAATACTGATTTCTGTCTGTGATTTTTCTTGAGTTTAGTATGTTACAGCGGCTCTTAAATTTTCATGTTGAGTAGAAGAGATAAATTTAATTTTTCCTCCCAAAATGTCTGAGAAGTCCTGCATTTCTCAGGTGACTAATTTAATGTTTTTGTCTTTGTTAGACTACACTTACCAGTAGCTGAAACTGGCTTAAGACTTTCATTGATCGAGACTTTAGATATACTTTATGTTCATAATGAAATCCTGAGGATGCTGTTTTGTAACTACACTAACTTGCTGCCTTTGCTTCTAATTTTGAATTCTTCCTAAGCTTCAGTAGAATTTTGTCTTTCCATCAGATGATTAACTATAATTAGGTTATGAATATTCAGTGCTCCCAAAGGGAGTTTTGCTCTCAGTGCTGTTCACCTTTTCTGACTTTCCTTGATGTAGACACTGGCAATTCTGTCCACTTTTCCGAAGTTCCCTTTACAGTCATGGCAACAAAAATAGTCACTGGGTTATAGTTTTTCAGATGCAATTTAGGGGAAAAAAAAACCCCAAACCTTTAGTCTGAGAAATGCAGCACCCTAGACAACACTTGTTCTACTGACTCCACCTTCAGTGAGTATGGTTTCCTTGCTACATGCAGCAGTGTAGGTGTCTGTGTTTGGTTAAGTAAATGCCATCTCCTCTCTCTTGTTGCTTCAAGCTCTTCAAGCAGCGTGGAAACCAGTACCTTCTGAAGTGTAAAACATCTTGCATTTGAAATCTTAATTGGAAAGAGGAAAAACCAAACTCACAAACACCCTAGACTACCTACTTCATTGACAAAAATAAATTTGTGTGGTTTAGTTATATAGGTATTTCAAACTGAAAAGAGAAAACAAGACTGAACATACTTTGTTTTCACTTGGATATCTGTAACAGAGAACTGTGATTTAGCTGGGGCTAAATGCAGTCCTTGAAATCATTGAAATCCCACTGAAGTTTTCAGGCTGCCTTACAGTGTGCTAAAGCACTGGCAGCATGGAACACAGCTTGGTTCTCAGGTGCTGGCAGGAGTCTACAGAAATAAAATACGTTTTTTCTGACTACTTTGTACCAAAAGAAGTAATTGGAAGACCATTGCCTACCTTAAATTTAGATTCCTGTTTAGACGTTAAAACCATTTTTTGGCAACAGCACTAGAAAAATGTGCTTTACCTTTTTCTTTGGTTTTTAGTGTATGCTTCCTCTTTCATTGTTTTCCTGTTTTTTCTCTCTTAATAATTGAATTGACAGTTCGTATGCTTGCTTTCTTTCATCACCTTCTGTTTATGTTGATTATAGGGTTTTGAAGAGACTTGCAAAAATGTTTGATTTGTTTTGAAGATACTTTTTTACTTCAACTTACTCTGAAGTGAAAAACTAATTTCCATTGGGTACATTTTTGTTTGGGTTTTTTGTGGGGAGAGGGCGTTTGGGTTTTTTGGGGGGTTTCATTTTCTGATAGTTTTATTCACGAGCAATACGCTAGAACTGTTGTTTTTGAGCAGGGCTTTTCTCTGTGGGTTTGAGCTGTCACATACAGCTGTGCCTCAGTTCTCCCATGGAAAAGATCAGAAACACCCTTTTTATACCTGGTTTGCTGGTATCTTAATTTTACTGATAGCTTGGTCAAAATCAATTGCTGCAACTCTTACTTACTGTAATGCTAAAAATAAAAACTAATAAAAAACCCAAAAACCCTAAACCTTATCAATCTAAACTTTTTTTGGCTTCTCATGTTGTAGTTTTTGTCACACTCAGCTGGATTTGTATGTTCAGTGTCAAAGAGCTATTTCTGTGAAGTGATTGTGCTGAATCCATATATCTATAGTACACGTGTCGCCATGGAAGATGTTTTCACATTATATCGTTGTAGTTACCCCTTTTGGGACAGATGAGAGATTTATTCTGCTCTTAAATGTTTGGCTGATTGCTAATTTAACTTTTTCATTGCTTTCTCTTTTTTCTCCTCCTTGCTCTTTTCATACTCTCTTTTTTTTCTGTGAGCAGATGGTAGAGGCAGCTTTGGGTAAAAAGAAAAAAAAGTCAGAATATGGATATTTATACTCCATTTTGCATGATTTGTAAATAAATGATGCAAAAGCTGAAGACATAATTTACAAAATTCTAAACATCCCAATAGGAGCGAGACAAGAATACAAATTAAATCAAATATTGTAGGCCAATAGATGGTGCTGTTCCATAGAAATGCACAGGACACTTCAAGGTCAAAATTAGAGCTGTTGAGCAAACACATTTTGCTTTACAGGCATCTCAGTCATGCAGGATGTGAATGTGATCTGGAGGCATCAAGCTGTTTTTAAATCTCCCCAAATTCTTAAATATTTGAACTATTTTCCTCTGCACATACACCACCAGGACAACATAACTAATTCTTATGTATGTATTCAGAAATCAAGCCATGTGAAAAACAAATCTGCACATTTTGAATTGAATAGTATAATGCCTTCTTTCAATAAGAAACAAGGATCATTTTGAAGTTTCTGTGCATGGACGCTCTTTTATTCAGAAGATAGAGATTACTTCCACTTCGTCAACAGCAGTATTTTTTCTAAATATTTTAAGGAAATTATTGCTAGTCTTAGTCACGTCACTGAAAGTAACACCTGGGTAGTCCTGTGAACAGCTTTTTATAATAGCTGATCGCTTGGCAAAAGGCCTTTTGTTTCAGTAGACCACTCCAGACATTTAAGCACTAGAAATTTGTTTAAAAATGGTGTAATTCCTCTTTTGGTGGAACTCTGTGCTGGGACTCGGAGACATGCCTTGTGCTCTTCCCATCTTTCTGCACTAATTTTTTTTATACTACAATGCATATATTAGCATGTACTAAGCACTTTATTGAGAGTTGATTTGAAATTGGGAATATTTTTTCTTTCTCTGTGAGATGTCGTAATTATAGTGCAATCTGTAATAACCTCCTTTTTCAGTCTGATTATTTGTTAGCCTGCAATTGCATGTATGCCATTTAAGAGAAATAAAATTGTATTTGGCATTTTTAATTCTTCATCTTCTTGTGTTTCTAGGAGTGGTTTGCTGTTTATGTTGAGCTTAATCAGCAGATAGCAGCTCTTCTAAATGCAGGGGATGAGGAGGACCTTGTGGAATTGAAAGCATTGCAGCAACAGCTGAGTGATGTGTGTTACAGGCAGGCCAGTCAGCTGGAATTCAGGCAGAACCTGTTACAGGCAGCACTTGAATTCCACAGTGTTGCCCAGGATGTAAGTGTTTCTTTTTCATTTTTCACAGGCTCACCTGTCAATAAATTAGTGTCTTAGTATTGTAAATGTTGAATAAATTGGAAAAATATTCAGGGAGGTGAGGGGAAATATAATGTCACTTGGAAAATGCTGTAAGTCATCATTTAATGTAATTGAAACACTAAGAAAATTGGTTCCCCCCTTTCTTAGGAGGGAAATACTTTGTAATATGTCTTACATTTCAGTAGTGTTTGAAATAAAAAGGTTACTGGTTGAATAGTTACTTTTTCGCCCCTCTTTTTTCTCTTTATTCAGAGGCATAGGCATTAATTCAACTGGAATTTGCTGTAACTTTTCATAGTTTCTTTTTTTAAAATGGCATATTCCTTTCTTATACTCTTCTTAAAAAACAAGTGGAATCTTGGCTTCCTACTCTCCCACCATCTGGGGATGTATGCTCTTGGAATTCTACAAGGCAGATGGGTCATTTATCTTTCATCTTGACTTTCATTTCCTATAGCTGCAAGGAAAAATTTGAAACTGACAAATTTCCAAACATTTAGAATATTGTAGACCCAACCGTCTGAAGCTCAAACTTCTTTTTAAATATCAGCATTTATGTTGTTCTTACATTTTAGTTGTCTCAGCAATTGGATGGTTTACTAGGAATGTTGTGTGTGGATGTAGCACCAGCAGATGGAGCATCAATTCAACAAACATTAAAACTACTGGAAGAGAAATTGAAAAGTGTTGGTAAGCAAGATATTTCTGCATTTCAGACACACACATTCTAATGAACGCATTACAGGGGGAAGAAACAGTAATCCCTTTTAAAAAGTCACCAAAAAAGCAGGGGAAAAAATATTGTCACTTCTGATTCCTCACTATGTAATGCTCCACTGAGCTACTTTGGACTGGCTTATGCCTACTATATCTACTATATAGTAGTTCTGTCTGGGAAAATGATCTTGATCTGGAACTGTTTTCTTTTAAATGTTTTACATCTAGTATATATAATGTTGTATGACATTATCATGCATTTCATCTGTAAACAAACTTCTTTCCCCCATTAATCTTCTTTAGTGCCTTGGGATTATAGTGCTTAGATGATCTTTTTGTCTCCAGAGCTGACCCCTTGATGATTAAGGTTTTATCCACTCAGTTTTAGAATGCTTGTACTGAGTGTTTTGCAGTAGCTTTGAATGTATGTGTGAATAAACGGCACATTGAAGGTTGTTACCTTCAATACCTGTCAAGCATATGGAGTTAATTATTTCAGTTGGAAGGGATCTGCAGTGATCAGCTTGTTCATTAAGTTGTGGGAGAAAGAGCTGCAAAGAAAAATCATTTATGGTAGAAACAGTTATGATTGGAATATAACAGTTTGATGCATAAATGAGATATTCCTTCAGGAAAACAGACAGTAGAGCTGCCAAATAAGAGATGTAACAGCAGATCCCAGGGGTTGGCAAATTTCAGTGTAGAAAATTGTATCAGCCATATCAGATGTATTATAAAGCAGTAACTTCTGCCAGCAGTGGAAGAACATTTAGGCTACAACTGCTTAGCAGTAATAAATATTTTAGGAATTGTGTAACTGTGTGGATGAAAGACATTAATTATCTATGTATATGCTGAGAAGCTGACTCGTTGTCAACTTTTACTCCTTTTCTTGTTATCTGCTAGGTCAGAAAATAGCAAAGCCTTAGTTCTTTATTAATATAGACAAATGCTTACTCCAACCTGAGTTGGAAAGGGCAGTGGAAGACATAATGATGCCCTTGTCATTTTCCAGGTTCCAGTCTTCATCCGTGTATGATTCTGTTTCATTTTATCTCTCTCCGTTGAGGAAAAAACCCACCAAATTTATGAGTGACCACTGACTTTTTTATTCCTTTCTCTTATTAGACTTAGGCTTGCAAGGCTTGCGTGAGAAAGGTCAAAGTCTTCTTGATCAGATATCCAACCAGGCATCATGGGCCTATGGGAAAGATGTGACCATTGAAAACAAAGAAAATGTGGACCATATCCAGGGAGTAATGGAAGATATGCAGCTTAGAAAACAAAGGTAAGAACAACAATTCTACTCATTAAGATTTTTGTGTGTTAACAAGTCACTTTATATACAATTTAGTTTGTTTTAAAGACCTCAATTTGTTTTATATTCAGTTAAGGGATGTAATAAAACTGTAATTTATATTTGTAGTATATTTGAATGAGACAGAAGCTTCCCTGACTAATCTGTGGTAGCGTGTTCCTAAAAACAAGCACCTTTTGTATTTTGGTACTGGAGGGAGTATTTGAATGCTTTCCTGTGCTTGTTAATGCTCAAAAATGATACATTTCTTTTATATGGAGTTATGAAAATATGCAAGAGGCATCTTTTATATGTTAGCAGTTTGAGATGGAAGTATAATACGACTACAGCAGTGGTGATGGGTGCAAAATCACGGATTAAACAGACTTGTTTATCCTCTTTATCACAAGCTCTATCCTTTGAGTATGGTATTTTCATTCCTGAAGATAGGAGGACAAATGAGATGGTGTTGGAGGGGACAGGGTACAGAATGGAGGCAGAGATTTCAGTTTTCAAAGTGTGGGGGTTTGTGAGTTTTGGAAAACTGTAGAGTGGGCGATGAAGTTGCAGTTGAGAAAAATGTTGGAGAGAGTTGAATTTATAAGAAGGATGGATTTTGCCATCATCTTCTTCCTCCAAAATTTGATTATTTTTAATTAAGGATGTAGTAGTACTGGATATTCTGTAGTACTGCCCATTTTTTCTACTCAACAGTGTGAAAGAATTAGATGCTATTGCCGCTATTACTGCTGGAACCCCTGAGACAATTTAATACTGTCCATAGAAGGGGCCTGAAGTTCAAGGGCATTGGCTGAGCCAAAGGGTGCCTCTAGGCAACAGCAAGGTCTAGTGAGCATCAAATTGCCCATTTTACAAATTAATTCTGCTATTCATAAATTGTTTTCTTAGGGAGCTTAGTGTAAGAAACCATGTGTTTTGGTAGTGCTTAGAGAAAATACTGTTTTAAGTATGCCCTCTGAATCCTATTAATTTAAGCAATACTTGTGTTTAGAGGACCAGCTGCAAAAAGCTACAGAGGACATGTCACTGTGCAATAAAATGGCAGCTGGAATTCCGTACTGAGAAAAGAGATGTACATGGGAGAAGGAAAGACTTTCTATACACAGTAATGGACTCTGAATCAGCTGTGAACTCAAAACATAAACATTGGAAGACTTGCCAAAATTGCTTTAGTGTTCAATCATACAGGCAAAAGCAAGTAGATTGCTAAGAATTGCTAGGAAGGGAATAAAAAAACTGAAAGAAGAATGTCATTGTGTCCCTGTACAGATTGGTAGTCCATTTCTGCTTTGTGTTACACAGTTATGGTCCCTAATCTTAAAAGGGTTATAGAATTGTGGGAAGTCAATTAGAGGACTAAAATATCAATAAAATTTCCAGGCAAAGGTATGAAGCAGCTTTCAGATGGCGAATGATTAAACAAAGTTCTTTAGCCTGGATGAGAGACAAAAAAGTAAAAGGACTAAGTGTCTCTCAGTAGCATGTAGTGGTATTTTTTGCGACACTTAATTTTATTTTTATTCCAAGTTCTGTTGAACATTTCTTGTTATTTACATACACACGTATTGTAATGTTTATTTTTAGGGGCATTTTGCTGCTTTATTTATGCTTTTGGAATCCATAAACTTTTCCTGCATTATTAGAGCAGCCGATTTCCTTTCTGTAAGCATTACAGGACATGTAACAAAACACAGCGTGCTAACAAACTGTTCTTTGGAAGTGCTTATGTTTGTAACCAGTTTGGAAAAAAATCATGCACATAGTCTTTTGCATTTGCTTATAAAGCCGACTGTTGTTGACATTAGTGATTCCATTTGCACTGAACAGGAGCATGAGTCTTGCCGTCTACTTAGCAGGCTCCGAAATTGAAGTGGAAAGCATTCTGCTGAATGTATTAGCTTAGCTCTTTCTGTGGAAAGAGGGGAGCTTTCAATACTTGTTTTGGAATTCTGGAGAAAGAACCGCAAACTGTGCTCAATTCAGAACAAGATAATTAGGGTTAGTTTTTATATCAATTAGATTTTGAAATGCTTCCTGACAAGTATAGCGAAGGACATGATCGTATAAGGGTTCCGATGTTACCACCTTTAGTAAGACAAAAAAGAATGGAAAAATATCCATTTACAGTCCTCATTGTATTCATCATGAAAACGTTGCTCCCAACAAACAATACGATTAAGAATTATGCCAGGTTGAAGCCAACTTTCATCTGAATTTTAGTAGGATAAAGTCTGTTGTAGCCACATAAACCTCTGTGTGGCAGAGCTTACCAGTGCAGCAAGGTAAGGAACCTGCGATGCTGCTGCAAGACCAGCTGTCTCTGGTGTTGCTGCCTCCAGCTTAGCCATGTCAGGAATCTTGAGGATCATAAGAGTGGTGACTTGGAGTGCTCAGTTCTATTTCTTGCAAGTTTCTTACTGTCCTCTGAGGCATTAGCTGTTTTGGCCAAGCTAAGCAGCTTTGATCACCTTTTCATGAACACTTGTGTCTTAATGTTTCTCCCTTGAAAACATTGTTGTCAAATTCAGAGTGTTTTGTGTCTGCTGTACACGTGTTGATGAGTCTTTCTGTGCTGCTGTTTAAGGTGTGAGGATATGGTGGATGTGCGGCGGCTGAAGATGCTTCAGATGGTGCAGTTATTTAAATGTGAAGAGGATGCTGCTCAGGTATGGAAATACCTCTAGAATTTCATCATTCTGGTCTTTGTAGTCCACTGGGTTAATTTATGGGGGCTTGTAGTTTTACAGTATTTTTTTGTAACTTTCAGATGTAGTTTTATTTAGGGAATATATACAGTAAAAACAAAAGATATAGCAATGTCTGAAAATAGTATATTTGGTGATTGTATGCATGGTCTACCAGCTTGTGACAGCTCATTTAACTTTTTTTATGTATCAAAAGCATATGCTAGTACTGAAGTAATGCCACCCTCCTGGATTAATTTCTTTTTAATGCATTAGTTTTTATTCTTTTGGCTTGTTTTTAAGGCAGTAGAATGGTTAAGTGAGCTGTTGGATGCTCTGCTGAAGACACACATCCGACTGGGAGATGATGCTCAAGAAACAAAAGTTTTACTGGAGAAACATCGAAAATTTGTTGATGTTGCACAGGTGAAATGTGTTGGTTTTTTTTTTTGTTTTAATGGGAGGGATTTTTGTTTTTTTTTTTTTTTTTTTTTTTGCAGTATGGGGTTTGTGCAGTTTCACATCCTCTCCTAAACAGAATCAGTGTATGTATGGACAGTCATTGAACAGCTGTCACTGGTCTTACTGGTTTGCCTCAATGCTTGAATGAAATTGATTGCTGAAGCTGGCGATGGGCCTGATCAGATGTTGCAGTTCCATCAAGAGCAGCAACGCTGCAGTTATAATATCTTAGTTAACCTTCACACAGGCAGGCGAACAACCAAAGTTCATTGGCTTTTGTGAAAGATACATTTCAAACAGTCTTTAAAATGACTTTTAACAAGCTGGGCTGTTTTCAGGTGCTTTGTCAGTCATTTACTGCTTTTAGGAGTGTCTAATTTGGACTTGTTAATTAACAGAGGTGATGTTTTCTAATTCCTCCTGTTACGCTGGAACTGATTTTCTCTTTTGATTAATAAGAGTTGAGGTGACAGGAAGCTCCTTTGCTGTTACAGTGATGAGCCTCAGTGCACCTGGATGCTGGGTGGTCACCATAGACAGTTGTCTCAGCAGTGGATATCAAGTATCCCTTGTAAGATCCAAACAGCTATTCAGAATTTTTGGGAAGCACTCCTCTTTTGCCAGTGTGAACACTAGACAGCAGGAGATATTGGAATTTTTTTTAAGAGTGAAAGCACTGTTTGGTCATTAAAATTTTATTCTTACTTCATCAGCATTTTCTAGTAGACCAGATTAGTTCAATGTACTTTGTGAACCTAAATTGTAGAGCTTCCATAAACTTGCCTGCCGTTGCTTTAAGACGCTATTTTGCCCCCAAGTGAAGTGCAGAGTTTTTACATGCACTTACTCTCCCATCCCCTCCAATTTTTAGAGTACTTACGATTATGGGAGACAGTTACTGCAGGCAACAGTGGTCCTGTGCCAGTCCTTGCGATGCACTTCAAGGTCCTCAGGGGACACACTTCCCAGACTGAACAGAGTGTGGAAACAGTTTACAGTGACTTCTGAAGAAAGAGTACACCGGCTGGAAACAGCTGTTGCATTTCATTCAACCGCTGAAAAGGTGAGTGTTGTGTTTTTTAAGAAGAAAAATTTCTTACCGAGTTTATGCAAACAAAATGTAAGAAATATGAAGTTGCCAGTGTGTATATTTACCCTTTCTAAATATTAAAAAAAACCCAAACCAAAAGAATTCAAGTATATTTTTCCAACTGTTAAATTCAGTACTTAATGTAATAATTGTTCATGTACCTATATTGGTATAGGGCCTGCTTAACAAAAAGGAGACCAGCCCTCTTCAAATGGGCACTCTGATATTGATGATAAAGCATTTCTCTGTGTGTTTTAGACTGTAAGTCTTAAAAGCCAGGAACACTTCTTTGTGCAAGGTATGATACAAAGCTATCAGGTCATTTACATTCTTGGGAGAGTTAAAGGTGTATTGCCCTTTAAGCTGTATGGATTTTGGATGGGATGACCTTCTCACAAACTGTGAATGAGGACAGCTCTCACCACTTTAGTTCAGTCTTGTTCCATCTTGTGTTTTGCACCTGGGAGGGTTTGAACATGCTTGCTGCTTCTTGAACACACCTCTACCTTGGTATGGTTTTCAAACTCCTATAACTAAATGTCTCACTGCTGCAGTCAGGTGATGTGAGAAGCCACAGAGGAGGATGAGCAGTGAACAACGTGATGAGGAATAGTTGCTATTCAGTAACAGCTTCCTGAAGGGGGAAAATACTGAGAGTTTTCAAATGCTTGAATTTGAGACAATGTTCTTTAATGTAGATCATGAGGGGTAGGGCTTTTTTGTCCACAGCTGGTTTTTCGTGAAGCGATATGTTTTAAAAAAGCAGTTTAGAGTATATATCTTAAATATTGACAATAAAATTGTGTGTAACTGCAAAAAAACCCAAGTCTTGCACATGGTAAAATAAATTCATTCTGTCACTGAAGGAGAGCAGGGATTCAAAGTTGATTCATGTGCTCCTTGGTTTTATTAATCTCTTATTTGTAGTAGTGGAAGATACTTTCAATTTGCAGGCATTGGAAGTTGATGGAAGTTCACAAAAGCAGAAATATATCATGTATACTTCCAGAGATTTACCTGATACCAAATCAAATTTTAGTGGTTCGTAAACTCCTAAAAGAGTGGAATCTCTTAATCCATATTATGAGCATTCTTTCATTATTGCAGTAGTTAATTGCTGGTTTTAGGGAGTCCTAAGTTTAAAGAAAAGTAAATTAATGGCTGACAAAACAATGCTCTTGTTCAAAAACCATAATTCTCCTTTCCCTATCAGACATATATTAATGAGTCTGTGTGGAAAATTGACTGTTAATATCTGCGCTGCTTTGGAAAAAAGTGCGAAGTGGCAGAGGGAGAAGTGGAAGAAAATACAGTACTGAGTACTAGTACTGGGTCACAATCCCATCTGGAAAGACTTGTGTTCAGAGTTCTTTAGTCCTACCTGTTCTGTGCCAGATGTGGATTTTAGTGTTGAAACATCTCGTAAGGGGCTCTTCTTTAACAACGGTTTTTTCCACTTTATGTGACTGTCTTGTGTGTTTAATGATGTAGGCTACTATTTTTATTAATTTCTTATTTGTTGTAGGAATATTATCTAGGAAGACTACTTTTTGTTCCCTTTCAGACGTAACGTAAAACTTTCTAATACAAAACAGTGGTAGCCCTGAACTCTCTTCTTAATGGACCTTAATCAATATTTTCTTTTCTTGAATTATATGAATATGTCAGTTGATCTCATGTGAATGCGGCAGTGAAAATGCCAAAAGAGCATTCACTCTGCCAGTTAATGGCACTTAAAAAACTATATGCTATCCCTTGTGTACTTTATTCTGTATTTTCTTACTTTTTTTTTTAAACAGATTTTGCAGGAATGTCCAGAGCAGCCTGAAGCTTTTAATGAGATGGATCAATTTGATGAAATTGAAGCAGTTGGGAAATCACTGTTGGACAGACTAACAGTGCCTGTAGTTTATCCTGATGGGTATGTAGAACATTTTTTCTAATGCCTTTGCAATAATGCTTTTGGTAAAGTTTTATAATAGTCTCATATGCAGAAGAATCCTGAAGGCATATTGCTGAAATAGAAAAGTGAGCATGCTGTTTTTATAAAGTTTGAAATTGGACCTGCCAGCTTTCTGTGAAAAAATGGGAAAGAATTTTTAATGAGTATTAGTGCACTGCTTTTCTAAAATAGTGACTTTTTCACACTGAATGACTATTAGATTTATGCATGCACAGTATGCAGAAGTAACAGAAGAATGACCAGTCCCAATCTCTTCTCCCTGAAAAAAGATACCAGATGAGAATTAGGGGCTTTTGATTTATTTATTTGCAATTCTAGCTATCCGAAGTCTTAAGCCAGTATATTGAAGATAAATTTACATTTGATTTATTCGGTAAACAAAACAATACTTCCCTCGAGGAGTATTCATACTAATTTTAAATTGGTAGTTCTCTTGAGCTACAAAAGCAAATTGAATTTGGAATCTCAGCCATAATAAAACTCAATTCTCTGTGTTTAATAACGTCTATTGCTATGCTGAGCTTGTAGTTAACTTCTACATGAGTTACAGCCAAGCTATGGAACAAGTCTCTGGTGTGTAGGATGCCACACCATAATGAAAAAGGTCTGAAAACAATATTTTGAATTAGAGGCTGAAATGAGATAGCATGAGGCAACTGCATTAATGGTTACCTGAAGTCTATCTGTAAAATACAGTTGCAGGAAGCTGGTTATGAAAATTTATTGTCATCTTATTTCCAAAATACCATATTCCTTCTGCAGCGTAGATCCTTCAGTAAGGAGTGCTCATCATGAAGATGGACCCAGGCCTGAATTTAGTAGTGATTTTTACTGTTATTTCAATAGTGTGTTTGAAAATAGTGGAGGATTTTATAGCTGTGGGGAAAAAAAAAAACAAAACAAACAAAAAAAGGCCCAAAGCCAGATCAAGAAGTGTTTGTTGAAGTATTTTTGTATAACTTCTGTGTAGCAGATTTTAGTGACCTGGCAAAAGTAGCAACTGTTCAATCCTGAACATTATTTCTGACTCCTCTGGCATTTCAGTAGAGTTTTGCATATCCCCCTTCACAAAAATGGTATAGTAGTTGTGCCGCATCTCAGGACCCCCTGCTCATCATCCTCGGCATTCTGGTTTTGAAGTGTTGACCAAACAATTTGCAAAAGGTTTGCTCATTATTAGAAATAGTTTTAGAAATTTAAGAACATGCAAAATGTCATAAATGCTTGGGGGCATTTTCGTCAGCCTGTTCACCTCTTCAGACTTTCTCCAGTATCATTTTGGGAGTTCAGGTCACTGTTCCCTGTCCTGCTCATGGCTTCTGCTGTGTATCAGGAGATGCTGTGATCTGAGTGCAGTTATGCTGTCTGACCAGTTCCCTTTTCAAATGAGTCTATTCCTGTGTCTGTCCACTTCTGCCTGTCTGAAAATCCTTTGTTCTCCTGCCATTTCCAAAGTGTACAGCTTCTCTGCTTTGCAACTAGACTTACTGCCTGTTCTTCTGAAACATGTGTTCTGTTCAAGCCCTCCCTTTGCTGAGAGCTTGGTGAGTGGTTTCCCTAACATTTCAGCTGTTCTTTGCTGCATTTGAATTACACAGCCAGGTGTTCTTTTCAGTTTGAGAGGTAGCTGGCATAATTTGACAGCATGTGGTTGGCTTAACATGTGAAGAGTCCTTTAATAATGCAGCAATTTTATAAACTCAGAATTCATGTATAGACAGGTATCATAGATTGTCACAGTATGCAAAATTGTCAGACTGGCTTGGGGGAGATCCAGAGAAGGGAGGTAAGAAATAGTGTTGGGAAGTATCCAGTTACACTTCTAGAATAGTGCCCTGCTGTTCAAATCACAGAATATTTTGGGTTGGAAGGGACATTAAAGGTCATCCAGTTCCAATCCCCCTGCCATGGGCAGGGGCACCTTCCACTAGCCCAGGTTGCTCAAAGCCCCATCCAGCCCGGCCTTGAACACTTCCATGGATGGGGCAGCCACAGCTTCTCTGTGCCAGTGTCTCACCACCCTCAAACTTCTGTTGAGAGTGTCTTTTGGCTATGAAAGGCTCATTGAGTATTTGTAACAATTTCATCAAAATTTGCTGCTGAGTCTTGTCACTAAGTCTCCAAAGCCTTTTAAAGGTGGCTTTTAAAAATGACAAGAGGAAAAAGTGGCGATTTTTCTTACCTGCTTTGTGTTCTCTACTGCAATTAACAGGTGTATTCATGTACCGACTTACTTTTTAATGATAATTTCTTGTGGTTTGGGTTTTTTCTAGGTCTGAGCAGTACTTTGGGAGCCCAAGTGATATGGCTTCCGCAGCAGAACACATTAGAGAGAAGATGAAGTTAGTTAGCCTGAAAAAGCAGCAGCTGAGACAACCAGAAGCCACTACTCCAGAGAGCTAATACTGACCTATGGATTCATAACAGGACTTCAGTTTGTAATCCAGCATGTTGTTTGCCTATTACAGAATTTGGTATAATATATTAAAATGCATTTCACAGCCGTTACGAGTCTCATCTTTTTTTCAAAGTAAATGTTCTCAGCATCTTAATACTGTACATCTATCAAGCCATAATTATTTAACATGCTATGAAACCATAGACACCAAGTATCTTATGAAAAGGAACTGTAAACTTTGCACTGAAATTTGCTGTAAAGCTTTACCTGACCTGTCAGCTGCTTCTTAGTTAGACAGCTGATGCAAGCTTTGAGTGGTGCTAATTAAAGTGTTAGAAGTTCCATATTATGAAACTCTAGTTCTTTGCTTCCCCCATGCCCAGGTGATGTAGTAATTTTAGACTGTAGGGAAAGTTCCTGCAGTGTAGACTGTGGTAAGCCTGTAATTTTAATTTGAAATACTTTTAAAAAAAAAAAATCATTTTTATTGTGCCAGTATGCAACCTGCCCATCAGATCTTTGATATATCAAATTCATTAAACAGATGTTTTCCTATTTGTATTGATAATGTATTAAAAGCTGTTTGTGCTTAATAAAAATCATCTTTTTAAAATCTAAGATAAGTTTGTTCTGGTCTCTATTTCCAAATATTGTTTATGTTACATTTTTATGATAAATGGTAGTAAAAATAATTACTCCCTCAATATATTTAGAAAGTCTATATCGTTTTTCTTATGAAATACATTGTAGCTATAAGGGAACTGCTCTTGAACTGTTACTGATAGGTGCAAAAGCCCATGCTATTTTTTTCTTTCTTTCTGATAGCAGTACTTGCACAAAAGTAAGATGATATTTGCATAAGTCGGTGTTACATTAATCATAGTTTTGTTCCCTTGTAAGACTGGCACGTGTCTCCTGTGCTTTATTTGTAAGTCCTTTGTTTCCCTTTGAGTGGAGAATCCTGAATAATGTGAATATCCCTGTTGGTACCTTTGTGGTTAAAGGTTTTCATGTAATGAAAGAGAAATTAACATGAGGTTCATAAACAACTTAAAGCCATGGGATTAGTAATAAAATGAAATTTATTCGGGGAAGGGAATTGGATTGAGACCAAATCAGCTGTGTGCATGGCTTGGTTAACTTCTTAATCTTCAGGATGCAATCAGGATACATTAATTGTTGCTCTGGAAGGTGGTGTGGGATCTGACCGTTTTAGGATACTGTGTGTGGAACAAACAACTGTAGGTCTAAGAACTTTGTTATCTCACTATACTTTGCTCACAGTAAAGATAATGCTCTCTTCCTACAGGCATTGATATTACTCTGCAGATTTTCCTGATGGATCTGTCATTCAAATATTATATTTACTTATTTGTCTTCGTTTTCTGCATTTTCTCCAGAGAAAAGTGATGTTTGAAATAAAGCCATTTCTCTATTAAAAAAATAGTAATTCCAAATTAATGAGTTACCTGTAAATTCAGTGATAAAGGTATTAAAAGTATTATTATGATAAAGGTATAGCTCTTGAGGTATTTTGGCAGAGGAAATACAATTTTTTTTTTTAATGCACTCAATGCAATGGTACAATATTACATTAGTATTAGTTTAAAACTAACTGAAGTTTTACAAACGTTACTTATAAAACAAAAAAGTTTTTGATATAATCTTTTCAAATTTAGTTGCTCAGTTGCATTTGAGAAAGTTGATGTTATTATGGCTAATATTTCATTTAGAAAAAACCCAAACATGAAAAGTGTGCATATATTAAATATAAAGTGCAAACACAAAAGTAAATTAATATAGTCATTAATAAGCACCATGTCTCCAGTTCTGCAGCATTTGTAAATTGAATCTACTTACAGTAAATAATGGTCTGCAGTATAAAATCTCATTAAAATATTAGAGTAAGCAAGTATTAAAAACATTTAAAATTATTTCCAGGGTTTTATTTTATTTTATTTTGAGGTTTTTAAAATCCAATTTTATTTTGGTTTTTTTATTTTATTTTATTTTATTACTTTGTTTAAGAGCTCAATACTGTATGCAAACCCAGGGCAATATCAGCAGCTCTTCACTCATTCCTGTGACAGCTGCATGCACAACTTGGAACTGATGACTGCTCACCCCAGTAACCCTGATGTTAATTTTGGCTCAGTGTGTGTAGTCCAATCTTGACACTGCTCTTATCTGTGTTTGACATTCCGAGGGGCCAGTGGATCCTGACTTTCACCTATTGACTCTAATTGAGCCTCTAATGCAGCATCTTGGTCTGTGCCAGCTTTTGCTCTCTCTCTGCTCTCCTCCTCTGGAATTCCTTGCCTTTAGGGAAATAAGTGTCTGGAAAGTGCTGTTTACCATCACTTTTCCATTTGCCCATTTTCTGTGTATCAAGAATGAGGGCAAGTAGTTTTCTAAGTTGTGTTGCATGGGAGTCTGCCAGATATTTCAAATCCTATGAACTCTGAGACTTCCTATGTTACTGAAACAGTGGAATAGACATCGTCTGTTAATACCGCTGTTGAATGTAACTGCTTGAGAGAGGGATTTTTGTGCTGGGCTTTACTCTTACTCTATCCCCTGTGGTTGTACTTGCTACTAAACTTTAGAAATAAACAACCTTTATTGCACACAAAGTCAATGGAATAGAGAGACGTGCTAAAAAGCAAAAAGCCCTGTGCTCAAGTAATCCATTGTTACTTTTTTGTGCATTTACTGCTGTGAACAGCAGTGGTGGCTCTACTTGTGGCTCTTGCTCTGCATTTTTTGGTTGCAAAACCAATTCAAGCAGTGGAGCTCCAAAAGATGCAAGTAGTTTGGATTTATTTAAAGTGAAATCACTTGCAGTGGAGGATACAGTGCTGCTAGGTGTGAGATGAGGAGATACCCACCAAAAGGGAAGGATTGATTGTCAGGATTGTAATTGTTACACCCCTCAGTACATTACAACTAATGACTTGGAAGTGATGCAGTCAATCCTGTTCATGGTAATGAAATGAATACCAAGATTTTCTATGTTCCTGTCAGCCAAGTTTGGATGTATTTGAAATGTTTCAAAATATGATCAGTATTTTGTCAGTCTTGCTGAGTGTAATCCTGAGTGTGCTTTTTCTGACAGTGAACGGAAAGGTGATTGACTCGGTAAGTGCCATCCCTTTTTCCTAGGGCATCACTTGCATCGACTGACAGCCATAGAAAATGCTTATACCTACAAGCTCTTTTATTGCAAAAGGTGTGTGGACTGTTGTATTACTTTCCATAAAAATGTTTGGTGCTGTTCACCACTTAACTTTTTATTGTGTTTAGTAGGATTAATGGGGGTTACATTTTTCTTTGAAAAAAACAGATTTGGATCATGGAGGCTTCCATAGCTTTGTGAGAGTGACTGATTTAGTGTTCAAATAAAGCTGCTCTGGAGGTGCAGCAGTGGGTGGAGGAAGGCTGTGTGCAGAGCAGGATCGTATAGCACTTCTTATTCCATCGTGCTAGCCAAGGATATCAGTGCCAGCTGACAAAAAGATGAGGGGAAGATTTTTTTTTCCCCTCAGAGTGAAAAAATAAAAGTGTCAGTAGGTCACGATCACAAGGCGAGATTGTCATGAGCTTTCTGCAACAGAAATAACATGTAATGGTGTTGTAATAAACTCTAGTTTCCTGAATTCTTTCTACAGGATAATTTTAATCTGTTTAAGGAGATTATTAAGAAGGAGGAAGAAGGAAAGCTTTTGGAGCTACGGGTTAAATTCTCTAATAGCACATTATGTAAGCTCCGAAGCTAAAATGCTGAGAAATGGATGAAAGCAAAGATTTGGTGATTCCTAACTTCTGAAGGATTGACTTCTTATCTCTACAGATTCTTCTATCGGTAAAAAGGGAGCTAGGATTGTAAAAATGCTAGGTTGTTAGATTTCTGTTCTAATTTAAAAAAAATAACCAGAATATTGATCGAAACATATAGAATAATAATGCATACATATGTAACAGATGCAAAGTACCTGAATGTGAACTGCAGAGCCAGAAACTGTTTTGAGTATCTGGAATTTGCACAACATTGTTCCAAGTAATTAATTAATTCATTACCTCTTTGGAGAGATATCATCTTTTCCAGGTTTGTGGAGAAGTGATACACTCTAAAAAGGCAAGTAGTCAAGCAGTTACACTACTTGTGGTTCCAGCTTGAACAGTCCTTTTGAGTCTTGGTGAATTGAGTCTTCTGTAGTGTGCCATTTCCACAATTTCCTGATGTGTAACAGTGCAGGCAATTGCAGAGTTCCTTCTGCAGAATCAAAATCAGATGTTAGGAAAATATTATGGGATATCATTTTAAAATTACTGATTTCCACAGTCATCCCAGTTTTGTTTTCTCCAGTTAAATGGTGGAGGGAATCACTATAGTACTGATGCCTGTCAAGACTGCATCTTAATTGAAAATTCTGTTAAAAAGTCTAATTGCATGCCTTCTGCAAGGATATGGAGTCAAGGAATATTTCAAGATATTTTTCATCTGACGCTCAGTGGAGATAGTTTTGTTGTGAAGGTTTACTGTGTGAAAATACAGGTAAGACTAAATAACCACACGAAAAGGAGATTGATTTCCCACTTCTAATGGGTGCCTTTATACAGATCCCCCAAAGACATGGTATTTTAGAACCATTTTTCTGTGATTCCAAGATTAGTTTGGAACATGAAAGTGAATCACTGAAGAAACTTGTGAGACTGCATCTGATTCTGTGAAACTGGAAGACAACATATCAAATATCAAAGATATTTCATCAGATAGATGCTTGTGTGACTGCAAAATTTTAGTTACATTGATACAAGAATGAATAGAAACGGGATATATTAAGAAGCTTTTAGTGTATGTGAAGCACTAATGAAACACTTAAGCTCAAAATAGCAGTGAAAATTAATGTAACAGCTTTCTCTTTTCCTGTCAGTTGACTTTAGTTTACGTAGGTCTCAATTACAGCAAAAAATTACGGGAATATGACACAGAGACCAGAGGAAGGCTAAGTCAGGAGATAAATGCCTCTTTTGAATAAATTCTTTCTTAAAATTTCATATGTGCTGAGGAAATAGGTTGGAAAACATTAAAAAGAAAACTGAAAATCCCCATTTTTAATTTAAGTTCAATGGGAAAAGTTCAGCTAATTTCCCAGATACTAGTGATATTTACAGTTTATAGGCTAAAGAGCAAAGAGCAGAACTAATATTTCCAACTCTTGAAGCATGAAGAAAATCAAAGGAAACTATTTGGTATAATTTTGGAATACATTGAGAGAAGGTTAAGTGGAAACAATTGGTTGTGTTAGCAAAAGTTGTGCAGATAATTTACATTCTTCTGATTGCAGATAAACCACAGGTTTTTAAGTAATAATGCAGTTTCATTGGTAGTTTAATGACAGCATTTAAACATCAAATGTGCTGTGACTGCTGAATGCCAAGGAGAAGCTACCTTTTTGTGCACCGGTAACTAACAGAATGTGCTTCAAAGTAAGTGTACTTGAAAGCTTAATTTAAAATTGCTGTGGCATTTTTTTTTATAATTGTACAATGTTCAATAGGGTTTTTTTACATATTAGGAAGCCTTTTAGCTTTTCCACCAACAGCTAGCTGATGACTGCTATCGGACACCACTGATGCAAGCTCCTGTTGGGAGCTTAATGCACATTGGATTTGTATGTAAATGGGGGGGGATGCTACAAGCTATGTAAAATATCCTATTGATTTACTATTGATTTACTATTAACTATTGATTTACTAAGCTCATGCATCTGTGCTTAAAATGTTTGAGTGGACCTAATGGAACCACCCCTACTTCCTAATACTCAGCGTGTAAAACTCTGCCTTTGAGAAGATTTAGCCACAGATTGTGTCAGACTTCTGTAGCAAACCATGCCACTGACTGTTTGTGGCCCAGGTGACTCTGACTGCTTTGCACATCCTGCTAAAACATTTTATGTCATATAAATATACTTGGCTCTTCCAAGGATCCCGGTCTTACAAATCCCAGTCTTGTTCTGTCTGCTCTGCTCTAATACTGTCACTGTCAGAAGGCAGCATACGTTAAGTGGATTAGAAAATAATGAAAATGAGGTTTCATGGTAGCTGTAGGTGCTAGAGCACACACAGCAAGATGCTTGGGCAGCTCTGTGTTGATGTGTCTCGTGCTTGGAATAAGGCTGTAACAGCTCATGGTAGAACAGCCCTGAGACTTTGGTGAAGTCCTGAGAACCACTGGCTCCGTTTGAATGGATATAAATGTTTATAAGTTGGGCCTTAAAAACTTTAGAGCCTTTTCCTAGACCTTACACCAAATGTTAATTCTAATCATCTATAAATTACGAAAATAAAGTGGAGAGGAAGGCTTAGCTTAGCTGTAAGAACAGACTTTTGGAGGAACTGATAGAAGACCTGTAACTTGAGACATTCTCTATCAGAATGAAGCATGAACAAACGCCTATCAAACCCTGATTTTAATTTGTTAATGTTCTCCATTTTGGCAGGAGCAGTCAATGTGTTAATTTCAGAGGTGTAATTTTCAAGCATGGTTCACTATGTTATGCTTGGTTTGCAGTGAATGAGTTGCCATCTCAATTTTGGGTTCTCTGCTTCCCATGTTCATTTTCCGAGCATGAGTTGCAGATGCTGGGTGACAGCACATTCCCACTGTCATTGCTGAATTTCCAGGCATGCTGGGATTGCTCATGATTCCTATGCCTCACAGGCACAAATGAGTGGCTGCAGAATTCCAGTGGGCTGTCAAGCTCCAGTAGGATGTTTTTCTCAAATGCTGTGCCAGGATTTGTGTGTGATAAGTTTCTTTAAACCTTCCATTCTCCTCTTAAGTTTTTTAGACTACTGGGAAAGAGAGTAGCTTTCATGGAGTCTCAGCCATTTTCACAGGCAAGCCTACAGCATGGTTACTTGATATTTAATGTGATTGTGTGATACGAGTCTGACTTTTAGAGACTTGGGAATGAGCCATATTCTAAACTGGTACTAAGAGCAGCCTGTTCTTTTTCTCAACCCTTGTATACAGCTCTGTGTGCCTCTATTGGATGGTAGATAACTGCAAGCTGGGCTTAGCAGGGTGAAGATTGTGCAATGTATTCAACACGTTTGAGTGCTACTCCACATATCTGTGGTGATGATGTGAGCGTGATGCCCACTGTCTGCTTTATATCACTCAGTGCCTCTCAGAGCGTGGCCTTCCTCCTCTCCAAGACTAATGCATCCAAAGGAACATAGTAATATGGTTAGATGTGAGCCAGGGTTTATATTAGTGCTTCGCTTGAAAAGGTATCAAAAGGCTGCAGTGAGCCACATGTTCACTGAGCCTTGTTGGCTTTTTATTTCCCCTCATTGCGTGTGGCCAATTTGTTAGGTAGCTGCTGTTTGCAGGCATCATTTCATGGTGCATTTCCTCTGCAGAAGCAGCCACACATGAAAAGCCAGGGCATTTGTTCCTGCAGGTGGCAGAAATGCAAACTATTCGAGTGATTTTGGTATTCACTGTTGGCTGTTACCTCTTCTCTAGGTATTGCTTTGTCTTCTGGATTTTATCAGGGGTACGTCCACACGTCTCTACCACTAAACTCTTCTTCGGCAGCACTTTCATCAGTCTTTGCAAGTGATCCAACAGACATTTGAAGAGTTTCTTCATTGTTTCTGAAGTAGACTTTACTTCTGGGATGAAATGGTTGGTACTGCCATTGTGTGTTGGGAGGGTGTGACAGCTGCATTCCCTGCTTCACAGGGTTGCTAGAAAGGAAACCTCATCAGTATTCAGGAGTGGTGAGATGTTATAGTCATGAAAATCATGCACACACACAGAGAATATAAAAAGCACAGCTGAAATAATTTTCATCTTAGAACACTGAGATGATGGGATTTTTCCCTATATATAGTAGTGAGACCCAAAGAGCAGTAGCAACCAAAAAAGAAAGGTGGGAAAACCATTTGGTGAGTGGTTTAAGTGTTTCACAAACACCATTCAATGACAATATTTATAAAAATCTTTTGGTTTCGATAGGTGACCTTGAATATTTTGGAAGATCAAGCTCATCCTTTGACGTCAGTTAATCAAACACCCTGCAAAAACAAGGACTATTCACACAGTAAGAAACACTAACTTAGAGAAAGGAGTTTAATTACAGGATACTTATCAAATAGCAGATCAAGTGGACAAAAAAAGATACGCAGCCCATGAAGTACTCTTGAATGGTATCTTTATCCCAGGAATACTGAAAGCAAGGTTCTGAAACATGGTTACTGCAGATCCTGCTGCACTGACAAGGGGTGACCTAAGGCACATCATCTATCTCTGCTTCTGAAAATACTTATGTGTAATGAAAGGAAGACAGAGGACTCCTCAAAAGTTTGTTAATGTAGGCCACATTCTGGGACTCCTCATTAAAATGTGGATTTCAGTCTTTCAGCTCTCTCCTAGAATTCCTTATGTTGGATTCAAGCTCTGTGAGTTAAAAAAGAAGGCATTGAAATAGTTAAAAAATAAATTTTCTCTTGATCTAGCTGAAGAAATACCCACAGTTATTGTATAACTGTAAAAAAATCTAAATCTAATATTCTATCTTGCAACTTGAGACAATTACTTAAGATTTTTTTTTAAAATCTGAAGAGTACCATAAAGCGTATTGCATAATTTTAAACAACCGGTGCAAAAATAGGCAAATATGAAACAGTAAAGATTTGCAATTACATTAGCATTGTTGTTATTTTAAATTAACTTGATATACACCTCTTTTACCTCAGGGCCTCCAAGTAATACTCTAATTATGGTCAGTTGCAGATTAGAGGACAGGAGCAGAGTGGAGCAAAACCTACTGCTGCTGCAGTGACACCACGATTCTCCTGTAAACCTTCTGTAAAAATGTCCGTGCATTTTCAATACAGCCAGTCAAAACCTCAATCTGGAAGTTATTTTGCATTATGAGAGTTTTACCTCAGCACCCCAGCAACGTTATTGTTGTCAGTGAGTACTCAGAACTGCTCTCAGGCCATAACATCAGGCAAGTGATGCCTGAGAATGCATGCCACAGGGCTCTGCCTCCCGAATTCTAACACTGAAATTGTGTTCAGGTTAAAAACAAAGCAAGAACCTCTGTGCAGTTTGAAAAATGCAAGAAGTTTACAGTTGTACTTGATTTGGTATTTCCTCTCCTCTCTTCCCTGATCCCATCATAAATGAGGGCCCCAAGTGCAGGTCTGTTTCTGACTGCAAATTTCAACTCTAATGCTTGTCTTCCCTTTGTCTCCACAATGTGAAATCATCACATCTTGTATCCACCTTATCATTAAACCTCAATTTTTGTCCTTTTTTCAAACGAAGATGGTGATTATTGTCCCTGGCAAGTCTGTTTTCAAGTGTGAAATTTAGGATAATTAAGCAATGGGGATCCTTAATCAAGGAGCTGACTGCAGAGTTCACTAGAGGACTGATACTTCAGAAGCAGCTAGTTTGAGAAATCAGAAAAAGTGGTCAAAAGTAAATTATTCTGCGATTCACAGGAAAATACTTTTGTCCTGACAGAAGCATTCTGTGCAAGACATGGCAAAGCAAGGAAATGCAGCATTGCAGCCACATAACCTGTGTAGGGAGCCTGAACAGACTTTCACATGGGAATGAGCTGCCAAGATGGGCTTTCAGATCCTGGCATCACAGCAGGGGAGATTCCAGAGAAGTGTGCACCTTCCAGAGCTGATCCAGGGACCTTGTCCCTGGAACCTGCAGACAAATCCAACAAGGACATGCTGACAGACCACTGCTACAGCCAGGTAAAGGTAGTGATATTCTCTGGGGAGGAGAGGATATTCTCTGTGCATATCTCTGGGGAGGAGAGGCTTCTGGTGATATTACAGCACTGGGTGCGTTGGTGTGGAAGAGTGACACCTATCTCTGGCTTAACAGCATGAGCTTCTATGCTTTTGAAATCAATCCCTTCAGGGCCTTGAGCTGTGGCAGAAATCTTCCTCCCTGCTCAAGTGCACTTGCCAGGTCCTACTCTGTGTAGGATACCCAGTCCTGGTGCTCAAGTGAGCCAAATGCGCAGAACACCAAGTTAACACAGCTCTCTATTACTTATGGTCCTAATTCGTACACTATTGGGCCCTCTCATGAGAAAAGACATGAGAACACCTTGGATTCTTGTATATTTGTGTGTGGGGAAGGAATAATTCCTGGAACAGTAGAGGTCCAGCTGTGAGGACACTCTGGAGTAGCAAGCATGGGCAAAGATGACTGATGGTCCATCATGAGGTTGAAGGATGTTGCCACTCACTGGGTAGTGTTTCAAACAAAAGCTGAAGCTTGCATGATAAAAATGAGAGCTTTTCATCTCTCCTTTTTGCTGTCACTTCTTCCCCAAGAAAACAGCTGTGGGCTCTCATCCCTACCCCATCCACCAAAGCATGCCCAGAGATGATAACTTTTCAGTAACCATGTCCTCTGGAGCAGGTTCAAATCCTCAGAAGGAGAGAGGAAAACACCTCACTCTTCAGGTTCTGGAAGAAGAAATCAAAAGCAACAGCTATGACACAGGTAAGGTGATGCTGCCCTTATGATATGGCGTGACATCAGCCTGCATTCAATTTCCCACACCCAGAGCTTTTTTGCATAGTTAGACCACAAGAAAAGCCACTCTAGGAGTATTAATAAAAAGCAACACCACTGTGGGGCTTTATTTTCCTAAAGTTTTCCACTAGGATAAACATCCATTCATTCCAGATGATCTCCCCACAGGATTGCACCATGGTGTCCTGTAGTACACGTTGCCATGCCGGCAGCTTGCTCATCATGGTGTCACTTGCAAGCAGCATGAGAACTGATCTATATAAAGTCTCAGGACCTAGTTTCTGTCCCATGAACCTCTCCTATTGCAGGTACCCACCTGCTACTGCAGACAGCAGCACTCAGATCCAAAGCAGTTTGAGCACCCAGATCAAGCAACAGATCACCTACTCCTGGTGATTGTGGTTTTGCTATGGATGGCAAACAATGGTTCTGAAACATCCAAATCTGTTTTCACTGCTCTTCAGTGTTTAAATAGTAGGGAAAGGGGGTGGGGGGAAGTTTTGTTTTGTTTTTTTAAATTGTAGGCAATGCTTCCTAGGTTTATTGGGACTTGAATTCTGGAGTGTTGTATGCTAACCTTTGTAGAGTGAAGGGTCACTTAAGCTCTGAGCACAGAGGGAGTGTCCTTATACCCTGTAGTCACACTCCTGATACATTGGGTAAGCACCCATTTGTTTAACAGAGCTCCAGACAAACAAACTGGGGTGGGTGGGGCTGGAATTCCAAGATTTCCTCTCCTAAGTACGTGGCACAATTCAGTACTTACCTGAAAGGGACAGGCAGGACCTGGAATGTGCTCCATGTGTGAGGTATCAAGGTCTGGAAGGGGGAAATGTGTGACCAGAACGTACAGAGGAATCCTCAACAGTGTCAGCCTTCAAGTAGCAGTTATACAGGATGGACTTATCTTTTTAAAACAAAGCAAAGCATGCTATTTATAACCCCACTGATAAATGACTTTTAAAAAGGGATTCTAAAGCCTCATGGTTCTCTATCACCTAAAACTCAACTGCCCTGCTGAATATTTCTTTTCTGGATAAATATCAGAGGTGTAAAGTAATGTTCTATTAGAAGTGTGGCTGTGAAAAGTATTTGTGTACTTGTTCTAAATTTAGCCTTCTGAAAGTTGTGTTCATGTAACTCAACTTTTCCAAACAATAGCAACAATATGGCTTTTGCATTTTGGTGTGGCTTGCATGATTGTATCTATTTAATTAGTCCTGTGTTAACTGAATGGCTCATACTGATCTTTTTGCATCACTGATTGCGTTTCATAGGTCTGAACAGAGATTTTTCTCTCTTACAAGATGGTCCTAAGAACCCAGTTACATTGCTTGAACTCTCTGAACAGTCTGTGTGATTTTTCACTGATGTTTTTATTTCACAAGTTTAATACATACACCTGTATTTATGTATAAACATCGAAAAAAAAGAAACTCAAATAGACTTTTAATACAGCTGAATTGTAAATGTAACTTAAACACAGAAATTAGAGGCATGGGGCCAAAGTGCCACTGTAATAAGTTACCTTATCAGTGGTAGTTTGTAGCTACCCTGAGAGTTAGATGTAGATTACAATCTGCATCTTAATCTTCCTCCTTTACAGAGAGAAAGAGTAGCCTGTCTCACGTCTATATTTGGTGCAGAGTGCATACTCCACTGTGCTAACACACCACATCAGGAAGGAATTTCAAATGCTCCCAAGGAATTTAGTAACAAAAGTCCTGTTGGCTTTCCTTACATGCATGGGCAGGGGAACATAGTAATCCTGTGTAATAAACCCTTCTCTTTCTGCTGCTGCTGCTGGAGCCTGAGCGACGGACTAATGAACCCTCTAATGTCTCTTCACCCTCCTGAGAGAGTTGAATACCCTGGGCCACCGTCTTTGTTGACAACCTTTCAGCTGGGCTGACTGGTGCACGTGCCACCTGTGAGCTGCTAGAACGGCTTCGCTCTCGCGCTCTCCAGAGTAGAGGTCCATAGGCTGGGCAGCGTTTGTTCTGGACAACACCCAGTGAGACAGAAATGTTGAGCTTCACCAGGGGTGCTGATGGGGTAAGTCTGTTCTCTGGCCGATTCTGTGGAACCTGGAGAGCCTCCCTGCCATTTCTGCAGTAAACTTAAGAGGATGTGCTGATGTCTTCACCTGGAACGTGAGAGAGAATAAGACGTGATCCCTTTGCAATTCACACTTGTGGATTGTTTTCTGTTTTGTTTAATTTTTTTTTTACCCCATCCAAAAGTTAAAATTTTCACTGTTTATATTTTGCAATTGTATTTACACTCGAATAGTCATCAAGTCACTTCTTTCTTGTGTCTTTTCTCTAGATGTCACTTTAAGGAAAGGTGTAAATCCAACTTGTATTTTTTATTGTCTGTGACAGCAAAACCAAATTAAACTTGCTAAAAAATATAATAGCGTAGCTAACGTGTTTCAATTTGGAGAAATCTGTTCAGAAAGCTTGACTTTGAGGTACAGCTGTTAATCACTCAGAGCTGTCAATAGCTTCAGAATTATTGCAGGGGCCCATGTTCCCCTCTCTTTCTCTTCCTTTCCTCAAAGTGCTTTTTATCCTCTTCCTCCAGTTTATTGTTGTATGAAACCACCTCAAGGTTATCTGCAAGTAAAGAATCTAAAGAAATTTTTTTTTTTTTGCCTGGGGTTATGTTTAACAAGGAAAGGAACTTCTTTCTGAAAGCACTAATGTGTTAATCCATTCTCAGAACAAGAAATTTGTTTTGCTGCAGGGGTTCTTAAGCAGAGAATCCAACACCTCCGTTTTTTATGCTGCCCATCCTGAATCATGTTATCATAAGATAACAAGATATGAAGAAAGCAGATTAGATGAGCCCATTACTGCCAAGCTTAGTTTATTAATTCTGTATTTCTGAAAACAGGGTGATTGTACACTCTTCTAAAATATAAAAATGTAAGCGGTCCCTATGTGCCGCATACTTCTTTATCTTGTGTATAACACTAGTAAAGAACAGGAAGACAATTTTTTAAATAACAGATGCTAGAAAGAATGGTGTTTGTTTATATAACACTTAGAATCTGGAGTTCTAAATTTAAAGGTTATATGAGCTTTCTTAAAGTTAATGTGGAGGCTGAAGTGACATTTGGTTGGTAACCCTAGTTAAATTTGGTGGATCTTTTCTATCGTTTAATAAATAGCAGATATTTAGGTATTATTTTTACAGGTTCTAGGTAAAAATAGCATGTACACTTTGCAAAAATCCTCTAAGATCCATAAAGAGAGATACAGGGAAGAGACAGCTTCAGGATGAAAGAGTGGGACATGATAAATGGATGACCAGTGGACTGAAATGTTTCAGCTGTCATTGCTGCCCATGTCTGTTTACTGTATGGGCTTTTTTAAATGTTGTTGTCCTTGGAAGCAAACAAATAGTGATTTTTGCTCTCACCATTGCACTGAATTAGCAGTGTTAAGGTATTTGCTGGTTTCCTGATCTCTGAGACACTGCTGTTTTTACAGTTAGCAGTGTTGCTTCATTTTCTTTCACAGAGACATGTTCAGTGTGACAGGGATAACTTCCCTTTTGGTATTTTCTCTGCTTTGTGTGATGATGTTTTTTGGGTAGCTTTTTATTTTCATGCTGATTTCCTAGTGTGGTATGAAGTGTCTTCAGTCCTTCAGGTGATGAAGGAGAAAGAGTAGAAAGGTTTTTGTTAGGGTGATGCACAGGAAGAATGGGAATATACAAGCTGCAGTTCTTTACTATGATGTTTTCAAAGTAATCTGTAACTATTGTTTCTGGACCTGAAACAATACTCCAGGCAACACGGACTATAGTTTGTCCTTGAAACTTTTTGCTGGAGGGGGAAGCAGGTTCTCTTTTACCCCTTGGGCACTTTTCCACAGCTATCTCCTAGGCCTTTACTTTATGCTTTTTCTTTCCATGGTGGCAAGGACAGGACAACCTCCTTTTGGGGCCAGCAGGGTCCTGGGCTACTTTAGAGCCACCTTTTCCTAAGTTCCCGGGCTGTCAACTGACAGGGAAATACCTTCTGCCTGTGCTGCAGCTCTTACCTACCTGAAGTTAGTGTCATTTACCCTGGCTGACCCTTTTCCTCCCTCTTGCCCTGCTCGCAGCACCCGTCCTGCCTCCAGAACTTGGCAGCAGTGACCCCTCAGTGCCGTGGGGGAGCCAGGCCCGTGTGGGTGCCTGTTGCTCCTGGGTATCCGGGTTTGTGGGAGGACAGACTTCCCTCGGTCTGGTCTGCGACCCAGCCTCGGGGCCCTGGCTGGGGCTGTGGAGTAGCTTGTGCTGGACCTTGCCCTGCCTCTGGATGCAGGAGGTTGGTTTGTGCCCAGCCTCTGTTTGTCCTGTCCCTCTGGCCCTCAGTAAAAGAGGAATGTCTGCAAGGCCCACAGTTCCCTGCTGTTTTCTGTCAGCCTTCTCTCCAGGGCAGCTCTCTGCAAGAAAACTTCTTTCCATCTCAGTGTTAGGAAAGAGATGACGTTCCAAGTTACTGTTCCCCACAGGCCATCCATGTACTGTCTGACCTCTGGGAGGAGGCACCTCTGTTTCCTGCCTTTCTCCCCTGACTGCTGCCAGGACGGTTTTTATCATTCTTGGTTTGGGGTTTTAGGAATACTTGGTCAGAATTTCAGTTTGTCACCCACCCTAGAAACTTATTCAACTTGTGTAGGGTAAAGAGGAGCCTCTTCCAGGAGAAATACCTACCTCCTGCTCCTCACCCTTGATGTGACCCTCATGGCTGTTTTATGAGCTATTTTATGTTTTAGGCTTGCTTTCATGCCCTCATTCCTGATGATACCTGGAAATGGTCCCTACTCAAAAGGTAAGACCGTGGGAACCAGCAAAAAGCGACAAGCACAGACTTGGAGAAGACTGATGTCTTTGTCCCTCTTTCAGGTGGGGCTCTGGAAGCAGTGTTTATACACTTTTTTGCAAGCCCCATGAAGCCCATCAGTTTGGGGGATCCTCCTTTGCTGTGTACGCCTGTTCTCCCAGGTGTGAGACAAGGAAGAAAGAGGAGACCCCCTACATTTACAGACCGGTCAAAGTGAAGGACCTTGCATCTTTGAGGCTGCAAGGAGAGAACTTTGTCTCTCCCAGAGGCATTTTCATAGTGCACGGGTAGCTCCAAAGCTCTCAACAGAAAGAAACTTATCTCCAAGAAAGACAGACCCTTTTTCTATCTATCTATCACTATCAAAACTGTGATTAGCACACTTCTCCTGCTACACATGAGAAAAACCTGTGGGTAGGACACCCTACATGCTGAAAATGAAGAGAATTTTATCACGTTTACCTCTCAAATCCTTTTTACGTCCAGTTGTTTCAGATAATACATGACATTATTTACACTAGAGAGACTTGATCTTTTTTTCTGCTTTCCTGAGATTGTTTCCTTTGTTCCTTTGTTCAGTTTTGTTGTTTCCTGTGGCAGCTGGTGAACATTCTTTCTTCTTGTCATTCTTGCTCTCTTCTTTCACACAGCAGTAGAAAAGGGAAAATATTTCTCTCTCCTGACAGAAATAGCTTGCCTTTTTCTGGCTGCTACCAGGATTTTTGTTTGTTTCAGACAGAGGAACAGACAGGTAAGTAAACAAGACAGAGAAAGGCATGCTTGTTAAATTTTGTTCCCTTGGACACGGCTGAAATAGCTCATCATGCAATGCCAAAATCCTCATTTTTTTCCTCCCAGGGTTGTGTTCTAAGACATATTTTGATTCCTTGATACCCTTTCTCTGCCTACTACTCTGATGTTTCCCTGTCTCTATCTTGTATGCTTAGCATAAGATGAATAAACACAATATCCAGGCATTTGTTATCAGACGTTCTGAATCACTTGTCTCAGTTGTTGCCAAATTTGCTTATAGTCAACTTCTTGAGTGTGGCATTTTTCCCTTATTTCCAGCTGTCAGCACTATGAAAAATGATACCTCATTTAACTGGAGTGAAAAACAGCTCTTATGTCTGGCTACCCCTGGGAGATGATGGATTGGCCCAACTTGCGCCATGAAAAAATACACTTAGAATGTTCTTCTGAGAGAACAAAAACTCAAGGACATAATACCAAAATTGGTTTGTAACTCCTTTTGTAAGAGTTAAAAGAGGTCTGGCTGTTTTTTCCTAATTAGTTTTTCCTACAGCCAAGTGCTGTTTGTCCTCCAAGTGCAGTCCTGCCTGCAGGGTGAAAAATCCAAAATTGCTTGTCTTCTGGAATGTTTTTTTGAAAGCTGGAGTATTTAGCAGGTTTTGTAGAATGGATCTATCTTCCATTCAAACCAAAATAGGGCTCTCTTATGCTTCAATTTTGAAGTTTTCTTTAGGAGTTCTGTCTCCCGGGTTTTGTGTTGGGATTAAATATCAAATTTTTGTTCTGCCATACCTATTACAGGAATACATATGAGTCCCAAGGAGATCTGTCTAATATTTCAGTGGCAGGGTCCCTGGGCCTCTTACAGGTGTCACAAAGAGTTTCAGAAAACTATGTGATATTTGTTCCTTGGTTGGCAGCTTGAGGGTTCATGGTTGTGTTTCGGCACAAGGGATGGGTTTGCTTTGCCAAGCCCATTTTGTTCAGCACAAACCACTATAAAGGGCTTCTTCATGCCCTGTTTGAAACTCATGGATTGAAGGCGGTGCTCAGATTAAGATTATAATCTGCCAGTAATTAGAGGGGGGGAGAAACGAACAAACAAAAAGAAAAATGCCACCTTGGCACATCAATTGAAATTCCCTGTAACTACCTTAAGTTTCTCCTAGACCAAACTATTTCAGAATTTGCTTCCAGATCTTAGCTCCGTGGCAGGTGTGCATGTTCTTGTTTGTAATTAGCAAATCTAGTTTATATAAAAATGTATTTAAATGTTACATATTTTTAAACAAACCAAACAAGCAGATGCTCAGGGGAGACTTATGCATGTAGTTTTTTGGGTGGAATTGTTTTTCCAGAGTGACCTGCAAGCCGAAACAGCAGTGTCACTTTCTCAGCTGTTCCGTGGAAGGAAACCCAGCAGCTGCTGTCCCATAGTGTGGGCTACTTGTGGCATGCTCTGGACTAATGGCAATAAAATTAATGTGCCAAACCAATACTGTAATCTAAACGTGTCTAATAATTCCCCACACTGAATAGAAAATTGAAGTGGAATTTAAGCAACTATTAGAAGAGGTCTTCCTTATGCTCACTCAGATCAAGATGAAGACTGTAGAAACAATTTAAGATTAAATTGAAAAGCAGGTAACTTATCTTAACCTTAGACAGGAATAAACTATTCCTTAAGAATTCAAGGTACTTGGTTTCCTTCTCTGAGTGTTATGGTCACTATAGCTTTAAGTATTTTTGGATTAAAAATCCCCTGTTTTGATTTAGCATTTGACTTATATACACATGCTCATCCTGTTTAAAGACTGATTCAGCGGAAGAATCCTGTTGAACACGTATATTCAGTAAGTGAGAAAGTATTTTACTTGTGTAATGTGAAAATGTAGATCTGATGGTAGCATGTTTGACACCTCATAACACTGGGTTTGTCTGTACAGAATCGATGGTAATTTTTTTCTAGCTGCTTTAATTTGAGAACGTTTTTTATTTGGTTAGCTGGTGTCAGGTGATGTCCATGGAAGAAGCCCTTCGCACTTCAGATGGTGACAAAAAAGAACAGGCAGCTTAATGCTACCAAACTAGGGGTGTGTCAAATCTCTCTCAAGAATGATAAACTCAATGGAGTCGTCTATTTTTAACCTCCTGTTCTTTCCTTTTGGCAGACTAATCAGTGTTAGCTGAGCCATTTCACTGAATGAATCCAAGCGACTCTGGTGCTTTCTGAAATGAGCAGTGGACCCCGAAAGAGCGTTTCAAGTCTGCTCTGATGTATGAAGTCCCACTGTGAAACACGATGTCAGATGAAGCCAGTTCGGAGCAGAAGCCTTCTACGACCACAGTCAGTTCAGTTGCTGTGCAGGCCGGGGATGCCAGCATTGTTATAGCTGTGCTGAAGGTAAGGCAGCCACTGCTGGCACGTCCGTTCTCGTCTCTCTGCAGCTCTGGGATTAACACTTCTCTTAAATATTCTGGGCAAATGAGCAGTTAGCATAAAATGATATGGCAGGGCCATTTGATCGGTCAATATCTAATAGAGTTTTCTTGGAAGTTAACACTTGTTTCTGTTCACAATTACTGTTTGTGGCTTTTGGGTTGTTGGGGGTTTTTTCAAATAGGATAAATAATTTGGTCAAAATGTGTAGGCTCTTAGAGGGAAGGAATTCCTGTTACTGTTTAAAAAGAGAAATGAAGAGTGGCATAAAATGTGTTTTAAGCATGATGATTGTGGTTAAGACTCCTTGAGTTATTTAAACTTTTACTCAGCAATAACTTTACTCAATAAGTGGTTCTACAAACTCCACAGATGAGGTATTTTCTAGGGGAAAAAAAAAAGGTCTAAACTGATAATGAGTACTTATGTTTGAAAGCTGTGAATTCACAGTCCCACGTGTTTCAGTAAAGCCCTTGTGTGCATACAGTTGTGGTTATAAGCACCTAAAGGCCTGTTTTGTGACCTAGAATACACACCTACACTTTGCATAAAACTCGGCATTAGGAGTAAAGCTGGATGCTAGCAATGAATCCCAGTTGGAATTTATTGGCAATTTGATTTTGCATTCTCCAGGCAACTTGGAAAACGTGCTAACCTCAGCCGCTAGAGTTTGTTTGTAATGCAGAATCAGGTGATAATGAGTTGGGTTGTCACCTAATTCAGGTCATTATTCGGGATGGCTTACCTCAGCTGTGGGAAGGCTGTTTTCAGATCAGTTTTCACCCTTCCCATGAAGAGGGTTGCAGGGGAGTCATTTCATTGCAAGGAGACTCAAATTTAGGGTGAAATCATTTATTTTTCCTCTCTGTGCTGTGGAACCATGCTAGTGGCTTCCAGTGACATCACGGCTTCGGTCCTTATCAGCATCCTTTGGTTCTTGTTCCGAAGGCTGTTAAGTGTTCCTGTTCCTACCTGTGCAATCTCTTGCTTTAGATATTCAGTATAGAGGTGCATTGGACCTGTGTGATAGAAATAAGATTCGGGGCTATGATTTTTCCATCTTCTGTAATATATTTGTTACTTCTGCCTGCCCCACTCACCCACCAAGTTCACTTAACTGTCTGTGTCATCTTCAGCTGAAAGAGGAGATGAGTTGGAGAAAACTTTTTGGATAATTTTACTCTTTACAGGCAAAACCAATATTGTAGTACCTTCTGGATAACACTAGTCTGGGATTTTTTTACCTGTTTTAAATGAATTTTATTCTGTATTCTCTGTGTCTTCATTGTACGTATGATCCCTGTGCTCCTATGACCATGGAAAGTAGGCGTGAGCTGAGAGTGTGAGTAGATAAAGGAAGGAAACCTTGTGTTTTCTGAAGGCTGTAATTGTTTACTTACTACAGAGCGGAAAATGGGTGAAGCTTCAGCTGGCTGAATCAACACCAAATATATTGGAAATTGGCAGCAATCAAGATGAGACTAAAAAACTGCTTCAAGATCATGAATTCCTCCTATCTAAGCTGAAGGTAAGATGTGATTAAAAAAAAAAAATTCCCCAAGTCATTATAGTTCAGGTACAACAGCTGATGTAGCTGCCTGTGCCTCCTGTTGCAGAGTGGTAGTTAGGATAAACTCCACGTAGAAAAAAGTATGTTCAGCCTCTGTCAGTGTGGCAGATCTTCAGTGGCCTTTGTGGGTTCCTTCCAATTCAGAATATTCTATGATTCTCTGGAAATTAGGCTTCTTCACTGGAAAAATATGCTTCTGACAGCAGCAGTAAAGACACAGTCTTTTCCACTTCATACATCAGTGTCAAGTCAGGTGAAAAAATCCTATAGCTGTCAGTAACTAAATGTAATGGAATGTCAATTCATTTTTTAAATTCTCCAATGGTGTGAAAAGTTTGATTATTTTATAACAGCTGTGAACACAAGCAAGCTCCTTTCAAGTCTGAAGTAGATATTCCACAAACATTTTCATTCAATGTTAATTGATATAAGTTGCATTAGGAATGATATTGTACAATTAAAACAGCTTGTCTTGATCTATGAAGATTTTAGCTAAGTAACAGTCCTGAAATCAGATTTTGGCATAGGCATTCTTGAGAGCAGATTATAAGAACAGTGGTATTTGGACACTGAGTGACAGACTTGCATGAACGAACTGAATTATTTTAAATGTGGGTGTTTGACACTGAGAGAAGTCTGAAGGCACCTAGAAAGAAATTTTATTTTAATGTTTTGGTAGGGCAGGTTGGCTTTATATATGGAGACAAATAAATTCCTCTAACATCTTTGAAGCTATGAACAGTAACTTATCTATTTAATTTTTGGGGGGGATTACATAAACTTTAGATCTGAAAGAGCAAATATGCTTTGGATAGGATCAAGTATTTGATTTAATACCAATGGCTATGTGCTTCCCCAATCATTAAAAATCTCCAGTGTGTGTGAGGTAATTCAATACAGTATGGAGAGAATGGAGCTAATGCAGTACATTGTGTGGATTTTGAAGAGTATGATGACCAAACACCCAAAACCAACCAAAACACCCAAATCCTAGAGAGAGGTGGTTTTGCTTTCTTTTTTTATGCAAATGCCTCATCTTTATTGTCACTAATGCAACATTTGGGTATTCTTGGAACAAGTTGCTGTGTCCTGTTTGAGAAATTCAGAATTAGCTTACACACTGATGGCAGGAAGAAGCTGATTATTCTTGTCCTAATTTTCAAAAATAAATATTAAAGAGTGGAAAAAGAAAACAGAGTAATTTCTATCTTTGAAGGCAACTCCCATTTTTGTAAGAAAAATGAAGTTTCAAATAACATTTTACTATCGAGTCAAATCAGATCAGAAAATTTATTATGCATAAACTGTTAAAGAATGCTTGTCATCCAAATACATTGGGAACAAATACTCATTATTTCATGTTGTATACCTGTGGTCCTTGCAAAATTTGCCATTGATTAATGAATATTCTGTAAAAGAATTAAGTTCAAAATGACTACTTTTTCCTCAATAATATGAGCTGGGAGAATAAGGGACTGCAACGTTGTTAGAACTCTTCCTGGCTGTGCATTTTACAGCCATGATCATTTGTGACTTATAATAAGCTGTTAACACTTGTCAGTAATTACTCAGTCTTAAGTCACTAAATCCACTCATGAAAAGTTTTTCCAAGATTGATTCTCAGGTTTTGAAATATTGCTTATAGTAATTTTTTTTTGCCGTAGCATTTGATAATGAATTATGCATTAGCTGTGTGAAGATGAGTAAGAGGCAGTTTGGATTGTTTTCCCATTTCTTTTTTATTGTTGTAAAAAATAAAAGGAAAATAAATCCTGACAGACACCCATACTTGACGCACATATGCTTAACTTTGCTGATTAGTCTAACCCAATTCAAAATTAAACTTTTGTGCAGGTCAGGCAAAAAATTCTTGAATGAGTAATGATTCAATCATGAAACTAGTCCTGCTTAAGGGAAGAGTTAGATGATTAGTACTAAATAGATCTTCAGAATCAGTAGAGGAACCTATTGACTCTTAGAAGATAATTTATGGGATAATTGACCATTCTGGCATTATCCCATGGTCTTCTGTAAACTCGTTCTAGGTTTTGATCACCCTTTTGCTTTTTAGCTTCACTGTTCTCATCCCAGTATATTTATTGCAAATTATAATCAAAATATTCAGGCCAAATTCTTTTGTCAGCTTAATATGTTGAAGGTGTATTCACAGGTGTAAGTAAGGACAAAATCTGGCACAGTGACCAGTGACCAGTTTACAGTGCTTCTGATGCTAGAGGAAAAGGAATGTAATCAGCTCAGTGTTTCAGGGAATTGGTTTTGATTTGGCAATGTTAACAGAGTTAAAAGTGCTCAAACAACCAGTTTGACACTCAGTAGGGCAGATGGTACTTTAAAGAGTAATTGGAATAGACTTATTGAAAGAGATAACAGTAATTTCTACAACATTTTGAAAGTTCTTTTAATGTTCAGACTTATTGTGACAAAAATTGGTGTGTGTTCTTCAGGGCTCTATGGAAAAACATACCCAAAACACTTTGCTTTGATAGAATATACTTTATCATAGTCATTACTGATTTACATTTGTTCCATTAAATTTAGGAATTAGGAACATCCTACTACTTAAATAAAAAGCAGAATACAACTTTTGAAAAGGGCCCCACTTCAAATGTTTATGGATTAGGAAACAGATGTGTTATTATTAATAGAGTTGAAAGAATAAATGTTGAACAGGAAAGATTAAAACTGAGACTAAACAGAGAACATGTACACAATGTTTGCATCCAGTTAAAATTCCCCTCAGTAGTCCCATCTAGTATGTTCTGATTCTAAGCTAATATATTCTGTTTCTGTCTCACTAAATCAGATCATATCAGCACTATCAGTTTTTTTGAAACCATCAACTTCTGTGATTTCCTGCAAGTCTCTTTCCCAATATCTGCCTCATCCTTCTTTAGGTGACTTTCAGCAGGTTGATATGTTCTGAAAATATAAATATATGTATATGTGCATTTTGATGTCTCATTCTTAAAAAAAAAAATAGAGAAGAATCAAACCCATAAAACCTGAGACAAATCTTCCAGGAGGTAAAATGATATCTATTGCACTTTTCATAGATTTCTCTGCCTTTCTCCTGTTTCCAACAGAAGTGCTACCTGGAGATAACATGATTTTTTAGTGTTTGAGTCTCTCAATATTAAAACTCACTGGATCGTCTGGAGAAAAAAAAAAAGAAAAGGAATGTGTATGTGTGTGTCCACAACAATGTTAAAATTCCCAATAAGGCATTCTTGGTTTGCTTCCCAAGTTCTGGTTTTTATCATGACAGAGACTGTGGCAGAACAGCCACAAAACTGAAGTGAATCTAGCCCATAAACTTAAGTTTAAAACCATCGTTGTTATTAATTTGGCTCATGAACCTCAGGATTGCTCCTAATTGTTTTATTTACTTTAATTCACACAGCATAAATTGCAAAATAGTAATTTATATGCTAATACCCAGGAAAAACAAATTAGAAAATGACATTCTTCAAAAAGCACTAATATAATACATTAATTTTTTGGATTTGATATCTTTTAAATAAGATATTCAGTTATTTCAAGTAATAATATTTTCAAAATGCTCATTTTCAGCAATTTTGTTATGGAAGAAATTATTTGCTGATATTTTCTGAATTATTGGCAATTAATTGTTGAGGTGCCCATCAGGGCAATTAGCAGTAAAGTTCAGCTGCATTTTTATCAAACCAGAGCTGATTTTTGCAAGTGATTTGAACAAAAAAAAAAAAAAAAAAAAAAAA
>VZTA01028477.1:224266-236909 GCA_013398855.1 Mohoua ochrocephala
ACTCATCAATTTCAATATTTGTATGAACAAAATTCCCACCAAAATAGGATTTGTCTCGAAGTAGCTTTATGTCTATTTTCTGGGCTTCAAGTTACCAACTGTGTTGTATAATTTCAGCACTAACTAAAGGTTAATTTTAGCAGCATCTCAGTGCTAAGAGAATGGGAGGGTGGTTTACACCTCTGAAAATTCCAAGTTACGGAGTCAGTGCACAACACTCAGGAAAGGCAAAAGATCATTTCCTCCTCTCATTCCTTGCTCCTTTAACAGAAGGAAAAGTACCCAAATAATGGACTATGAACAAATTAATGCAAAAGCTGTGCTATTAAACACATCTTACATAAAAGATTTTTCTAGACCTTCAGTTATTTTCATTCTGCCTTTGCTACAATATGAGAGGCAAATGCACCCTGAGGAGGAGTGGGGGAGAGGTGTGGCTGCCCAGCAGCTGCACTGCCAGGCAGTGAGCATTCCTGCTGCAGGCCTGGGATTGCATCCCCTGAGTGTCTGCTCAGTCCATCTGAACCAGGGCATTGCTCCCTTTGAGCTACCAGGGCTCTTCGTTTGGTAGGGTGGAATTACACATATTATATATATTTAATAGAAATTGAAATTGGTCTGTTGTTTTTAAAGCAATGCTTTTTTATACATGGTTTTACTGACAGCAACAGAATTGGCTGTACAAGCTCCTTTTTGACTGCATGCTAGGCATTCCTTGTATTGTCAAGCTTCATTCCAGCTTCTCAAGAGTCCAAAGAGAATCAAACTCATCCATTTTTTTTGTTTGTTTTTGGTGTGTGTTCACAGGGAGTGAAAGTTCATAGAAAGAAACAAACAGCATGTGAAGTGAAACATGTTCATATCACATAAGTGTTAATTTGACAAGTATCAGTGCCATGTACTCAGAACTAGATGAGCTAGATACATTTATTTTCTTTTGCCCATTCAAACTGAAAAAATAAAACAAACACAAACCCAGATGTTTTCAGGAAAGAATATCTTTCCAAATTTTTTCCACTCTGTTGAAACAATAAGTATATTTTTAAATGTATTATTTGAGAAATCAATAGAAAACTGAAACATGAGATCCCAAAAATGTTTTAAATAATTTTAATTCCTTACTGGAAAGCTATATTAAGTTAACTCAATTAATAAAAGCCTTATTAAAATTCCAGTTTCTATGAAATATTTTGCTTTCCATAAGTCATCATTTTTTGATGGAAAACCACATTTTTCCTCTTACTAAGTTTTCTTCTAGATCAAGAGATACAAGTTGGAAAAAAGGAAATACCAATTGGACATTAGAAAAAAAAAAGTTTGACCATGAAAATGATTACATTCTGGAACAGGTTGTGCAGAAAAGTTCTGGAATTTCCATTGTTGGAGACATTTAAGACTTCATGTAAGACTTCAGTCCTTGAGTTACTGTAGCAAGGGGTTAGACAGGTGACCTGGAGAGTCCTGTCCAAATTATCCCTTGACTCTGTGTGGGAAAAAGGTTTATATTTCAAAGATAAAAAGTAGAAAACCAGAAATATCAGTCTACTTCATTTAAGAATAAACTTTTCCCACATGTAGTATATAGAAACTAACATAGTTGAGGATAATTATTTGAAAAGTTCACAGTAACTAGCAGCTTTGACAATTGTGGGAAGCATCATTTTAAACTCATGGCAATAACACCTTAATAGCACCCTGACCATCTCAGGTATTTGAACTGTTTCTCAAAAAAGGAGTAGTTTCCTGTAAAATATTTACCTTTTTCTTTTTCAGTCTGTCTTTTCAAAATGCAACTTTTTCTGTTGCTTAGGAAACAGACAACATGACAACTCTGGTGATATCTTTGGTTTTTTTTGTAGCATTACAGGAGCTGTTATTTGAAGGCAATAAAATACACACCCGTTTTAAAGGAGTGAACCAGACTCAATCCATGCTAAAGAAAAAATTAAGTCTGTATTTCAAAACTTCCATTAATCAGTTCTGAACATTAAAAGGCTATTACACATAACAGTTTCATAATTCTCTTTCTTTTGTAACTTTATGCATACTAGTTCTGCATTTCATTAAATGCAGCAGTTTAGTTTGCTTTAACTTTCTAATTTTCTTTGGTTGGATTTGAATTCATCTCATAGTAACTGAATTTTAAAAAATACATGAAGCATGACTGATAGCTTTTGAAAACTATTCCAGTTTTCTCTGTATCTTAGGGATTATGTGCCTCACAGCTAATCAATTACCAGAAAACACAGCCTACTTGTCAGGGACAAATGTTAATTAAGAACCTGTTCAGAAAAAAGGCTTCTAAAGGAAGAAAATCTACTTCTGGGTCCTATACCATTTGTGTAGCATTCATCTTGCATAGTTAGGAAGCATTTATCATATGAAATGTCTTTTAAATATGTTGAAGCTGATGTAATAGTAGGATAAAAGCATACCTAGTTTTATTTCAAAATATAAAATAGTCAGCTCTTTAAAAAGCTAGTCTTTGCCAAGAAATTCCAAGCAGAACTACCTCAGATGGCACCTGGTTTTCTACAGTGTATTCAGAACAGCTGTGAAAGTGGCCTGATCATTTTGGTAAAATTAACCTTCTAGTGACGAGCAGTTTATGTGTAAAATTCTGAAAATATTTCACTCCTTTTTTTTTTAATGTTAGCATTTTCATGACTATAATGCTTCTCATTAATTGATATTGAGATGTTGAGTTAGTAAAGAGACTATCAATATCTCATATATTAATTTCATTAGTGTTACATTAGTTACAGAGCCAGTCTCGGATGTTAAAATCTCATGTTGGGTAATTGATGAATGCCACTACTTTTACAGAGTTGTTGTGCATGTAACAGTTTTATGCCTCATCAAGAAAGAAACATCATAAAGGCTTCTCTTATTGCTTTACTTCATCAACTTTTTATCCAGTAGTATAAAAATGGCTGTTAAATTTGCCTAATAAAAATTTCTTTTCACATTGCATATTCATGTGGTAGCAGCTCTAATAACAAAAAAATCTGACACTTTATTAATTCATGCTCGTGATAAAACCCAAGATGGGGGTTGGGAAGAACACAGAACAAATGCTAATCAATTTTTTTGGCACACTAAAGATTTGTACCATAAGCTGGAAATGGGCCAGCAGTTATCTTTCTTGTGGTGAAATTAATAAAGGGAATGAAACACAGAAGAATTATTTTGGCAATAGAGCAGTATTATTTGGTGGCCAGCTTGAGCAATGCAGCAAGCTGAACTTGAAACATTGCATAACTTAGGTGGGGTGTTCTGGAGAATACATGCTTATAGTCAAGCCACTCTTGTCTGGATTGCATTGTAGTTATCTGAAACTTATGAGTAAATTACCTTACCAACTTCTAAAACTTCTGATGTTCAGTAATGTAATATGATGACATATGAAAGAGAATTCAAAATATCTGCACTGCTACCACTTTGAGGAAGACAGGAAGATATGTGTTTATGGAGATGTAAAAATGTTGGAGTCTAAGAGATAAAATGATAAATTCTCTTAACTCTTGTTTGTATGTGAATTTTGTAAAAATATTGCCTCTTGAGTGCAGATGAAATTCAGAAACCTGCTATAAAACATGCAGAAATAGCTACATTCCTATCACTAGGAAGGGGAAATAAAGCAGGAGTAGGAGGCTCGTGGCTTGTTTATTAGACCCACTGTAAAAGTATCCTGACGCCAGTTTCAGCACAATGGTTTGGATTTTGTTTTCAGATTTCTTATGTTTGTTTTGGTATTTTTCCTTCTCAGGCTTTGGAAGACAAGGTATGGGACCTGCTGCATGAAGCAGATGAGGTTGCAGAGGAGAACAAAGAAAAGAGTCAGGTTTACGATGCCATGGCAGAGACCCTTGGGGATGCATGGGATGCTCTCATCATTATGTTGGAGAAGCGACAGGCACTGCTGGAACTTACTTCAGTGTTCTTTGAAAACGCTCTGGAGGTTTGTCTTTAAATTAAATAACTCTTAATTTGAAGCTGCCCTCATCTTACAGGTACTCTGACCGGTCTAATTTTAAGGTGTTATATATTGTTCATTGTATTCCTAGAGGTTGAGGCGAACAAGAACATTAAAATCTTGGGATGCATCCCTCCTTTTCCACCTTTCAGGTAGTACAGGATGAAGCTGAACCAAAACCCATGTAGACTTTAAGAAATATTTTAGTCACGGTGTCTCCAAAATTCGCACTTGACAGAAAATGCCAGTGAAAAGTGGAACTGGACCAAAACCTTAAATATCTATTTCAGTGGCTATGGATATTCTGCAGAATATCTTTCATTCCTTGTGATTAAAATTATTTGGCATTGAAAGAACTTATTCTCAGGTGCCTTCACTAATGCACACTGGTGATTGGCCACTGAAGGTTTTACACTGAAATATCCATAAACCTATGGCATTAAATAAAGCAAACATTAGTCTAGCTTGACAGTCCTTTACCTGAGACTTTGATGTACAAATGGACACAAAAGAACAACTGCGTGATGCCTGTTTGCCCATTTCTCTCTCTCTTATCCTAATTCACCGATACACACAGGGAGCTAAAAAAGAGAGGGATTCCATACACTGCAGGTTTGTGCCCATGCTGTGCAGCCTCATGATCCACCATCCCCACATCCTGGAACTTGAAGAGTTTAATAATTCTCCCTGATAATTTTGTTTCTATACTCTGCCAGTGCCACCTATAAGTTGCAGAAGCAACCGCGGGTCTACTGTCTGTCCTAAGAAGTCCCAGATCAACAGTTATTGTGTCCCGATAATGTATATTATACAAAGAAATTAGATTTGGCATAAGGCTTTGTAGGAAAGATGATTCACAAAGTGGCAAGCTATAATTACAGATTATCTAAACTAAAATCCTTCAATCAATCAGTACCTCAAAGAGAAAAACAGCTCAGAAGATGCATAGAGGCCACAAAGCATCTGTATCTGGCAGTCACTAAAATGCCTTTCTCCAAGAATTTGCAAATTCTCATGAACTTTCCCAATAACACAGAGATTATGATGCAGTTATGAAAAACAAAATTATACTGTGCTTCTCCCTATCTTTTATTTTCTTAATGCAGTTTGCTGTTAAAATTGACCAAGTTGAAGATTTCCTGAAAAATGCTCAAGAGTTTGACAATATCGACTCTTTGAGAGAACTACTTCTGCAACAAGAGCATCATACAAGAGGTACAATCAGTGTTCCACTCCTGACAGCACGTGATTGTGTACTGACTTCTTGAAGGAATCATTTTAATCTTTCTGTGCATATTTAAAAAAAAAGTCTTATAACAAATACACAAATTTTCTATTTGGAGAAATATAATGGTGGGATAGCTTTTTAGCAGGCTTGCTGAAAGATATGAAACTCCTGGTTTCAAGCTAGCCCTTCCACCTTTGTTGCTGCAGAGTAGGCAGTGGCAAGCTTGTACTCTGATTTCAAGGCAGTTCAGGTCCAGTGAGCTGCTAAGAAACCAAACTGTCTTCCAGCGCTGATTTGCAAGCAAGTTCTAAAACCATTCTTCTTTTTCTTGGGCCAGTTCATTCAAGTTATCAGAGTTACTAATGAGTCAGCATTTTTCTATGGAAAAATTTCCATCAGAAAACTTTCCATGAGAAGGTTTCCCATCAGCTTTAGTAGCAAGCCCCTGCAAAGCCCTGCAGTCTCTTGGGAGTGACCAAGGGAGAAGTTTGCCCCCAGATATTCTTTGCCCAGGGTTGGGGTTTGAAGCAGAAGTGGTTAAGTGAGGGTGGGAACTATGAGACAGAGGTGGCAGCTTGGCAGCTTCAGCATCTTTTTGGCTACAATGGTTCCTTGCATTTTGCTTCTGCCTTTGAGGGATGCAGCTGTGTTTCACTCCCCCATTGAATTGTCTGATCTGTTTGAAGAGGCTCTGCAGCTAGAACTGTAGCACTCTTGGAAAAAAGCTGCTCTCTCCCCTTCAACAACTTTCCTGCACACACCTTTGCCTATAAAGTTTCTTCCACGTGAATTCTTTTTCTTTATTCAAGCTTCCATGTGAAGCACCTTCTACCGTATGGGTGGCACATTCAAATCAGAAAGAGAAAAAAATTTTTGGAGCTAATCTCATTGTGTGGCTACTTCAGACACCTTTGCAATTCCATGTGGTTCTGCATTTTTTATAAGTCTGAAGACCACATCTTTGTAATTTTAATCAATTTTTGCTATATGATTACCAACACTTGGCAGAATATCAATTATGCTTATTATTCACTAGTGGAGCACTAGCTAAAATGTTTTTAGCTACCTTGAACACCAGGTATTCTTCCTAGGAGGCTGAACAGAGAATCAAATTCAGATAATTCTAATATGGGTTTTGGGCCTTCCAAATTGATCTTCATGGGAGCAAAGTGCTCACTGCATACCAATTTAAACTTGAACTATCTGGCAGCAATTTACTGCTGAAAAGAGGGTCTATAACTGTAAGGATAAGATGAAATGGTTTGCCAGAGAAAGACTGCTTTGATGGCAATAAGCCTTTCCTCAGATGGAGGAAGGTGGCTGCAATTTATCGACTTCGTATTCTACCTTAACCACGTAAAATTTTGAAAGCTGATATTGAGCTATTTGATAAAAACCAGTGCTTTCTGCAAGAAGGATACGATCTACCTGCTCCAAAGGAAGGTGGCTGGAAATAAACCCTGACCAAGCATTGACTCTACCTGTATGTGATAAGTAGTTTATCACAAATGCTTATCACTCTGGAATAAAAAAAAAATCATTTTGACACAAACATGTTTCAAAATGGAAGAAAAAAGATGAAAACATATCCTTGTTTACCCATTTCTATGTGCATTCAATTTTGGAGGGACTGAAATGAAACATTTCTGATTAATACCACTTTTCTGGAAGGCAAGAAGTAAAATGGACAGGCTTGTTGCTGACTTGTTGCAGTGGGCTCACGGAAACTAATCTCTCTTGTTAGCCCTTGGTGACTGAAGAACTAGAGGCCTCCCACTCTGCTTCTTCCCTAGGTGTTCCACATGAAAGGTGGGGATTTAGGGTGCTTTGCCTTGAATTAGCAGTTCATGTATTCAGCTGGGAAGATAAGTGTTTCAAGGGGGGTTGCTTCTTGTTTCTCACTGGAAGTTCCTGGCAAATACTCCTTTCTTTATAATTTTCTTCCTGTCTACCTTGCCACTTACATTGGCTTGTCTACCCTTCTTCCTCATTCCGCACCTAAAAAATTTCCCTTTTTGTTTGAAAGATTTAGAAATACTGATAATTGTCTATTCAATAGATTTTGAACTATGTGACTCCAAGGAGCTGGAACAAAGACAGACAAGTGACTAATAGGTCATTAAAGTGGACTAGTCCACTGAATTTTAACCTTGAATGTGTCCAGGTAAAAGCTATAGAAAGACCGTAAGAGCTCCTGATACCTCTGACTTATCTATAACAGCCCCCAGGTGCCAGAACACTTTTTTTCCCAATGCCTGTAAGGGATGTGAAGACCTAAACTTAGTTTGCATCACTAGTGAAAAACTACAGATGTAAGGTAGAAAGTAAGGTAGAAAATTCCACTTCAGCTTACCCAAGGCCTGGGAAACCATCAAAAAGATCTCAGTTTTGAGAAAACAATAATATTTCTGGGTTTTGTCTTCATGTCTCTCAGTACACCATTTTATGTGTGTGTATATATGTTTGTGTATACACCGTTGTACCTTTGTAGGTTTACATAAGAGCTGTCCAAATTGAAATGTCTTCGTATATACACACCTTCTAAAGTAAGCATTTATGTCCATACAATGCGTGAAAATATGTTGTGCTCATGTATGCAAATAGATAGTTTGAAAAATACTAGAGTAATATTTGAAATATGCTACTAGAATCACAGTTCATTCTGGGTTTTTTTCCTGATGAAATTCTGTTCTTACAGAACTTTTGGAGAAGTCATTTGCTCTTTTAAACAAAAGCCAAGACCTAACTCAGTTCATAGAAGAATTCAAATGTGAGGGGCCAAATGCAAATCCGGAGCTGATTCAAGGAGCCCACAGCAGCTGCTTGAAGATTGACAATCTCCTCGAAATGCTGCAGGACAGGAGACGGCAACTGGACAAATTCCTTCGACATCAGCGCCAAGGACTGGAGCAGGTTCTGCAAATCTGTTTGTGGCACCAACAAGAGAACCAGGCAAGACATATCATGTCAAGGGAAATCACAGTAAAAACACAACCTAACAATTGTTTTACAGTACAAACAGAAAAGGAGCTTAAATATATTTTATTAGGCCAATATTTCTGGGCCACTTCTGTTTGAGGAAATCCTAACTTTTGAATGTTTGACTGATGTTAATGGGAGTTCAGGGGATACAGAGAAAGCAGAGTACTGGAGACAAGCTCTAGAAAGCTGTATAAAATCTAAGAGTAGGTTTTTGCTCTTTGTATTGCTTCTGTTTTGCTAGGCACAATAGAACGATGCACAATCTGTGGGTTGCTTATCCCTTATTACCAGGTTATGAAACACTAAAAATGCAGCATCTCCCTTTGATCTCTAACTGGAATGTGATGATCTGATAGTCATGATTGTAGCATGCTTTATTTTCAGAATTTTCAATGTTTGAAAGCATATGTATTTTACATAACTTCCTTTATGGAGCTGTCAGCATCATATTTTCTGATATCTCTTTCATTAATGAAAATCAAAGGCAGATTGGCCTATTTTATGCATAATTAGTTATCTTTGGAGGAAGAAAGTAATTAATCCAGTCACTAATTATTGTAAATGAAAGATAAAATCTGATTCTTGAAAAACAGGAGTGCTTTTAGATTTCAACCAATCAAGGAAAACCACTGTCTTTTTCAAACAGCTGTATTAACCTTGTCTCCTTTCCCATCCCTTCAGCAAAATCACTGAAATTCTGTGGGTTTCTTCCTTATAAAGCAGTTAACTATTGTCAGCCATTCCTTCAGAGCTAAGGCAGCACAACGAAATCACTCAGAGGTGATGAGCTGCAGTGGAAGCCAATTGATTAAACTCACTGTAATGGACAGGAATATTGCCAAGGGGTAAAGAGGTGAACTCTTTGCTATAACAGGGTTAAGGAATGACTTTTTCCTCTGCCTAATATTACAGAAATACTGATTTGTTTCACCAAACAGATACGTGATAAAAACCTCCCAGCCCTAATTTAGAAAGAAATTTTTATTTCCCTTTTAGTACAGTTTTTATTGTCCACTCCATTTATTTGTATTTTGATGAAATCATAGTAAATGTTCTGTGAAAATATGCTTCCAGGAAAAACATTTCAGTCAGTAAGTACACATCTGGAGGATATGCTCAAGAAATGAAGGCTCAGTATTAAAATAATTTCCTTACTTCCCTAGCTCTGTTGGACTCATGAGATAATGTGAACATTTTTTTATTTTATAACTGAAGATATTTCCAACACATTTTAAAGGTTCTTCCATTTCTTAGAATTGTTTAAATTTATTAAAAATAGCATGATTCTACATGAGCAGATAAAAAAAAAATTCTCTAGTGAGCTATTATTTTAATTGTTAATACCAGTTTAGAAATTCTTAGTATGCTGTATATGATCTAAGTATAGTGGTGATTTTCCAGACTGGAAAGATTGGAGGAAATCCTCTTGATACCAATAACTAATTCTGGATACTATTTTAAATTGCGAAGCTTCACTCAGGAATTCTTGCCATGTGTTGTTTACAAAGAAAGTGAGAGGTACCTACTGTGAACCAAGCAGATATAAATGCAAGTAATTCTGTGGAATTTAGAAGATATATTTGTACACTGCATATGTTTGCTGCACGTACTTGCTGAAGAAGTTAGTAGGATGTAATAAATTTGTAAATCTACATAAAATTATTCCACACAATAGGATCCCATTAGCTTAACTGGGTTTTTCAAGCCAGGGATGGAGAGGTTCTATTAGGTCAGAAGTACTCAGATTTGTAGTCTTTTACTGTATGCAAAGGGATATTTTTAAGTCACTGTATTTCAAGGGAGAATGTGCAATATCTTGATTGCATAAAAAAGCATGCGTTTATTCTACACGTGGCTGTAACTTGGTTAATTTACAATCTGGTGTTAATTTACAATCTGGTCATACTTGATGAATATATTTTTGTCTGTTTTGTCACATATATTCCACTATGTGTTTGTTTTGTCATTAGTCATTCCTTCTGCATTTGTTATAGCACAAATGCAAGCATTTAAATAAAAGCATGAACATTAGAAATGAAAAACAAAAGGAATGAAAATGAGAGCTTTTTTTTTTCTGAAACTGCCTTGTACATATTTTAAAAAATGGACAATAACTTCTCAAACTTTTCACCGAGCTCTTTTTCTTATTTAATTAGGTAACATCTTGGTATAAGAAAAACATCAGAGATTACTTTCAGAAGCAAAATGTAGGCTCATCGCTATTGGAAAATGAGGAGTTACTTCAGGAGCTTGAAGAAATGGAAGTCAAAGTGAAAGTAAGAAACACCATAACTGGTTGGTGAAGCAACTTTAAAAATGAGTAGCAAAATACGAACTTGGGCATTGAACAAGCACATATAGGAGTAGACATTTTCTATATGTACATGAGATAAATGTCTCTACGTGTCTGAATTATTTTAGTAATTTTACTTCTTTTAATGCAAGACCTCCATGTTTCTCAGTTTTTTTTCATTTAAAATTTTAAAAGCTACTGATAACTTAAAAGAAGAATAACCCTTGATGTTGTTTAGTTAGTTTTTCAATTTAGTGATCAAGTTCCACACTGGTAATTTACGTGTTAAGCCCTGTGGCAAATAATAAAGAAAAGGAATTTTATTAGAATATCACCAAATTTTAATATTTATAAAGGACAAAACCCCTGTCATTTCTACGATAATTAATTGTCAGTGAACTGAGTACATGATTGGAAGAGGTATTTGCCCATTTATTTCTTGTGACTAAAAGTAATTGAAAATGCTATTTTAATTGTTAATACCAGTTTTCCAGAGAATAAATCTGTTACCGCCACTCATAAAAGCAAGAGGAGATTAAAGAAAATGTTGGTATAAGAAGAAAGGATCTTTGTATGAAATAAATTGCCTATATTTAGAACTTTTTTTAGGTAACTCAATTGTGCTGTTGTCAGGTAAGCGCTGTTGCTGAGTTGGGATCTTTCCCCATGATACCCTTTTCATGCCATTGAATTTGGATGACCTGGATGACCAAGGAGGCCTTTTTCATCCAAAAAGTATTCCAGTAGAAGTAAATGCCTTTTAAAAGGTTATTGTGTTGGTCGTAAGAGGCTTCTGATTGTTCACAGATCTGTTTCCTTGTAAGCTTTGTAGTTAAATGTCACATGTTTGCCCGTTTGCATAATTAACAGTTAACGCCTTCAAGGCTGTCATGTGAACACAATGCAATAATATTTCTAATGCTTCTCCAAACAGCATGTCAGAAAACACTTTTTTTTTTGTCAAGGGAAGATGAGTATGTAAAGATAAATTCTTCTGAACAGACCTTTGGCACAAGAAAAACAAACCAGTAAATGAGTAAGCTGTGGGGTGTTTTCAGTGAGAGAGACATCCACAAAAATAGGTGTCCTAAAGCATTGCTGAATTTTAGCCAAATAATCATTAATCTTCCCTGCATTTCATTTTCACAGGCTATGCTTGTAATTTGCTGTCTGAATTAGAAGTGGAAAGAGAACAGAACATGCATTTTCATTTTGTATAATTATCCTTTTCATGGCTGAGTGTCTAGAAACTAACTTATAATAACAACACTTAATATTACAATTTCACCTAACAATTCTTCTCCCATACATTATGTAATAGATCATTCATGCCATTCTACTTAATTGCCTTTTTTTTATGAGGTCATTTAAAAGTGTTTAGCTTTCAACATTTTTGTTACGCATCCATGTGAATTATGATTTAGAACATCTCATCTTTAGCCTTCTGCGTTTCTTGCTAGCAGCATGTTGTAGCAGAGGGAAATGAAATTCTTGAAGGGGATGTTGGTTTTGCTTATGATGTGCAGAAGAGTGGCCAGGTTGAAACAACGTGCTGCAAATATAATTGAGAAATCTGTAAGTTATGGGGCTTTGAGAAAGCTGTGAGTTATGGGGCTTTGTGCATTAGTTTTTGCAGCACTGAACTGCAGATGTTGCAAACAGAATAAAGCAGGAAACTGTTCTAAAGTAGTGTAAATAAATCTTATCAAGTAACTTTTCATATGTGTACTGTAGCTCAGAGCAAAATATTTCAGTGCAGTAGCCATGCAGAGCAAGTTTAAGTGTTCTCACAGGGAGTAAGAAAGCGGAAAGTTCCAGTGTCTGAACTGTTTCACACAAGGTGTTTATTTACATGTATTGTTGCATTAGGTTGAGCAGGAGAAATGGTTTCTTAACTTGTTCAGAGGCCAGCCTAAGAAGGATTTACAGGCTTAGCATTCAATTTATGGGACTGGACTGGGAGGAGAAAGGAGAATGATTCATTATTATTATTAATATGTTCTCAAGCTGGTATCTTATGTTGAATTTCACCTTGCTAAGAGGTAAAACCCCTGAAAACATTATCACTAGCTTGTGAAATTATCAAGACCAAAAATAAACCCAAGAAATCATAATTGGGGAAAAAAGCCCTCAACCCTCACAAACTTTAAAAGGACCCTCCTGC
>VZTA01028477.1:236985-265519 GCA_013398855.1 Mohoua ochrocephala
ACAAACTTTAAAAGGTCCCTCCTGCCCCCACTCCTACAAGGACTTTCCCAGTTCCCCTCACCCGTTGCCACCAAGATTTGAGAGAAGAGGCATATTTAGGAACTCATGTTTCAGTAAAGATATCTGCTGGCACTGCTGGCACCGATTACCTGCTGGCTGTTACATTTCTGTGTGCGTTGGAGGTGCTTGACACGGTAAAGAAGAACTGCTAGCACCACTTTGTGGCCAAATAATTTTTAACATATCTCAGCAATTTTCTGGGGGGTGACAGACTTTGAATTACTTTGTCCTCTTTCTGCGTGTTGATTTTATCAGCTCACTGTCAAAAACACTGCTACAGCCTTTCACTGAACTTTCCAAAAGACACATCATATGGTAATTGTCATAGCAGCTCACAATGTAAGTGCCCACTATTTCATTTCTAATTTGAGGGAATAATATGATTGTATTGGTAGTTATACTGCAACACGTTTTCTGAAGGTGAAAGCATTTCAAGTATTCACAAGGACTGAATTATCAATGTACTGATGTCTGCAATGAACCAATGACAGACAGAGCTGGGACTCAGAAAAAGTTCAGTTGTGAGCATTTTTGCATATGAGAGAATAAGCTAATTTATCACACATCCTGAAAAATACATACTTTTGTGTTTAATTGACTTATGGTTTAAATGCTGCTTTATCTAATACCTGGATCATGATCTGAAGTCAAAGTTTTCTGGGCTTAACCCTAGAACATTCCAGTGAAAAAGCTTTTATACAACTTCTCAGATTTTAATTCAAAGTCCAAAAGGTTTGCTGTACAGACAAAAACGTCCCACAATAATTGTTTAATAAAAAGATAAATTTGTAGGTATTTCTGCATTTTTTCCCCCAGACTTGTGCTGGATACTTTGGAAGGCAGAAAATTTTCAAGACTTTTACCTAAAGCTCCAGTATTTTTAATTCAATCAGTTTTAACACTCTTGAAAAATACCTGCTTAATCAAGGAACCTAGAAAGAACAAGTTTTTAGAAGACTAACTCGTGTGAGGAAAGGAATAGTGACAAGAGCTAAAGAGACACATTCAACGTGTCTTTAATATGTCAGAGGAATTCACAAGCATCTCCTGATAAATTGAAAAGTCAATGCAATAGTAGGCTGTACGCTCCTTTCAAGGAAAATGAGTAAGAAATATGGTAGTGCTGACTGGCAGACTGTTATGAATTTAGTATGTTGAGTTCTGAAGAAGAGAAGAAACTAACTAAGATTTTTCCCCGGAGTTTTTATGTCCTGTTGATGGAAAGCCTAGGCTTTTTATGTGTAGAAACAGTTCCTTATAAATAGAAAGCTGAAAATGAAGTTGTCACTAGCTATTTTATAGAAAATTTAACCAAGTTTGAGGAACGTTTAAGCAGGATAGCAAATGAGTCTAACCAAATTTAATACCCTCAGAAAGTGTGTAAAGTTGTAATGTTTGTGGAATGTTTTAAAATATAAATTACTATAATAAATTGAGGTTTTGAGCTTGTGTGAAAATTTAGAGAAGAGCTTTGCCTCAATATAAACAAGGCAGAGTTTAATATCTGCTTTAAGATCACCTAAAAGCTGCTGTTGGGCATCTTGTACCAAACAAATTTATGAATTTTGTTACAATGAAATACTCGTACAGGGAATAATTTCACTATAAGTTGAGTCATTTTCTTATAACTAGTCTTGCCTGCTGTAATTATAATTCAAGCATTGTAATACACTGCAACAATTCAGAACTTTTGTCTTTCTGTATTTGCTTCTAAGCTAATTATGGGCAGTTTTCTTTCCACTTGCATTAACACGTGCATTCTTCATTCTTGCATAAAATGTTATTTTTCAATTATGATACAAGTAGAACATAACAGCAAAATGAAGATTCACATCCTCACTACTGCACTATCTTTGCCTTTTTTGTGGTGAATTATTATTAGTCCCAGCTAAAAGCTCCCAACTTCAGGGCTGTTTTCTAACTGTCATTAACATCTATATGTTTAAATGTAAGCAAAATTTCCATTAAAATCTGACCATGCAATTCATACCAGTTATTCCAGCTGCAAGTATTGGAAGATGGCAATGTTACGGTGCTGATATAATTGGAAATCAAGTCAGTTAAGCTGTGTGTATGGGGACACCTCCTTACTATCTTTTTCCCCCCCAAGATAAATTCCTCAGGTAAAAAGGAACAAATACAGCACAGCAGACTGTGATTTATTATCCCTAAAATCCTCACTCTTGCTTAATACTGCTTAGGACAGAGAGACAAAGACAGGATTTTATGAAAGGGGAATTGGGCATGAAATAATACAGTGCAGGGTTTCACTTAATTAAAAGTACAGACTGAAGATTATTGCATCCAAATGTTGGTAATGGTCATTATTTTAATTTGAAAAAGAAATTTTAAAAATTAGAAAGATTTTGCTATAGCTGTTTATCAGTAATAGACAAAAATATTTAAAAAATTCTTTTATTGTGCCCAGGATTAATCTTTTTTGATTTTAGTAGGAAGCTGAGAGTACCCAATTAAAGTCCTTAAGATATTTGGGGGATTTTTTGGAGTGTTTTCTTGAGAAAGTGGAGCAATTTCATTGCAGGCTATTCTAAACTAGCAGTATTTTAACAAGCATAGAAGGAAATACAGTGGGCAGTATTCGGCCTTCAGGTGTTTGTTTGGGGAAGAGACGAACTTGAAAAAAATCTCTGGCAAGGCTTTTCCTCCAGGTTCCCTTATGGAAGCAAAGAAGAGTTAGAATGAGTGAGACAAGTTTGCATGTTTGTAGGCATGCAGTGCAGGTATGCTGATGTACAACCAGAACACATCTTTCTTTTTCAAAATGAAACAGAGCTAAGTTCATTGAAATATGTGAAATTAGTTTTCTTACTAAAGCCTTTAGCTGATTGAAAAAATTTAAGGTATTGAATGTTTAAAAAAATTGGCAATACCATATGAAAGTTAAAAGCACAAGTAGATTTAATACAAAAAAAGCTAAATAAAACACTAATGTAGATCTATAGATTTTTACTGTTGCTTAGGCTTTCCATGGCAGAAAGGTAAGCGTTTTCACCACAGTGGAGAAATCCCTAACATTGATGTATATTTGGGTCACTACAGTAGAAGCACAAGTCAGTTCAGTATGAATAGCTGAAAAAAGAAAGAGGAGTAAAATAGGCAATCAGTTCTAATTAACTAAATGTGCTTCCAAGTGGTGCAATGTAGATCAAATACCCATATGGGAACTTGGACTGATTCAACAGAATCCATTTTAAAGCACCTCAGTTTTAAAGAACCTGGCTCAATTGTCAGAAATGTTTCTGTCTCTGGCTTGAAATTCTGAAGCGTGATCTGCCTTTTTTTCCTTCTGTCACTGCCACTAGAAAGGTTCATGATCAGATAAGACAGAGGCATTCTTTGAGTGGACTTATGATTTTGTGTAGGAAATCAGGGAAACTGTACAATGGAGAATGTCAAGGATGATGGCACACCCTGCTGTAAGGCAGGGTCATTTGATGGAAGTGATTGCCAGACAGCTCTTAGCAGAAAATCTCCCACTGCAAGCAGCTATTACCTAGACAATATTTTAATTTGTTCTTGATTAAATAGGTGGGCTTAAGGGCTGTTTGCCATGAGAGTGTGGTCATACCAGGAGGTTTCTGGTCTTTGTTATCCAGACCATTTTTCCCAGCAGACACCTTAGTAACTGCTGCTTCTGCCTGTGAAACTGTGTCAAAAAATGTAGAATGCCACTGCTGAAAACTCTTATCACTAAAACCATGAAGTTTCTGGGAAGCCCCTGCTAGTAGAAATACTGTTTTGAATCAAGATAGTTTTCAGGCCTACAACAATACACATTTTCCAATGCTTATCTTACTATCATGCAGTATATCACTTTTCTATGTGTAATTGGTTAAAGCGGAATTTTTCCCATTAGGAATGGAATTACACTGTGGAACAATTGGAAGGTGAAGCATTTAGGATCTTGCTTTCAGAGGATTATACAGAAAAAGAACATCTAAAGCTTTCAAATCAGAAAATCTGTCTGTTACAAGAAGAAGTGTGCTTCCACATGGAAGAAAGGAAAGCCCTGCTGCAAGAGGCCAATGACTTCTTTCATGCTGCTGGCGAGGTTGGTAAGAAGCCAAGTCTGTAATAATAACCTGATAATAAAAATGTTAGTGTGCTCTTGAAGGCTGGTGTATGTGGGATTATGCAAACAGTTGGCTAAACAATTTGAAGTGGAAAATTACAAATCCAATTACCCTTTTTATATGACTTTTTGCCTAAAACTTCTATCCAAAATGGCAAATCCATTCGAAAACATTTTTTTTTTCTCTTTAAGTATATTGAGAAGAGTGCTTGGTTTCCAAAATAAGGTACTTGGGAAATATTTATTTGCCAAAAATTGGGCTTTAAGATCCTGGGCTTTGCCACGATGGCTTAAAGCTGTATGAAGGTACAGGAACTGCTCTGAAATACCCAAACTGTTACAAGCTAGTTTGGATACCAGAGGCAATGTCTATACTTGCAGTGGTCTCTACAGGGGCTAATTATAATCAGTATTATTAGTAATGCAACCTTGTTTCCAAAATCTTTCAGTTAGAAGACTATTTAGAAAAGTTTCTATTTGAAGGTGTCCAAAGACCAAATGGTCTTTTTGTATTTTTTTTTCAGGTGTATGTTTTTCAGGTCATTTATAGAAGTTTTAAAACCAGATCATTTCCAACAACAGAAATATTGATAACATATGATTTTCTTTTTTCTTCAGGTACTTGATGGTCTTGAAAGCATTGAGAATTACTGTAAAATCTCCATTTCAGAAGATTTAAATTTACCTATATTGACACTGAAGTACAAGGAATTGCAGGAAGCAATTAAAGGTTGCACAGCAACTACCATGCAAAAGGGACGAACTTTAGTTAATAAAGCAGATTCTCACAGGTATTCCCTCCATTTTTGCATATCTGCTGTGTTTCTCCACATCTATATGTTGCTCTATAACTCAGCTGGTTAGAAACAGGTTGCCTTTGGAGCCAGAATAATTTACTAAGTAGGTAGGCATTTAAAGACTCAGTGCTTCTGCCATATTTCTCTGGTGGTATTTATATGAACCAATCTCTTAAACAAAATTTTTTAGGAATGCTGCTTGTGAGAGTGGTGTCAAACAATGATATTGGTATGGTAGGGCAGAATTCAGAAGCAATGGTTTAGTTAACATTTTGGAAAAGTAAATGGATGTAAATGACAATTAAAATATAGGTAGTTATGAGCACTCCTTGCTGCCCAGTGTACTCCTTTTAGACCTTTTTGAAAGCCGGAATTACAGCAATTACAATGTGAACTGATGCAAGATAAAAATACAGATGTTAAGCCCTGTGCAGAAAATATGGAAATATCTCCACATTTTAGGAGTATTAATTAATGAATAAATACCTCTTTTTCTCCCAAAGCTTTTGTTAATTACAGTGATCACGCACTTCACTTGTGTGATTTTCACAATGATATAAAACATGACTTAGGTAAGAATCAGCCCTAGGGGCTTAATATCTCCTGCTTTGCAGGTCTTAGCAGGAGGCTGGTGCAATAAGAGTGAAGATTGTTTATACTAATGAGGTCTCCTTCAAGGACAGAGCAGACAACTGTGATTGATGGTTTTCTACTGGTCAGCCTAGCTCTAACTTTCCATTATATGCTTATTTCCTTAATTATTCATTTTATTGCAACACAACAACTGAAAGCGTAGATAAGATTTTAATGTAATCTCATGGTCTTGCAAAAAATTTCTTCTAAAGGTCCTTCACCTGTTCACTCCAGATGTAATTGTCTTGAACTTAGCAATGGGATGAAAACTGAAATAGAAAGTTGTTTTGGAAACACAATGTTTTTACAGCTGTTGTTGCTGCTTCCTAATATTTTAATGAAATATAAGGGAAATGGATTTTCCTCGGTGAGACTTTTATTCATAAACCAGCCATAATTCCAGAATGCATGCTGCTGTTCTCTAGGACTTCATGTTCTGCACACATTGCCTCAACAGAAGCAGCTGTTGCGTTTCAAAATGTCTGCACAGCATTAATTAATGTTAGGGATACTAAAGACTTTAGTAGAGAATGAATCTCTAAAATGACAAGTCATTAATTTTCTTTCTTCATTGTTAAGAATTTTTTAAAAAAAGTTTAAACAGTCCAAGACATCAGTGGGATATTAAGATATCTATGATAGACATTAAAAAGAATGGGATGAATTTTTCAAAACATTTCTTATAAAATTCAATAAAACCAAGTAATGCTACAGGTATATCTCCTGTATGCCAAAGTGTTGCTCAGGATTTTCTATAAATAGGTTATAAATAAAGGTTATATATAAAGGTTATTTATATTTCTATAGAGGTTAGATTTCTGCTTAGAAGACATTATAATTTTCAAAAAAGCAAAGCCCTACATCTGAAGCAGCAGTGATTTAGAGAGGGAAGGTGAAACTTAATAGACAATCTAACTAGAAAGTGTTTTGCTGCTTCTAAAGAACAGTGAAAAAATCCAGGCTTTTAAATGTCTACTTGCATCATAAAAAGACATAAGTCCCTTTATAGGAAAGCAAACACAAAATATCATGGCTTTTCAGGTTTTTCCTTGTTGCCTTCAGGCCTCCTTTCCTGAATGTAACGAATTTGCCACATACCTCAATGAGTAGTGCTCGTGCTTCTGTGCAAGTGGAACACTTCATATTCCCAGGCATGGGCTTGAAGATTACAATCACAGAATAATTTATATTGGCAGGTAACTCTGGAGGTCATTTGGTGCAATCCCTTGTTCAAAACCTATCTGGTTAGGCTGCTCAAGATTAAGTTTTGACTATCTCCAGGGATGGAAATTCCACAACCTCTCTGGGCAATTTGTGCTGTGGTTTGAGCACTCTTTTTGGGAAACATGTTTTTCTTACACCTATCCAAAGTTTCTCTTGCAGCAACTTGTGAGCATTTTGTCTTGTCCTATTGCTGTACACCTCTGAAGAGAATCTGATCCTGTCTTTATATATAATGTCCTCCTTTCAAATCTTCTTGAGGCATGTTGCAAACTCACACTAAAAGATAGTTTCTTTGAAATAATTTGAAAAATGAAAATAATGAAATTCATTATTTGAAATAATGAATAAATGAAAATGCTGAAAATACTCATATTGAAAGATGAATGGATGGTAGAAAAGTGACAGAGGAAAGCTCTTGTAAATCTAGAGTGCTTCGCAATTAAAATATTGGTAAGGCTGATTTTTAAGCTCTCATATTTTTAAATTAAAACCAGCTAGAAAAACAGGAGCAAAAATTTATATGTATTAATTATAAAAAAATACAAGCAGTAATTTTTGCCTACTAAGAAAATCCTTGTTACTTTGGCAGCCAATTGGCTTGCCTATGAGTGTAAGAACTATCTTTATTTTACTGCCGTTTTAAATATATTGTATTAAATCATAACAAACCAATGATCCTTTCAAAGGCTTTATTGAGATGTAAATGATCCTTTTCAAAACCTGTAAATCTTGTTCTCTTGCTGCTTTTTTAAAATGAGTAGTGCTAGTAGCTGTTTTTCAAACATACCTACTTTTAAGGAGAACCGAAATAGAGGAGTGACATTTTTAGAATTTAAGATTAAAGCAGAAACTAAGAGGTTGCTAATTTTTGAAAGAGTAACTTACAAAGTTTGAAATCACCTACTCCCTGAAAAGGACTTAAAATTTGGGTTCTCTTTGTGTCAAATTCTTGGATCAAATTCAAACAGAATGATATATTAACACCATACTTTATATACAGTACTTTGTGTAAGTACTGTAGACTAACATTTTTCTTTGAGGTTACAGAATTTAACTCTCAGCCTTATCTGAAAAAAATTTCCCTTAATATAGAGTACAAAGTAAGAAACCTGGAATATGCACCTGTATTAACATAAGTTTCTGAAGAAATTAAAGTAATGAAAAAACTTATTTTGAACATGTTTGTTTTACAAAAATTCTTATGATGAATAAATTTAAGTAGTAAATAAGTTGATATGTGTGTGTGTGTGGGGGGAGGGGGGGTAATATCAAAACTTCAGTTCTTAGTTGTATGAGGTAACTTCTTTACAATCTAAAGTGGACTGCCTCAAGTGTTCAGATTCTGAATTGCTTCCCTGATAGTATGTTTTAACTTCAAAGGCAAGCCATTGTTTTGTAAATTGGTGGGATTTTTTTCTCCCATTGAAACAACACCTTTAAGGAAAGGTCGACTTAGAATACATATGACATTCTTTTTTCAACTACTGCGGAAACACTGAAATATTTGAGAATCCAAAGAAAACATTCTTTTAAAAGTAGAACTGGTATGCCATATATTTTTTCTTTTAAGCTCTTCCATTTGTCATTTTAGTTTTTAGATACTGTAGCTGGAATGAGAGGTGAAATCAGCTATTTCTCAGTGAACCAGGCTATGTGTCTTGTGAGAATTAATGTATCTGTCTTGTGAATCTACCTTAGGCACTGGTGACAAACGATTTGTTTGAAAACTTCATTCCTGTGTTTTATTAATTATCGATTTTATTTGGATTAATTTTAATATTTCTCTTGGTTATTTTTCCTTTAAGGATAACAGTTTAAAATTCATAAGTTATTCATCATATAAATCAACAGAAAAAGTGTTGGGTTTTTTTAAGATCATAATCATCCTCTATGTTGAGCAAAAAAGTGAGAAATAAATGACAATTCTACTTTTCCATTTTAGCTCTTGGGTGGCAGGAATTCAGGAAATGATGGAATATGTTCAAAAAAGAGTAGATCAATTAAACAGCCAGCGTCCAGATTATGAAGAACTTGCTTTGAAGAAACAACAATGGACTGCCTTACTTGAAGATCATCTGGATAAGGTACACCATAGAATCACAGAATGGTTTGGGTTAAAAGGGACCTTAAAGAGTATCCAGTTCCAACCCCTCTGCCATGGGCAGGGACAGCTTCCACTAGCCCAGGTTGCTCAAAGCCCCATCCAGCCTGGCTTTGAAAGCTTCCAGGGACAGGGCAGCCACAGCTTCTCTGGGCAACCTGTGCCAGTGTCTCACCACCCTCATAGTGAAGAATTTCTTCCTATTATCTAATCTAGACCTACCTGGTTTCAGTTTGAAGGCATTATCCTTTGTTCTGTCACTCCAAGTCACTCTCAAGCTTTCCTGTAGGCCCCTTTAGGTACTGGAAGGGTCTCCTATAAAATCTTCCCAAAGTCTTCTGCTCTCCAGGCTGAACAACCCAGCTGTCTCAGCCTATTACCATGGGAGAGGTGTCCAGCATTCTGATGATCTTTGTGGTGATTATTATAATCATCATAGCACATCTTCTTGAAGCATTCAATAACGTTCTTAATGCATTCATGAACACTGCATCGTATTTCCATAATTTAGCTATAGTGAATATTAAAGTTGAATCAAATAATAACAAGTTTGTTAGAGAGAGCGCAGTTGTAGTTAGAATGCTGAATGCTCTATCAACACAAAGAAACCTAAATCTGTTCTGAAAAATTCAGCTGTTTCCACGAGTACATTTTGCCAGTGGTGTTCAATTAAGCGTGGATTTGCTTGGATAATGAACTATTATAATTTGTTCTTTTGGAAAAGAGGTGAGCAATCAGTCCTGTGACCTGTAAGAAGGTTTCCTATACAGCTTCTGTCCTCTGTTTTACGTGGCTGAAGATAAACATAAAAGTGTGGCAAAATTGAGGGTTAATAAGCACGGTGACTGAACCACAGCAAATTGTCAGTAAATCTGAAGGAGACTAGATTCTGTTCACTATAAAAATTCTTTTTGTTAATTAAGGTATTGATGCATCAAGGACACCACAGTCTTCTTTAAACCGTCGAATGTCATATAGTACTACAGACCTTTTAACTGACTTGTCAGAGATGGAATAGACAAATAGCTCCTAAATAAGTTTCCATGTGTAAATTCAAACTAGAAAAATATAGTCTTTTAGCAAGGTTCATATGAAGGAACCAGGAGTGTAGACCAGAAAAGTAAATTTAATGACTAAATAATTAAGTCTGCAATCTGATATTTTACATTTGCATGATGTTTTTAATGAACAATTCTCAATCAAATGTGAATTCAATTTGATACAAATTGGTCCTTTTCTATACCATTTATGTGTATAGAAATGATGTCATTATCATGTTGAGAATCTTAAGCTAAAAGTTAAGCTATGAAGGTAATTTTTACTTAAAATGTAGACCTCCATTTGAACATAAGGTTTCAATCTGCAGTTTGTTCTCATCCCTTTGTTCTCAGCCTTGCATTAGAGGGCATCTCGGAGACTTGTGTCATAACATGATTATTCATTGCAGTGAAGAGTGCTTATTGTTATATTCCTACCAAGCAATACACTTTTCATCCCAGCCTTCTAAATGCAAAGTATCCCGAAGAATCTGGTGCCAACTTCAACTGCCCCTCAGCCTCATATAATAAAGTTTAAACCTCAGTTAGCAGCCGCTTCTTAGAAAAAAGTTACTTGTGAATTCGCATGTCTAATAATAACTGTGTGTGTTATGTCTGGCATCATCTGCCTGTGCTCTTCATAATCTGTTTTGTTATCATAGTGCATATATAATATCTTAGTGACAGTGGAAGGGAATTCTGTACATGTATCTGCACAAAAATAGGTCTCTTGCCTTGTCAGAGGAGCTTTAAATGTACTTACTGAAAAAAACCTGGAGCAGAATCAAAATATTTCTGCCAGGGCTATAATAGCTAGATTATAATGCAGTTGTGCCATATTGGAATCACAAGCCTTGGATATTCAGGGTAAAGGAAAGCACTGTCGATAAAATGAGAGCAAACAGGAAGGGGTTTTGATCACGCCTGTGGAAGAAACAGTAGCGTTTTCTTCCTCTATATTTTAATTCCTGACTTTCTCTGACTATATATGATATTAAAGCACAAGTTTTACCTTTTCTTCATTTCTTGTCTCCATCCCACCATTTGGGGTTAAGGGGTGTGTGGCAAGGGGGAATCTGTGTGAGTGAGCAGCTGTGTGGTATTAGTTGCCAGTTGGGTGCAAACCATGCCCAGAAACATAATCTATGCACCAACAGACAAGTGTTACCTCATTTTTTTTCGATAAAAAGTGGTGTTTTATACTGGTGTTACAATATCTAGTTATATAAATTAACCATGCGAATAATACTTTCAAATAAAGGTGTCGCAGTCAATTACAAAGCTCGCCCCGATGCTTGCCGTTGGTATGGAGATTGGCTCGTATTTGTGTGAGTCAGAAAGAGTTCTGAGCAAACACCTTGAACTGGCTAAACAAACAAAGGTAAATAAACCTTTCAATAATGTTAAGCACTTTTAGAAACAAATGCTTTCTGTATGTAATTCTAAATAAGGTGAGAGGCTGAGAGTTTCTTGTAAAGAAAATAGGTCTATGATTTGTTTTAAAACTGTAGTTAATGAACAAAACCAAAGATAAACATTACAAGTCGGTCCTTAAATCATTGTCTATCTCTTTGTGTTATTTGTTAGTGCCTCAGGATCCTCATACCAACTCTTGTTAGGAAGACTCTTCAAATGTGCATTGCTACTCCTGTGTGAGGCACCAGGTTTAATAATTGTCTCGACAGCCAGAGTCAGAGAAAAACCTTCTTGTAGTTTATTGCACCAAATAAAAGGGATGAACTGGCAAAGAAGCAAAAAGCAGTTCCCGTTTAGAGAAACTGTGAAGGGGGCTGTAAAGATATCCACTAGTCATGTTGGGGGCGCAGCCATTTGATGAGAGCCCTGCAGCACTCAGCTCTGTAACACGTGAGGCTATTTTTAAGTCCCATCCAGGGCCTTTCCAGCTCCCACAGCAGCACTGCAGTATCGAAAAGTGGGTTAAAACCACTTGAATCCCTTCCGTAGCCTTGACGTAGCTGCGTGTTTCAGCCTAAGCTGAACAGCATGGCAGGGTGTATTTTAGGAGTATCCTATGTATCCTCAGTACTTAAAACTCCATTACTCCTGCAGAGCTCCTTCTTGTTTCAGTTTAGGGGGCCCAAGGGATGGATCTGTACAGTGCCTGTGGAAATAAAATTCACTGTAAAACAATTCTGGAGAGCACATAGTAACAATATAAAAAGCTTATCAGCAGATAAACAAGAACAACTTTTTGTTCCTTCAAGACTTCAAAATAGTTTTAAGTGTCTTTTCTGCCAAATTTTTGCGTGCCAGGGTGTTACTTTTGTTTGTTGTAGTGTCTACTTTGCCCTGACAGATATATACACCTCTTCTACCTATTCTTTCTGGGGATTGTGATATGCTAGCTTTCAAAATAGCTATTTTAATAACTACACCTACCATTTTTAGGAAAGAAATGGGTATTTCTGTGATTTAATCTCCATTATGAGCTCTTCTTCAAACAAGTAATTGAATTATATATAAGACAGCAATCCTAATGAAAATTAACAATGTGATATCAATATTCACAAGTCCTTTCCAGTCATAATACATGTTTTTTTCTATGCTTCTACCTTCAAAGGAAACTTCACATGAGCTGAGAGCAGCTGAGGGAATCATCAAAAATATGGAAGAGTTGGAACCTGAGCAGGTGGTGGCTTTTTCTAGCAGAGCTGACTTTCTGAATAAAGAACTGCAAAAAATTGAAAAAAATATTAGTTCGAAGCTAGAAATTCTAGAAACTTATGTGGCCTTTTTACAGTCAGCTATAGAGGTATGGATTCCTTTTTTATTCTCTGATTAGACTGTAAAAATCTTACAATTGAAAAATGTGCTTCCATTTTAGGAAGAATTGTAGTTGATTTTAATTTTTCTCCTCTGCACATGTGCACTCTCATTATATGCGTGATAAAAATGCTTCCATATATGTACTCTGAATATTAAATTGACTGATTTTCTTCATGTAACTTTTAAAAATGTCCTATAACATGTTCCTAGAGATCTTTGTTGCTGTCTTGCACTACTTCTACTGACGTGTTAATTCCTACGATTGGATTTAAAAATGAAATAAAATCCAGCTGTAGCTCAAATCATAAGCAATTCAATACCAACATAATTTTGGTAGCTGTGCTAATGGTGTCCAGGACAGTTAATTTTTATTTTGATTTGGATTCCATTTTAAGGTTCTGTAATATGGTAGCTTTTCTTTAATATTTAGAAAGAAATTGAAGATGGAATGGAACCTATCAGATAAAATTAGCCATAGGATTTATTCATTGCACGATAATCCACAAAAAAACCCTGTATTACATCTACTTCTGATTATTGCTAACTTCAGTTACTTCATATTAAGCAGATCAGTGAAAATCAGTGCATTGACATACTGGTACATAAAATCCATGTAAATCTATGTGACAGAAATTGAGCTAAATGCTGCCATCTGTCTGCCTGCCATCTACTGGTTTGCAAGTTATTTAAAACTATTTTATTATTTGGTGTTTTTAATATTTTAGGGACTCATAGATCTTAAAATTAGTAGAAGATTCAGAGGGTGCTATTCAAATTTATCATATCTGTATAACTTCTGATTATAGCACCTCAAGTTTTGATTTGTTTTTGTATATTTATTTAATGTCTTTCTATAGGTAAATGACGATATCAAAAATCTGAAGGAATTCTATAATTCAAAACCACTACTGACAAACAGAGAGGCTGAAAATATAATTGTGATGGAGTCAGCTAATACTCAGTGGCAAAAGACTATAAAGAAGACTTTTTCCACCCAAGATATAGGTTGCTATTTTCTTAATTTAGTAAATGTGGTGAGTATAATCTGATAAACCATATTGAATTTTTTATATTTGCCCGTGATGAGGTCCAATCCTAGTTCTATGCCTAGACTGTGATTTCTCCAGTACCTAGTTTTAAAGGGGCTAATTCTGTGATATAGTTTTAGAATATGAAAGTATTATTTGTGTGTTTATGGCATTACAAATAATATAAAAGTTTTGTGGTTAGCAATGACAGAGCCCTTAATGACCCAGTCCATGCATACAGATGTAATACACGCTCATATCTGTTTTGTTCATGTTGGAAAGCAACATACGTGCAAGTACAATATTAAGTTTATTTTCCTTCCACTGAGAGGCAGGTAGTCTTTGCTGACTGGGAGTATGAATTCTTCTAAAGAAATGGATGTTAGAGCTACTTCCTTGCAGATAATCTTTCCCAGTGTCTTTACATTTTGTCCAACGTCTACACTGCCTAGGCATCCCTGTCTAATTTTCCAACAACACTTCATGAGGTGATCGTTTGAGATGTGCAATCATTCCCTAAGCTACACCTCCTAAAGTAATCCCAATTAATGTAGACAGCCTGGATACCCAGCTGTTCTTTCTGCTTTTATAGGACAGACTAGGGAGCAATTAAATTACACATTAAGATGAGAAGGGGGAGGTGGTGTTGGTAAACTACAGCAGCATGCAAGGTGAGCTGGAAAAAGCAACTGAGGGAGGGAAAGTACTCAGGCTGTTAGTGTGGCTGAAGGGTTTGTGTCCCTGCTGGATGCGGCCAAGCACAGCTAAGACAGTCAGAGTAATGGCAAAGTCACTTAAAGTCTTGACACATCTTCAGGCATTGTCTCCCTAAAGACCTGGAAATACGTTGTCACCATATTTTCTGCTACGCTGTTCCCATGATATTCCCAGGCTGTGGCTTTTAAGTGTCCTATGTATATACCAGTAATATACAAAAACAGCTTCTCTTAGGAAAAAAAAATTAGATGGGAAAACCAGAAATGGCATTACCCAGTTTTCTGGTATTTCTCGTAGAAGATCTATTGGAAAGAGGAAAAAATACCAAATATTCAAATACTTTAGCCCTCCTGTGCCTTGGTGCTGTTTTGTTTATCGACACAAAGGGTTGGTCTTTTCTTCACTTACTTTGTTTTCCAGTTGCTATTTACTCTCCAAAAGGCCATTTTGGGTAGCTCTGTTTATTCAGAAATTATTTGATTTTGTCTGAGTGTGAAACAGCCATCAGATGACCATAATTCAGTCATTACTGACCTGTTCCATGTTTTAAACTCCAGCTTTGGCTATGTCCTCAGTCTACCAATTCCATCAATCTGTGCCTATTTCCAGAAAATATTAAGAGAAAAGTATATTTTAAAGTATCAGAATTTTTTAAAAAGTTACACTAGAATAGTTGGGTTTTTATTAAGTTGGTTTTTTTTAATTATGAGGTTTTAATTGTATTTTATGAAAACATGTGAAAAAAATTTGTCTGTTTATTTGCCAGGTAAATGAGAGTTTAATATTAGAAGTAGAAAAATCCATAAAAGTAACAGAAGATATCATTATTAATCTGAATAAAGAAAGGAAAGAGCTGACTGATCTTTGGGCAATCTGGAATTTTAAAATTACTCAAGTGAAACCCATCAAGCAACAGTGCCAGATATTTAAAGAACAACTGGAAATTGTAAGTAAAATAGCTGGGAAGAAAGCAACTGTGGCAAATATTTCTAGATTGTTATTAATTTGTCTGTGACTCTCTCATCAACTGTTATAGGTATTATTTAGGAAACAGTGATGATCAGTAAGATACAATTCTTGTCCATGGTCTGTTCTCTGTTCTGCCAGTCAGTCACCAGGAAACATGAAATGCTTTTAATCTTTTTTCCCTTACTCAAATGCATACAAGTCCATGTCTCCACTTGGAATTCTAAGTTTTAATGAAGTTTAATCAATGCTTTGCCAGCAGTGGTTTGGTTTTTTTCTTTTTAAAAGCACCATTTTTTTGAGACTGAACAGTTGCTAAACTAAACTGTGTCCTAATAGTTACTAAACACAAGTCCAACCAGCTTCCTACAGAAAGAGGATTGAAACCTTCTTGGCACAGGGAGACTGTGCAGTGTTCCTCAAACGAAACACTAGCTAGGCTGGTAGCAGAACCAGAAACACCAGCTAGGCTTGTAGCTGCTGTTTCTCTAGTGCAACTCATCAGTGCACCAGCACATCTGTTATCACAGAAATGGTGTGTCTGTGGGTCCTGCAGTCTTGGTGTCTGAGTCCTTTTTTCATGCTGTCTTAAAGATATCTTATCACCCTTGTCACTCAGAAGGTTTGCCACAGAGAGGCTTTACTGACAGCATTTGGGTGCCTGGTTTGAGGAAGGTTTTTGTTACAAATTTAGATTTGACTTTAGATGTGGGTTTTTTTTTTTTATTTATTGCAGTTAGAAATGCTGAACTTTTTGATTATCTTTCAGACTACCCGTGGATTAGAGATTCTTCAAGAGGCCCTCCAGCTAGCAGTACCAGTTGACCTTGGAAGTGACCTTTTAATAGTTTTGGAACTACAGAAAAAGCTTAACCAAATGAAACCACACTACGAGGTGAGAAACCAAACTAGTGGAGTGAGGGGTGCGTCAAAAGCTCTTTTTGGTCCCGTAAAGATTCACATCCACATTGATGCCAGACACCCTGTCTGGATTTGAAGTGGTTTATGTTTTACATCAGTTTTCCAGGGGGATGTGTTTGTGTGTGCTTATAAAGTAGAAGAGAAGACATTTTGCCTTCAGTGCCCAGAGAATGTCCCGTGTGGTGTTAGCTGTGTATTAATGTGACACACAAGCATTGGGGTGGTGGAAGTACAAGGAGAGCATCAGCTTCATGTTTTTGATTTTAGAGCTGGCCAGAGGCTGAGGTACATCATAGAGAACTTCCTGCCTCCTGTGAATACTATGTCTGAGTTTTAGCAATTCACTCTGCCACTGCCCTGTAATTCTGTTTGACTTATTTTCATGAAAGACTGGGTGATAGCTGCGATTCCTGCCTAGCAAAAAGTACAGAATGTAGTGCTTTAAAGTGCATGGCATTTACTTTTCCCCGAGGCAATTTACTATTGTCAGGTGGTTATTTCATCAAATGTAAAGGAAAAATTGCAATTATGTTTGTGCAAATTGAGTAACTTCTCTGATTTTTCTTAGCAACTGAATGCTGAGCTTGAGTACCTGATAAAATTATTGGAATTGCCAAGCCAGAAAGGATTTCCTGTGAAAGAGAATTCTGAGAGAATAAGTGAGCTTATTCAGTTCCATCAAACAGTAAAGGACGTAATGATAGAATATGATGAGATTTTCAGCAAGACCGTCAAATTCCATCACATTAAAAAAGAAGTGAGTATAATATTTTAAAATATACATTCTTCCCATTGTAGTTAAACTCTCTTTGGTTTTGGTTCCTGTTGTCTTTTCTTTCCTTTTCCCCAAAGAAAGAGCGTTAATCAGCCTGGTGATCAGAATTAAAATCTTGGATCTAAAACTTCATGAATCAGGCGAATTTAAAACTCGGATCTGAACTCAATTTTAATTACTTAAGCCCACCTCAAAAACCTATAGATGGGTAAGGAAGAAATTGTAAGTTATTTTAAACACACACTGATTTTGTATATTTCAGCTGGAATGTCTATCAAAATCAGGAGAACTGGATATTCCTGAAATATGTGGGGACCCTGAAAATGTGCACCAGGCTAAAGCCCACCTTGTGAATTCTCAGGAGAAGCATGCGCATATTAGACAGCTGTATAATCTACTTATTACCCAGGGAGTGGATATCTTGTCTGCAGTGCAGCAACCCGTGAGTATAAGTAGAATGATTTGTGAAATCAAGGATAAATATGAAAGATTATTGGAGCTATCTGGCTGAATTTTAGATGTGCAAAAATGTATTGCTACTCTGAGAAAAATACAGAGAGAACTTTAAGGAAATTAATCTTAAAATATCAATGCTTGGAAAAAGACACAAAACATAACTTTCTTTAGTATATTTTGTGAATTTCAAGGCCCTGATGGCAATTTCTTGAATGCCTACATTACTGCTACTTTGTAAAGGCTGCTTTGCAGATTTATTCTCCTATAAAGAAAGGATAACAGAAGAACAAAAAAGGACATATAAGAACAGTGTTACCTTATTAGTGGATTCAAGACTGATTTGCATGACAAGATGGATATCACTTTAGGAAGGAATTATTTATTCAGGGAAGAATTTTCATTGCCCTATATTCATTCACTTACTAAGAAAGCAAGGCTTTCCTTATGACTTGGCTAGATTGTTCATATTGGCAGTCTGCTCTTCAGACACCCTAAACTGATTGATGGCAGAAAGGAGCTATTCTCCGGGTGGCAAAGGACTAGAGCAGGTCACTTCCTCTTTGCTCAGAGAAGACACCATGTTTAGGTTGTACCTTTGACCCAAAACTACTCCCCAGACTATCCGTGACTGGAACTGCTATGTCCTTGCTGTCGTTCCCATGAAGGTTTAACAGTTTACCCTAGCCCCTTGTGGCTGACTATGCACGTTCTGCCTCAATGATTTTCATTCTGGATGGGTTAAATCAATACATTTCCCAAGACTGCTAAATTTCTTTGTCTCTTTCCTCATTAGAATTGCTTGAATGTTTCTGTAAGGAATTTGAAGCAAGAACTTGCTAGATTTGAGTGTGATAGCATAAACTGGAGCTCCAGAGCCGATAAGTATGAGGAAGAGCTGTCACAGTATTTCCAACACTGCACCACTCAAGAGGATATAAATGAGGTAAATGTGATAAATCCCAACACATTGAATGGCTGTTAAAAGAGCTGTTGTGTTCTATAATATACATTACTGTTTACTATTCCCCTAAATGCTTCATATGTACATAGAAAAACAGACTTTCATTCTAGCAGCAGCCTTGGATCTATGCAGCAGCAACAATGCTCTATGGTTCAAGTCTCTGCTGTTCCGGATCCTACCAAGCTGTTGGGCTGGCAGTAAAATGCTTTCACTGTACCAAGAGGACTGGAAATAGAGCAGCTATGTTTTGTCTGGCTTTCAGCTCAGTCAGCTTCATCTGAAGCACGAGGCTTCATACCTTTTTCTTATGAAGCTAAAGTTTCAAACAAAAGTAGAATTTATACATATTGCTGTTGTCAGGCTGTTGGAAAGAACTTTCACTATTTTAATGAAAAGTTCAGAATAATCTCGTACTAACATTTTTTCAGAACTACAAGATACGATATTTAAAAAACTGCTAGGAGGAAAGGACATGTTCATTGGCACAAGAGATTAGAATTTAGCATTATGGAACTTAGGTTAGGAATAATTACTCAGTTAGTATGATTATCAACTTAACATCTCAGTAGGCCAAATATAAATGCATTCACAAATTAGCAGATTGCATTTGTTGGATGTCTCCATAAAAATTAGTTTAGGAAAAACTTTTCAAAGAATTAACTTTCCCAGAGTGATCCATTAAAATAAGAGGCTGATGGGCTCTATACTTGATTTTCTGTAGATTGTACTCCTCTGCATCTCTGAAGCACAGAAACTGGATTCTGAGCTGGAAGGATTTCACATTAATGTTCCCTGTAGCACGAAGCAGAGGTAGTAAAAATGCAGGACACTGAAAGTTATATATTCTTGTTTTTATCTTTTGCTAAGTAAATCCACACCTAAGTAAAGACAGACTGTATTTTCTGAAAATCACCGAAGAAGAGGTGACTGAGGTTTTTTGTCCCAACTATTTTTAATGAGAAGAGAATGAAGCATGAAGTATCTAAACAAGAAGTCCCATTATAATACACAGTGTCATGGCAGAATCAGAGTATTTGAGATTTGAAATAAAATGTTCTAGGTTTTTACTGAAAACTCCTCAAATTTGCTGAAGAAAAGGAGTCTGTATGTAAGGCTGGCCGTATTCAGACTCACTGTTAAATAAAAGAATCTCTTGTTTCTGTCCTTTGGTCCTGGGATTACATAATGAGGGTAAGAGAACGTGACTCCCTTCTAAGAAGAATTATTTTTCTGTTTTTATTGCTTGTTAGATTACAAGGGAAAGCAGGAAGTACTCTAAGAAGCCAATCTCTGTCTCTCAAATTTAAATAAAAGGTCACATAAGTGGTGGGTTACTCACCCACCCTACATGGCAAAATGTATCTTCTTGTTATTGGATACTCTCTGTAAGATAACTGCATAGCAATTACAGTGTTCACTATTGGGGTTTGGGGTTTTTTTCTGTTTCAGTTGGGACCAAAGTCATGTTGATTAGTTAAGTTAAAACCTGTCATTCCCAAACCTAATTAAATCCTGAACATAAACTAACTGAAATATACTAATTCGGCATGTGGATACCTTTTTCTTTAAGTTCCTTTTCTATTATAGGTTAGCATAGAAGATGAAGGTATTTCCTAAACAAATATTTGGCTAATGTACCTGTATATGCATTAATATACTGCCATTTTCTTACCTTTTTTTTTCCATTAAGTATTTATAACTAATTTTGTTCAGGGATCAAGAAACCAGACACCAGACTACCTCAAGAATATTATTTATGAGTATTACCTTCAGTATCTCAAATTCTGTCAATTTTATCATCAGGAATTGAATATTGCTAGTATGTAGCAGACCTGTCTGAACCAACAATTTATTTACTGTCTACTGTGTCTAAGCAAATAAATATTTCATGTGCCAGCAGCAAGCAGCAGCTGTTCATGGCTGTCACATAGTAAACAGCCAACCAGATAATTTAGTAGTGATTTACCAGTTTACAGAGCAAACTTTAAAGTTGACTGAAAATATTTGGGATTCTGCTGTAAATACTTACATTATTTATGTTTGATGTGATTAATTTAAGTGTGCAAATACAGCACGTGAATTAGGGCTTTGGTGTTTGGGACTCAGTAGTGTTTGAAGAGATACTTAACGGACTTAGCAAGTTCCCTGTGTTTGTAACGTATTGGTGCTTCTACAAGGAACAAGGAAACAAATACTGAAATTCATAGCCAAGAATCTATAGCATGAGTTTTGAGACAGTCTTGGAGGAGAGAACAGTAAAATGCATGCCTTTTCTGTGCCTTCTCTAAAGAGAAGTTGAAAGTCAAGTAAGTATTTATGTCCTCTCCATCTTGGAGAAGCATAAGGAAAGCTCATCTTTGGGATCTGTATTTGCCACTTTGGGCTTCTTGCTTCACACGCTGGTTTGGGTGGCAGCCCCTGAAGAGCCACACCTCCCGTGTTACCCTGCAGCCATGTGTGAGCTCAGCCTCGGGGGCACTGCTGTACTGGATCTAGTAATGCTACCCTGGGTCTGTTCAGGGCATTATAAGTGACACAGCCGGTTACACACCATAGCTTTTGCGATGAAAAAGCCTTTTTCTTTAGGTGATCACTTTAAAAATAACATTTATGCATATCTGCATAAAACTTGCAAGAGCAACAGATCCTGAAGTAGGTTCACAGCTCTTCCCAGTCATCTCATTTCTTCTTCACCATGTCATTATTTATACATTTATGGAAAGATATGACTGGAAATATGGATTTTAACCATAAATGGTAAAGAGCTGTCTTTACTCTCAAGTCACTAAGAACCAATGTGTAGCCACATTTCTCACCTTCTAATTTATTTTGATTGTTGCCCCAGGAAAAAAAGTACTCATTAATGACTTGAACAGCTCCTTTTTTTTCTTTCCACTTCTTGTTTGACTGTTTCTTAATCTTTGTCACTTTGAAAATCTGTTTTTAGCAATCTGCTTTTATGGGGTGTTTTTTTTATTGATGCTACTAAAAGTTTTGTATATGAAAAGAAATAGAAAGGTAAGGGATTAAAAACATTGAAGATCCTTCTAGAGTGGCTCACACAGGAATCAACCATCTACTAGAATGGTACTGTTAACAAAAACATGTTTAAAGCATCTTTTTAACTTGATTTTTCCATTTATTTTGTGGTCCTACGATAAACTGAAGCAATTGGTACTTAAACCCCTCTCCCCCACTATCATTCTCCACCCATGACAGGGCAACTATACTTAGGAGCAGCTGCCTGATTAAATACTATGACACAATAGTAGACAAGGTACAAAGTTCCATTAAAGCAGTGGGCTGAAGTCACCAAAGCATATTTGGATGCATAGTCACTTTAGTATTTCTCATTTAACCTTGAAAAACTGAGATATGTTTAGATTTCTAAAAATTGGAAGCCATACATTGTCCTTGGTGCCACTGCTGATGATAACAGGAGTTGTGCACATGCAGTCTGATGTACAAGTCAGGGCTGGATCTGGTTTTTCCACTGAGGCTAAAAGAGAAGAGTCCCAGCAGCTGCAGACCTTTGACACATGAGCCATCATATGTGAAACAAGGAGATCTGATTTCACATACTGCTATGAGGAGAGCCTCTGGCCTTATAAATTATCGCTACTAGTCTGTATGTGCACAAGCTAGTGAAATAAACTCAAGCTCTTGTTCATCTCTTCTTTCCCACAAAATTGAAGCAGCAAATAAGACTCTCGTGTTCTGAATAAAAAAAATATTGTTCTGCAGAAGTGATTATATTAACAGAGGGCTTTTAGATCGACTTTATTATTCTGCGTACTTAGGTGGGATAAAGAGCTTAAACTAATTGGAGATCACAGGGCCAGTGATAGATTTCCCTTCCTTTCCATTACACTGAGTGAGCACCATCTGTTTATTCACTGCTGAAATAATGTGGCAACATCCCACTAGATGAAATGAAAATGAAAAATATATCCCTTGATGGATTAACATTAGTATATAATAATAATAATAATGATTGATTGTTAGCTGTTCCAATAACAGTAGCTGCAGAATAAGCCTTCATTAGTCCCTGGATTCTTTGGGAGGAAGGAGGAGAGGGGCAGGGTGAAATCTGTAGCCCTTTTTAATTTTAAAAAAGCCTCAAATACATGTTTAGGTATCGAATTGTGGGTGAGACCTGAACTTGCTAACACTAATTAAATAAGTTCTTTTTACTTGCATGTCTGGAGTGACAGATCCTAAAGCATTAGAACTTCTGCATTCCTTTACATCAGTGTCTTTAAATAAATATAACTTAATATAATTAATTTTTATTGTTATTATTATTATTATTATTTATTAACCTAAAAGCAAAATGTTATTGACGTAAAGGTTTTGAAATTCTTAAAATCAATATTTTTGTCATTTTTATATTCTTCCATTTCAAATTTTATGGATTAATTACAAGTAACTTGAAAATGTGATCATGGAATTGTAAGGTAATTAAAGTAGTACCGATTTTAAGCAGGTTTTTTACTTCTCTGATTCTTGTATCTTGTATCTTGCTTAAAGAAATTAAAAAGTAACAGTAATATCTGAAAGGACTTTTAAAAGTTGTAAATAAAACTGGTTGTATAGCTTTCAGAGAAAAAATATAAAGAAAACTATGCTTAAGAATTTCATAGCCCTTTAACACTAATTTCTCTAAATGGTTTTGATATGCTTATTTAAATAACATTGATAATGAAAAAAAATGACATCTGGTTTATTAAGGGCCCACTTGAAAGACAATATTAAAGGAAACATAATTGTCACTTGAAAACAAAAAATATAGAATATAACTACCCTACATTATAACTAGTTCCCATGGTAAATAAACACTGGGTTTAAAATTATCTTCATCATATATGACTCTTCTTTTTGATATGTATTAAACTCTTTCGGGTAAATTGGAATGCCTCTGATCTGTATGTGTGTAAATGAAATTGCAGCTTTCTAGAGCTTCATCAGTGTCATTCCTATCCCTCCGGCTCTTCGTAATATTTTCTGTAGGTTAAAGAAAGTGTAGCTATATTCCATCTAATTTAAAAAGTTTTAGAACAAATTTAATATAACTGGATTTAATAGCAGTTAGCTGATATAAGTTCATCTGAAAAGTCTTGAAAGTCATGAACACTTCATAATTGGACACACTAGTTAATTTTAATTTATGTTATAGTAAGAATAATTTTCCCCAATGTTGGGCTGGCTGCATCAAGTCAGTGCTGATTGGTAAAAGTATTCTCACACAGTGCCAAGTCTATCTAGCAGTAGCTAGGCGAGGCTTTCTGTGCCTGTTAGGCAGGATCTCTCTGCTGCCATACTCATGGAATAGTTATTTCAAAGTCAGGCGATCACACAGCCTACATCTCGATCCTGCAAAGAGCTCTATTCCTCTTTGTGTGCTGTGAGTGATTGTACTAAGACGTTTGGACTAGCACAGTGTATAAAATTTAGCCCACGTGTAACTTCTTTTCAGAAGCAGGACTTTTGAAAAAGGGGTGGGGAATGGGACGATACAGCGACAAAAAAACAACCTGACATAAAGTAAATGTTGTATTGTAGGAGAAGGGTACTACGCATAAAAACAAATCTACTTGCCCAGGCCCAGTAAAACTGGTTTTTTGGAAACTAAGTATGGGTATGCATTTACACGACTATCATTTCTACTAAATGGACTAAAGTATGTGAAGGGCATCTACCTCTAGTTAAAATCAGTGAAAGCTCCTGGATAGGATTTTTTCATAGATTGCCTGAGCAATTATCTCATCCCAAAAAAAAATCTTTTTTTGCCACAGTTATTCTGGAAACAGTACTTTTCATTCAGAATGCAAAAATGTTGAGTTAGCAAGATTTTGTTACTATAGGAGAAATTCTGTGGAACTAAGGATGCTTTATGAGATGACACGCTATTACTAATTTCTGTATTAAATTTTCAGTGTTTAAATTGTCCTTTAAACATCTCTTGAAAAAACCTGATGTGTGCTGATTTCTTTTTTACTAACAAATATGTTTACTCTGTTGCAGCTCAGAGAATCATTTAAGGATCTCAAAAAGAAATTCAACAATTTGAAGTTTAACTATATGAAGAAAACTGAAAAAGCTCGAAATATGAAAGTGCTTAGAATACAGATTCAGCAAGTTGATACATATGCAGAGAAAATACAGGTAATAGAAATTCTAGGCTTTGTAAAGGCTTCACCCATTGAATTACTCAGCCTATGCCAAGCACACCACAGAAGATTGGTGCATCACAGAATTTATTGTGCATTTCTCTCTTACTCATCATTATATCCTCCCTGTCTGTCATTGACTGAGACATTTTTCATTGTTCAGTTCCTGTTATTCTTCCACTTACTTCAGTGAAAGGATGTTAATTCCTGACTTCACTCCTTTTATCCGCCACAATTTTTCTGAATAATCTTTTATTCTTCTTGCCTCTATTACTTCAAAATATGTGTGACCTAGTCTTTTTTCTCCTTAAAAAAAACCCCTAAAATAACAGTCTCTTGCATCAAGATACTTTCTTGTCTTTCTCATTTCATTACGTAAGATGAACTTTTTTCTTCAGAACCTTTGGCTGTATTCATTGCCTGGAGTTGATCGTGCTCATTTGCACCTCAGACCCCCGCTAGCCTCACTCATTTTTTGCATTCACCAACAACTCTTCCTTCAATGGCCTTTTTAGTTGAAAATCATGCATGACTGTGTTTTATTACTACAGATATTTGTTTATTTTTAAGCTGAAAAAGGTTAGCTCAATTACACCTTTAATAAATATAATTTATATCCCTTTTAATCAGTATTGCCGAGGCCCTCCAATTTCCTTTGATTTTTGAAAGAGCAGCTTGTAATTTTTAAAATACAGGACAAGAAATATGTTTCTATGGTTTCCCCCTGCTTTTTTATATTAAATTTCTAAAAACAGAAACCTTTTGTGGCAGAATATAACATTGTTGTGTCTTTTAAACAGGTTCTTAAAAAGAAGATGGATAATTTAGAGAAGAAAGTCATTGACCCTTTTGCAAATGAACCTAATGCTAAAGTTAGAGTTCTCTTGGGGTCAATCAGTGACTTACAAAAACAGCTGAATGATTTTAACATGGTTGTGGAAGACTACAAGCGAAATCTGGATCTCATGGAGCATCTGCAACAGATGATGAAAGAGGTACTAGTAAACCTGAGCTCCCCACTGTGGCTGCAATAATGATCCAGGACAGGGATAGATAAAAGTGCTTTAACTGCCTCAAGGTTAATCTGTACCTTCCAAAAGTATAATTGAGTAATTTTTTCAAAAATTGATTCTTTCTTAATTTGTGGTGAAAGGGGGAAATAAATGTGGAGTGCGACCTGTTCGTGCAACCGAGGTCTCCACCCCCCTATGACTTTCACAGTCATTCAGCATGTCTATGATCACACGTATGAGCTCATTTTCTCTAAGTAAGCTCTGAGGCAACACAGAAGGTGCCACAAAGTCCTCTTTGATAGCCTTCAAACTATGAGAGGCAGGTTATCACAGTGCCCACTGTGGTTTATGTAATGATGAAACCGAAATGTAAAATATTCAGTTCCTTAACAGAAGAATATATTTTTTTAGTAGACTAAATTATTAGAGATATCTTTTTTTTTTTTTTTTTTAAACTGCAATCTGTCTTATTGGACACTTCCATAACTTTATTTTAATGTGTCTGAGGCCTGTCTCATGCCTTGTCTTTTCTAAAAGAAAAAAGTTTGTGACAGTATTGTAACAGTATTTTCCCTCTTGCTGTATTGTGTTGGTGCTCTTCCCATGGGGCAAGCTCATTCTGGTCATCGCTGTTTATTTTTAGAAATAACATTGTTCTTATCTCCAAAGGGATCTAAGTGCATGACAAATTCCCTTAATGATGAATGGCAATACTAAAGTTTTGCTTAAGAGATGTTTTCAGAGTCCAGTGACCTGATCAATGTGTTCTTGCATAAACCATTAGCAAAGCAACTTGCTAATATTTGTTGAACATTTACGTTTTCAAACTCCCCACTTGCTTAACAGAAATAAATTATTTCCTAGAGCTAAAATTTAAGATTGTTTGGAGTATTCTTAACCAAAGGTGTTTATTATGGTTATGTTCTAAAGCCCATTCTAGTCAGTAGAAAGATTCCTGGTGACTTTCAGTGGTTGCTGAGACCAAAAACCCTGTTTGCTAGTAGGTTAAATTTAAAGAACCCTTCTGCCCTTGCGCAGCTATAACTGAGGCCATAACATGAAGTTTTTGAAATCAGTCAATTGATATACAAAGTGGAAAGAACTCAGAAATAAAACATGTTTTTGCAGAACCATTAAATAATAACCTCACCATGTTTGAAAGACAAGCATGGGCCTAGTGTTCAATGAAAATTTAACAGCTATTAGTACTCGAAGCACCACTAGTAATGAACAAATGTTTTCAGGTTAAATTTTAGTCAGAATACTTAAGACGTACTGTATGCCACTGATTATGGGAAGTCTAAGAATAATCCAGTCTGTTCTCCAGCAGCTTGAACTGCAGATAGTAATTCACTACAATGCAGGTTTTTTATCCCTCAGTGTCAATTTTGGTTTGAAGATGTGAGTGCAACAGTGATTAGAGTTGGCAACTACTCTGAAGAATGCAAAACAAGAGAAGCAATAGAGACTCTCTATAAGCAATTCAATAAGTTTATTGAACCTACAGTGCCTCAACAAGAAGAAAAAATTCAGCAGATTATGGACCTTGCTGGACAGTTATATGGTGAGGAGATATCTGGTAATGTACTGTGGGGGCAAAACACAGTAACTTGGGATGGAAGTAAGCAGATTCCTTGATTTGTTCATTGAAGAAGAAAATCCGATGAATTTTTAAAAATAAATGTTTTAAAGTATTGATTGCAAGAGGTGAAGGATTTCAGAACAAATATTTGCAAAAAACCAAAAATATGAAAGTACTCAGCAGTCTGGTATTTACTTGGTTTTCTGTATACAGCCTGAGTTTACCTTGAAGTAAAAATGTCTTTGTAATATTCATGAGCTTGGAGTTAAGACTTCATGGCTTAAGCTCTCTCATAACAGGCAAGCTCTCTCATAACAGGCAAGTCAGAGAATATTATAATGCTGAATTTATTTTTTATATTAATACTGTGAATAACTGGTAGGATTTGGTTGCCGAATTTTTATTAGCAAATAATGTAGATTGCTATTTAGATCCTGTATTTGCAATTGTATTGATTTGGAACATTGCTGACCAAAAAAACCCAAAAGTCAAAAAACTTCATATTTTGCTTTTTTTTACCCCCACTGGTAATTTTTTATGTCCTTTTTGCAGTTATGTTGTCCAAATGTGCATGGATTTAGTGTAGCCTATCAATCCAAGTAATAAAGCTGAAAAAATTTCAAGATTCAAACTGGGATTTTAAATACCTCTTAATTTAGTGCTGGAAAGAATATTTAGAGAGCACAGAACACTTCTTTTTTATTTTTTTAAGCCTCCTCAATATTTTAAGCATTCCTACCTGCAGGCAAGGAGATGATGGAATGGATTTTTGACAACAGATGATTAGGAACGCCAGGAGAAAGTTGCTTGATGTTCTTTAAGTCATTACATGAGAAAAAGCTTCTGCATCTTGCTTTTGTTTTGTATTTCTTACAACAGGGATCTAAGTGCCTCCTAGTTGTATAATGTGACAACTAGTGCAGGGAACACCTTCTGAAGTCAGCACCTTTAAAGTAGCATTACTAACCAGAGACAAGACCTGCAGAAACTGTGAGCACTCATCTCAAGTAAGCTAGTAAGATGTGAGAAAGCACATTACTATGAATCACAGGATTCCTCCAGCAGAATAAAACACAGAAAAATGTGATTATTGTAGTAACTTGGGCTTGCAAATTACACTGATTTTTACCCGTCTGTTTGAGGCATTTTGTTCTACTTTCATGCTGTTTTGCCTTTGTAGGTATCGAAGAAGGAAAGAAGTATGTTGAAAAAA
>VZTA01028484.1:0-24362 GCA_013398855.1 Mohoua ochrocephala
TGGTGTTTGAGGCATAGCAATGCCTTAACTCCATACTGCCCAGGTTCCTACAAGCATGCATGAATATAACATGTTGCCAATGATTTTTGTAGTCAGGCCAAGCCCATTGGGATGTCAGTCTATGGTGAAACCTGAACTGTTATATTTTTCCCTGGGGCTATTTGATTAAAGCTTTCACAAATTGTAACCACATCTTCATTTGCTGTGTAGACATGGCCCTCAGAGCAGATGGGTTTGGTCTAATTTCAGTCCTCTAATAAATACATACCTACTGCAAGGCAATTATGCATCTAGAGTTAACTTCACAGATGATAAAACCTACTGAAGACTAGCAAAGGCAGAACCTGTCTTCGGAGTAGTGCAGGGTCCAGATGGTTGGGAGGCAGCTCTGAAAAAAAATAGAGGGGAAAAGTAACAATGCTCTTCTTAAGAGAAAGAAATTATGTGAACCTTCAGAGAAGGCAGGCTACTCTCTAATTTCAAAATAGACACTTTGGATGGGTTTATGAACTGCTGATTTCAGAAGACAACTGAATCATCTGCAGTGCTGATTCGCTCAAAGGAATATAACAACTTCAAATTAATTTGTGCAGTAATATTTTTACTGTACCATCTCACTGCAAAGTACCCATATATAAATAATCAGTTATATCGTACACTTGTGCTGCCTCAGTTACTTGTGATATTGTCTTCAATAGAGCATTATACAGTGCGTGAACAGTCCTCAGTAGTTCACAAGTGGGGCACAGCAGTTTTTGATTATTTTTCTTTAGTGACTCATGCTATGAAAAATCTGTGTTAATATATGGTGCACCATAAATATTATCTGTGGTTTTGAAAAATATTTCAATTTTTCTCCATCCAAAGAGGTTGAAAAATATATCTGAATATTCCATTTTTTACTAAGGCACATGATCTGTTTTGAACATTTTATAAGGACTTGGCATGATTGACAAGAAGTTAATGTAAATAAAATGTATATTGATCCAAAAGAAAAGTAAATTAATTCAATAATACCACGATTATTTCTATGTCATTGCTTTCTCTTGACACAGCTTCAAGGTAGCCAATTGAAAGTTTAGGACAAAATAATCAAGAAAGAAGAAGAAAGAGGGATAAATGAAAAGTTTTACTAACTTGTCCTTACATAAGGATGCCATAAATTAGAAGAGAAAGCCAGAGAATTTAGAAGAGAAAGCCAGAGACTAAATATACAGAGATATTACCTCCCCACCCTCTGGAACTGTGCTGTGCTTTAGATTGCAGAAATAGGAAAGAGAGGAAGGTACATTGCTCTCTCAACCTAACCACAGACATGTCTCATCTCAATAGGATTAAAGGTTATTTCCTGACCGTCTCTTGGGGAATTTGGAGGAGTTTTATGGCTAAATACCTGACTTAGGGCTGTGCCTAACAGATACGTGTTTGCCTTGAACTAATAAAGAAGAATGTTTTCCCTTTAGTAGCTCCAGACCGTTGCTCTGGCCATCTGGCAACTATTCCTGTACATATTTAACATTCTATTTTCTTGATTTTATGAAAGGAACTATTTGCATAGTAGATTTCAAAGTACAAATATTTTAAGGTGCAAATAGTATTTCAAAGAGTATTTCAAAAGCTCATAGGTAAAGAAAAACACCACTGAAGTGTTCAAGGTGCGAGGTTTTATGGACAGATTTTTTTTTAAAAACTCTCATATTTATTTCCATAGACTACAGTTCTTCAACATGATGAAGACCTCATGGGTTTCAGATACACAGTATGCCAGAAATAAGGCAGGACACAAATTTTAATATACAAATAGTATTTCGAAAGCTCATGGGTGGATTAAAAACTGCTAGAGAACTGTTCAATATGGCAGAATTTACAAAAAGATTTTTAAATATCATATTTATTCTTATGGAGTACAGCAGCATCAAGATCTCCAAAATTAATAAGACCAATTATTATGGCAGGTACTGAAGAAGATGTTCAGATACTGTCAAAGAAATCAGGCAACTGGAAGTAAAGTAACATATTGCAGGACCATAGAAATGTTGCCTGGAAGAGGTCTGCAGACATGACACAATCCAATCTCCTGCTTAAAGCGGAAATATAGCTAACACAATACTAGTCATGGTTTTGCACAAATTCTTGAAAATCTCCGACAGAAGAGATGCTACATCCATCCTGAAATGAAAATTTTTCTTTATGGTTAATCTGAATTTCACGTGTTGCAACTGTTACCATTGTACCTTACTCAAGATAATAAATGAAGTAATTGACACTACCACAAATTAAGCTTCACAGCCTCCTCTCTGCATACGGAGCAAACTTCCTTCACTGAGTGCTGATTGCAATAGGACAAAGCATCATATTTTCTTGAAACTGGATTTCTGCTGGAAGACATTCCAAGTCTAACTGGAGAATATCAGAATTTCTAGAGGTGAGAGCTGAAGCTGAAAGATGAAATAATGGACTCAACGATCCTTACAGGTCCCTTCAATTTTGAGATATTCTGTATAGAGATGGCTCTGCCTGTGAATGCCCTTCTCCTTTTTGTTAGACGCTTTGAGCTTTTGCTTTTTTGAGCTTTTTTTCAGCAGAGTACAAATGGTGGACACTTTTCCAGCACCCACACAATGCATCAAGAAACTGGGTCCAGGATTAGAAAATTCATATATCCAGCAAGCCTTCCTTACTGTTCTACTAATCACTGTCATGCCATATTTGCAAGTATACAACTCCAGCCCACTAATAACTAGCAAGAATGAAGGGCCACAAGTCAAAGGGGAGGTTTCACCTTTAGATTCAGGTGATAGATGCAAGTGTAGCTTTCTAAACACTAGGAATGAAATTCAGGCTCCTCTTAACTTCATTGCAGTTGTTTTGAAGAGGGTGTCCATCACTGAGGAGACAGGCAAGCTCTCAGCACAGTCAGTGGAGGTTACTGACTGAATTGTGGAAACACGGGTTTCCAGGCCATGTCAGGTGGCAGTGTATCCTGCCAGGCCCTTCCAGGCAGACATTCCTTTCCCTTCCTAAGAGCCAGAGCCTGAGTAACACCTCCACTAAGCAGCAGTACCTGCTTTATTGCTCCCAGGTTCCTCCTCCCTCTTCCCCCTCCCTCGCTCATGTCTGCCCTGCATCTGCTTCTGTAGTGCTGCAATGGCCCATGCAGCTGCTCGGTGACTCAGTCTGGGAAAATGATCCAGGTTAAAAACAAAAACTTGGGAGGTTTTTTTGTCGGATTATTTTCAATCCAGCCCCTGGATTTTATGGACAGTGAGAACTGAACTCCAGTAGCACACCATGGACACAGCTCCTGGTAGGTTTCGTTTTATACAAAATGTTGCTCCCTCACAAAACTGCCATCAGCAGATGCTGTCTTGAAACGATATGGATTTATTCCCTTTCTTCTCACAGAGAGCATAATGACTGTCAACAGTTTTTCTATCACTTGAATCTCTTGGCTGACTTCTTACAAACATTCATTAGTCTGAGCTGTACCTCCCTCATAAAACCTCAAAGAATCTGAGGCAATTTCCTGAGAAAAGGAGCAGAAAGTGAATGCAACGCAGTACCCAACTTTGAGAACTTACTGGACTGAAAGCACACAGCAAATTTTTACCCAATTTAATATTAAACATGGGAGAAAAATGAAAATAAAGATCTTTCACTTTTTTGATTACATGCTAAAGGAATTGAAATTGTTGCTTAAATTAAGCTTTCTACCAGCTTGCTCGCCATCCTAGGACTTCAGGTCTTCCCAGTTCTGTGAACTGTAAGGCAAAAGTTGATTCTGGGCCCATTGAAGCAACTGGCAAAGCACCAGATGACAGAGATTTTAGCACAGAGACCCTGGAAAAGAGTTGAGATTATTTTGCCATAGCTCCCAAACAGATTTTCACACTTGAAAATGTCTCAAAATCTTCTTTATGAATGTTGCTTAAAGAAGCAGTAAAATCCCAATCCAAAAAGAAGGAAATACCTAAATAACTTATTTTTTCTGTATGTGTCAAACACAGGATAAACAAATGTTGAGTGTTTACCAGTTTGGAGCTTTAAACCCTGAGAGGTTGGTTTCCATGCCACATCTGAGTTATAAGAACAAAGCTTCCAGCAAAACAGAATACTTCAGGTATTGCAGTCTTGATATGAGTTCAAAAGCTCCTAAAAGAGAAAATTGATTCATTTTAGTCCATGTCTGCTTGTGTACTCACACTGCAATGAATCAAGAAAGTATACATAAAAAGAAACTAAGTAAAACCAGAAAAGGGTAACCTTCAGTGAATATCATTTAAAACCTGCAATTGATCACATCAGCCTTGCAGAGATATAATGCGTCCCACAGGCACCCATCAGTCAACTACTTGTATCTCTGTCTCATTCACTGCCAAACAAAAGACAACGAAACAAAGTAAGACTTTCTCAAACTTGGAATTAAACATTTACTACCCCTATTAAGTTCATAAAGGTGAATGTATGACATGCTTTGAGTTATCCAGATCCTGGGATAATATTAGTTGGAACACCTTCATTGCAGTCAGCAGGACAGTGCAATTTACAGTGACCTAGTGAACATCCTCTAATTTGCAGCACCTTTACGCAGCTGAGATGTCTGGGATTCTAACTCTGTACTTGGGTGCCAATTTAAATCATTTATTTTATTCTTTGTTTTCTCACAATTCAGAGGAAAAGCTACTGGGCCTGTTTACAGAAAACAGGAGTTGGAACTTTATTCCATGGCAAGTGTAAAGGCCCTTCAGCTGACAGAGCAATAAAAAATTAAAATTGCTACTTCCAGAGCAGTAAATGGAACATAATCAGCAATCCCTGGCATTGATACTAATCCAGTGGTATGGAATCACAACTGAACGGATTGTTAAGGTTGCCCCAAACAGGACAGTCACTAGACCCATGTTGTTTCTCAAACCACAAGTTTTGGATTACCTGGGTGACTTGGACTGACCTAAGGCAAAAGCCCTACAGGAAGCATTGTAATAGCAGAGTGTGACAAGCACGTGTGTCCCACGCGCCTCAGTAGTGTTTGTTTGCCAGATGACAGATCTCCAACTCAACAAATTTTGATATAATCTGTGGATCTTTTAAAAAAAATGGAGGGTTTTTTGTTTTAATGAATGTTGTTGAAATGTCAAAACCAAACATTTTTCCACAGACTGAAGTCAAAATTCTGTCACTTCCATAATGTTCTCTTTAACACTGAGGAAAACAATATTCATAAACTGAAAGTTCAGAGACATATTTTGCACAGGACATACCCATACTGGATCTGCAAATGTTGGGGGAAAGGTTTAAAAATTTATAATTTCATTCCAATGAGGAAGAAGAAAATAATTTTGAAAATGGAAAGTGAACATGAATTGGCATCAGTATTTGCAGGATTACTTGGGTTAATTAAAAATGAGATCTCAAAAGAAGTATTATGTTTCTATCTTTCCTACAAAGAATTAAAATAGATCGATGCCTTATATTGTTACTTCAAAGATTATTCAAACACTGTTTTATAAAAGAAATATTGAAGCAGCTCCAGTGCACTCTAATAACTGTGATTATTTTTAGCCCCCTTTTCTGTTCAGAAGCTGAGTCTCTTAAGTATTTTTAAAAAACACCATCTTCCTCACATTTCTTTTTTTTATTCAAAATTCAAAAATATGTCTTCCCAAACCCAACATTGACTTATAAATATTTTCATAGTTCTGTGTAAGCTTGCGGCTCCTCAGATAACACTCTGTTAATTCCCTAATTATTATCAGGCCTGTTCCAGTACTGACTTTTTTAAGATCCTTAGGAAAAAAATATGAAAACGATTATTCAGGAAAAGATTTAGCAAAAGGCTGGAAAGGATTGCATTTTCTCACTAGTGGATGACTTCAGTTTACGGAAATGGTTTTTAAACTTTGATACAGCAGATTAATGTAAAGCTGCACCAAAATCTGAGGAAGTTTCGGGGTCAGAAGGCATGGGGGAAATGCTCTAAACTGAGGCTAAATTCAGCCTCGTGGAGCAACACACAGTGGTGGTGCTCAGGACCTTTCAGGAATCTGTAAAGTGTCACCTTGCAACGAGACAATTATCACCCCCTTTTATTTGTGTGAGAAGGCTGTCACGGAACCTCCTCCTTCTGAAGGCAAAATCTCTTCTGTTACCCAGCCTGTCTTAGTTCACAGCCTCCCCATCCTCCCTTACACTGACATGGTTCATTCAACTCGTGTAGTTCTACCCCACCTTAGTTTGTACAAAGAACAATCCTTTCCCATTCCTGCCTTCATTCTCCCACGTAAGCCAAGTTTCTTTTGCCTGCTCCCCGCACAGTCAGTCCATGCCTCCAGTAACACTGGCGGCCCTTTGCTAAACTGTTATAATTTGACCTCATTTACTTTAAAAGACATTAACCAGACCTGAGCACAAGACAGGAAATGTGACGTGAAATGTGACCGCGCTTCACGGTGCGTGACATCAACGCTCTGCTTCGTGTATCTTATGTGATACATGACTGAGTCAGAAGCTGCCTGTTGCCGGTGGATCATTGCACATTTGAACCCTTTACTGTAAGTAAGTGTCGAACTCCCACATAGGAAATTCTTGTTACTGGTTTCTGTACATGTGAACTTTCATTTTAGCCACGGCTTCTTTCCAGATGTCATGATTTTGACATCCTCCCAATGAATTCTTTTACAAGGAATATGGCTTCTGCATATTAAGTGTTCTAACATTTGTTTGCCACTGGAAACACTGAAAGATGAGCCTTAAGAAAGTGGCCTCGAAATCTCAAAATGCTGTGTGGTTATCTTCTCTTCAGCCATCTCATCACCTACCTCAAAATTCTTGTGCTTATCCACATCATTTGCACCTAACTAGTAATTTTCGAGAAACACCCTATCTAATGTGTTGAAGAAATCCAGACAGATAAAATCTGTTACATTTTCTTGCCTAGAAAATAAGCTCTCATATCAGAGGAAGTTATCAGATTAGTCTGGCACGTACAACTCTGGCAAATCTGCATTGCTCTTTACAACACTCCTCTTTAACATTCATATTTTAATTACTCTCCCTTTCAAGATGAAATCCTAAATCTTTTCATGCTGCTCAGGAAGAAGTAACCTGTGAGAGCAAATGCAACCACCTGGATCACTTCCTTACCTTTTCCATTTATAAGCATTACTACTGCTTTTAAATCTAATATGGTGCTCTCTCTCCCTATATCTGCTATATGTACCTGCAGCCAGACTGAAATTTGGTATGAACCTTCACTGTGATTCCTGGAGCTGACATTCCCCAGGGAGATAAATGTGGTGGGTTTCAATACTGCCCTTTTTCCCATCACTTACCATGCCTGTCAGTCTTTCTTTCTTGTTTCCCCAGTGTTATCCTCTTCTCGCAGACTATGCTAGGCTTCCCCTTGAAAATTGAGTCAAATGTTCAGGTAATCTTGGTTGTTAATACTTTACTACCCACCATCTTCACTGTGTCAGGGGAAGTGGTCAATCACTTTTACGGTAAGGTGACCTCCAAAACTGTATTTTAACAGTTTTTTAAAGTTTAGTTGGCAATTTTCTTTTTGTACTTCTCGATTTATGCTGTGACATCCTGACTTCAAAGACTCATGTCCTGATTTCTTGTAAATCCTCTCCTTTTTCCTGATACAATTCTTGGCAAGGTTAGCTGTCCAGTTAGATTTTCTTGCCAGATTTCCTCCTTGCTCACTGCTCCTTAAATTAAGAACCTTAATTCTTAAATTAAGAACCTTAGCTTTATCAGTCCAGGTGGCATCATTCTTCTAGTCTTCTGTTTTAAAATCCAGAGCCTTAGTATGTCATTGAGCTAATTCTCCACTGAATTAAGCCTGAAGCTGGAGAAACTCACAACTACCTGATACAACTACTTTTTCTTTAAGCAATCTTGTGTAATTACTAAAGCTAAATCAAAACTGCATTATAGTTACGTTCAGTACTAACTTGGGTGGTTCGTTGAGGAATTATGGCATTAGGAGACTAAAGTTAATGACCAATAAGTTCAAGCTTTAAAATCTAGAGCTTTCCAAATTCAGCCATCCGCCATTTGACAAATCCTAAATCACTGGGGATTTCCTGTCTTCAGTTTTAGCCTGAATCCTTGTTGTCAGAAGGTGTGGGTAACTATCCATTGATGAGGTTAGATTCCTTGCTTTCAGCTGTCACCTGCTTGCTACTCTACATTTGCCATAAGTCACCAGCACACAGTTTAAGAAGTCACAGGCTGCAGCTGAACTGACAGTGATTACTCCTAACTGACAGCAATCATCCTGGCTGCAGCTTCAGGGTAAAGTTTGAATAGTAGAGAAAAAAATATTTCCTTCATTCACTTTTAAGCTATATTTCAAGTTAAAAGCAGTATTAGTGAAATGTGTCTTCAATTAATGGATTTCCTTTTCTTTATTTAAGAAATATGGGTACATAGCTACTTAAGGCACAAAGCTTTTTCAGACACATAAGCAAATTTAAGCCTATTACAGACGTGAAACAGACCTTTCTCTCTTTCTACTTTAGACAAATAATAATGTTGTGGTAAAAATTGGCTTCAGCTGAAAGAACTGAAAAAAAGAAAAATGTAACCATTAACTTTTTATTTTAAGGCAACGACTTATGTTTCATCAACATCATTTCATTCTTATAGGATGCCCATTACCATCTAAGCCTGTATTTCCTTTAAGGGGAATTTTGAGGTTTAAAAAATGTCAGGAGAGGTGTCTACCCTAATTTTTCCCCACATGACAGCTTTGTGCACTGTTACTTGACCAACACACCCGAGAAAACGTTTTACTGCTGAAAAGAACAACAGCACTGTGCATCCATGTTCAAGTAAAAGATATGTAAAATGTTAAGATTCACAGTCATTTCATAGTAATGAATTTAACAGACAGCAAAGCCTTTTCCAACAGTACCATTTTTTAAAAAAAATTACCACAGACAATGCTAACTAAGGCAACTTTTTTATAGTGTTTTCTCATTACCTCCTATTTAATTTTTTCTCACATTTCCAAAAAGGAAAGAACATTTCCAGTCATGTCTCTTTCTCTAAGCAAAGTGATATTTGACTTCTTATGTGCAAGTGGTTTTAATTTGGATTAGAAGAAAATGTATAAGAACAGTCTGAAAAAAGTAAAGGTTTGGTTTTTTCCACTTCAGCTTTCTTCTCTAAAATCAGTTTGGAGAACAAACGTCTTCTTTTTCATTTATTTAATAACACAAAAGTAATATGTTTTAAATAATTTAAACTAATTTCATGGATTTATGAGAGTAGGACTTGGGACCAAAAATCTGCAGGAATATGGATTAGACTTTCTGAAATCTGAGCAGATCGAGGCCTGTCTGTGCTTGCAGGGTGATGGTAAGAAGCTGTTACACACATCTTGTACTACAATGCAGCTGAGAAAGACTGACAGGGCCCCGCTTCCTGCAACAGCTTGAATTTTAGCTGGAGAAAGGTGCCTGTAATGGGAAGGTGATGACAGTTTGAAATCCCATTGGAAATCACAGACGGTTCTTAGCCACTTCTGAGAATAGCAGTGGAATAAGGAAAGGGAGACAAGAGGGAGGACAGAGCCCTGACCTGAGAATCAGATTCACCATCTTCTGAGGAAGGCATGGATTATCCAGGCATGTCTAGGCACCCATTTTTGTATCATCTTAGAACCATCTCTAACTCAGGCAGGAACACAACTTCTTCTGTTCAAGTTGCCAGTCTTTACAATTTGCATTCATCCTTACCCCCTTGGCAAGTTTCTCCTGAGACCATGAGAATACTTTTTCTTTTACTTGCTGCTGTGCTGGCAAAACCAGGACACATGCTTTCTGTCACTGCCCTGACTGATTAAGAGCTTTGGGTATACATTTTGATGAAGATTAACATCCTATCATGTGTTAAACAAAGTTGAACTGTCATGAGGTATATGAGAAGATCACATTCCTACAGATCAGATTCTCGAAAGTAAACACAACTTAAAACCACATTATTCCAAAGAATAATTTACTGGAATAGACTTTGTATTATGCAGTCTTTAGAAGCGGGAGCATTTTCGGTTTGGCTCTAAGTATCTACCCACACATCAGAGTTTGGAAAATTCAAACAGTGATAAAGTGTCTTTGATGTGCAGATGGTACTTTAATTGCCAAAACAAACAAATAAAATGCATGGCTTAAAGCCACTCCTACTGTATGTGGGAGATCACTGCTGACAAGTCACTGGACACGCCATGGACCAGAAGATAAATGTGTCGTCCCACCAGGCCTTAGAGAGCGTTTTTCTAAGTCAGTATTAAGATACTACATGAGAAGTATGGGCTTATGTTTTCCATTTATGCATCAGTCCTCATGAAAATACAAGTCTCCAGACTAATTAATCATTTTTTAATGAGTGGAATAACACTGTCCAAGCAGCCAATCATTAAATGCAGACCACCAATATGTCTTCTTATGGAACTATTCATATTTTTTTGTTATTTGCAGAGATTGTAAAATTCAGTGTTTGCTGAATTCAGGAACATGAAACTAACTAAACATAGGCAATCCAGAATTCCAGAGAACAGAGACAGAATTTGAAATGTTGTTCACAGACTGGTAACATGCTTAGAAAATTTAAACCAAAATTCAATAAATAAATGCACTTTGGGATAAATGCACTTTGGGAAAGAAGACTCAGACACATGAAATATATATTGGGAAAAAAACATGGCCGCATGAATTCTTAAAAAAAAGCATAAGGAGAGGTATAATTCAACTACCAAATCTGAGCACATGTTGTTACAAGAAAATATCATGTATACATAAATAGAGGTACAGTCTGAAAAAGACATGTTGAGGAATCTTTCTATTCAAGGCAGGAAGGATGTTAGATTGGAGATAAAACACAATTGGGAGTGGAAGATTAGATAAAACATGAAATTAATTGCAGGAGGCAACTGCAGAAAGTTTAGGAGAGAGCAGAGAAACTGATCTGAAAAAAATGGCCTGCATGGAAATACTGAAGAGCTACAATTGTGAGATGATACAGAAAAGTAACTGCTGAAATACATACGTGGTTTATTTGAAGAGAGAAAGAATAAAGTACTTTAACATTACTGTAACAAATAGAATATTTAATGGCTTTAAATCATAAGACAGGCTGAACACTGCACAGACAGCACTGCACATGCAGGGAATTGATTTTCCTTAGAAAACCAAACCACACAGGCTACCCTTTTTCTTTTTTTTTTCTTTTTTTTTTTTTTTTAAACTAAGAAAATTATCCATGTCCATGTGGTGGGTTATTATTGGTTCTTCACCATCAATATCTTATTTCTGACATCATAACGCACAGTAACTACTCGGTTTCTTGACTAAAGATCATGTGCAAGTCCAGTCAGATTTTTTTTCAGTATTTCTGCATTTCTGTGTGGAAGAGGCCACAGACAGTATTTATACAACTCAGTCATCTCCAATATCCTCTTATTTTTGCCTGAAACCAAGATTACTTCATTTGTCAAATAAGGCAAAAATTCTAGTCCGTAGGGACTTTCAGGATACATTATGCATAATTCAGGGCAGGTTAAAAACTGCATAAATGCTGCAACTTGGGGATTAATATCTTATAGTCTTATTCAGACAAGAATGAGAGAGAGAAGGTGATGGATGTATAATTTTTGAGTATGAAAACCCATAGATGTCAAAGTCTAACACTAACTCTTAAATGTGTTCTGTCCTACAATGAAATTACACTGGCACATACTTTACAACTCAGGGAAGCTGAATCAGGAACAGTCCACTACTTTTTCAGCTGGTTTCCAGCTTCCTTAGCCCTCTTGTCACCCAATCTGCTTAACTCCAGTGCCAGTGCACTGGAGGAGTAAGGAATAAATGGCTTTGGGCAAGGCAAAAGGGGTGAAACCACCTTGGGGCTACGCTATGCATTTATGGCCTTAGACAGCTTGAACTGGTTTTGCCTGTGTAGCACATTTCTTCTTTGCACATCACTCAGGGCTATATAAGCAGAGCTGGTTAATGAATTGTAATTTGAACTGGAATGAAGAATGTATTTAGCTGGGAAGAAAAATTGTTTTGTCTTCAGCTGGATCATCTCAATCCACTTCAGAAAACGGCCCGACAAACACTTTATTCTGAGGTTGTGCAAGGCATGGCAGAGGGATGGAAGATAATGCTTAACTAGGCATGGTCATCAAAAATGTACATATGGAAACACAGCCTCTGTAAAGCCAATTTTAAAAAACCCAAACCCCAACAACCACCACTACACCCAGCATACGGCACAAATAGCACACAAAGATTTGCAAATAACTTATGAAACACCATGAGCAACTTCTAAGCAAGTCCTCCCACTATGTGAATCTGCTGGCAATCCTCACTGCTGCCTATTTTTGCTCCTGTTATTGTACGTATTTTGCTAATAAATTAGAACAAAGGGGTTATTCTTATACACTTTTATATGTACAGATCTAATGTTCACTCTCAGCCCAGATTCTTAGATAATCAGCAGCAGCCAGGATACACAGGCTATAAAGGTGCATATCCAGACTCTTTAGAGCACACAGATATGGGGCAGTGTTTCAGGGATTTTTTAAGTACTTCAAAACCATTAATCAAGGGAGTAGGCAGAGGAGTGAGGCTCCACAGTCTCAGTCTATCATTTAATAATTTACTGTTTTCCTCTTACTGTTGAAGCAGAAATCTCTTCTCTATGACCAGAAGGGTACAAAAAATCTGTTTGGCTTGTCTTGGCCTACTTCATCTCTGTATTTGCTACATTAGTGGTGTCTCCTCTTCTTTCTCCTTCTTGCTCCTCTTTTATAATCAGCCCTTGAGACTGTGACCACTGCAATCTGCAAAATAACTTCCACAGTATTGCTGAATATGACTAATGTCAACCACATCCCACTTCTGGATATTTCTTTTCCTTCTGTTACAGTTGCCCTGCATTGTCTGTAAGCACATAACATAAGGAAGGTTACGGGTAATGTCTCTGTTTCCTTCATGCTGTTCGTACTCTTCTTTGGGACAAGCGTCAAAATGCTTCATTCTAAAGAGTGTGGGTAAACCTGCCTTAGTCTTGTTGTCTAAGGCAAAAGTGCAAGGTAGGCAGAGGGCCTCCTTATTGAGGAAATATGTCCCCCACTATGTATTTCTATAGCATCTGGTTTTGCAGTTTATGCTAAGTACAACCTGCAGTATATGCAATTAAGTCCCTTCATGAGTCCACTGAGGCCTCAGAGGAGACAGGTGTGGAGGTGAGAGCAGGACATGCCTTACAAAAGCCAAAGATCTACTGTCCTGTGAATGACTGAAAAATCTCTGTGCGCTTGCGGAAAAAAAGGTAAAGTTTGAATATGATGGGAAGCAGAGAGGATAAGATATAAGCTGAGCTGCTCCAGAAATCCTATTCCAGCATGCCATATTGCACCATGAGGTACTGTGACTATGTCCCTGCTCACTGCAAGGATGGATGCTGGGGCCTTGAAAGCAGCACACGGCCCCACTCCAGAACGGGCAGAGCCACTAAAGGCAGAGCACAAGCACCTCTCGAGGACACATGGTGTCCTGCCTCCTTTGTAGTTTTGGTTACTTTCTTGTTGCCTGTAAAAGTCCTGAACCCTTTTCCATATGTACGTGTGCAGCCTTTTAAGGAAAACAAAATCTGTTTCTCATGAACAGTGGAAAACTTGCGGTTGCGCTTTCCTGCCAGCATTAAGTTTGCTTTTAGACTGAGTTTTAAATTGAAATCTAAATCAAAGTTTCGACAAGCATGTTTTGAGGAGTGCTGTAAAGAAGGGGGTATTTTGGACACATTCTTAAAACTCGAAGATAAATAGCAGTATCCTCGGGAAAGCTGGACACAGACTTCTGCTTCCTGGCTGACCCAGAGGAGCAGTAATGACTTTTTTTAAAGCTAACTCAAAGCATGCAGATTTCGGTGAAAAAGTGAGGTAACATGCAACAGCTTGTCAAAAGAAACTAGAAAGCTGCTGATTTGTGATTTCTGTTGCTTTAAGCATATTTCATGTCATAACATTAGTGATACTCTGAGTAAATAGACAAAGCAACTAAGGAGACACAAACAAGTCATGCCTTCTCTGCATAAACACACTTCGTGACATGATTGATAGTGACATACTAGTGAAACCACAATCTGTACTTAACTTGGGGTGAATTCAGAATTTCCTTTTCATTATTTAAACTCCAGGGGCTTTTACAAGCTTGGAGAAATTCCCGTTCAGGTCATTCAGCTTTCCAGATACAGTTATATCTTTTCAAATATGTAGCACAATCTACTAATTAATAGACTGTGTGGTAAATAAATAAATAAATATATATACTATATATATATACACACACAGACATACAGAAACATTCTACACTACCTCATGCCCTACCTATTATCAATGAATGGAAAAATGTTTCATATGCACACTGCTCCTTGGTTGTATAGGAAGCGCAGATTCTTTTCTAGCATAGCAGGCTAGTTGATTGATTTTTTTTCTGGCAAAAGCAGCTTTGGATAAAATGTTCGCCATGGCTGACATTCAGGGTGGAGCAGCTTTTCCTCAACCCAGCACACACCACCTCTCCAAGCACACAAATCCTCTGTCAATCGATGTACTTTCTTCGAAGACCTCATTTCGCATGAAGTGGCCCTCCTGAGCTGTGGGTGTTCTCTTGCACTGCTGCTATGAATGAAATCATTGACATTGACTGGGAACTATTTTTATATCTTTTGGCAACAAAATGGGAGTTTCAAAATGTAAACTGGCCTAACAAAGTATTTTATAAACTCATAGAACTATATCACCAGCCCTAAAGGGGATAAAAAAGTTCTTCCAGTTTCCAGGAATTTTCAGGGACATTATTAACATTTTTTTTCACTTAGGCAATCATAAAAACTAGTTTCGTTAAACAATTATCAAGGATAGATACAGATAGAAATACCTATCTATACATAGGTAGATATATATGTAGCATTTTAGGCATACTAATGACGGTAACTGAAAAGTCAAATTATTTGTTTTCCAGAATTGTCTGTATTTTTCCATACATTATTAGAACTAATTGGAATAGAGAAAAAAATTGTGGGGAAAAAATAGTGAAAGGTGCCATTTTGAAAATGTGACATTAATAAATAAATGTGTCCTGCCGGCATACATAAATTTCCCTTCCAACGGAATGACAATGACATTGAGAGGACATCAAAATCCAGAAATGTTTTTCCGTTAAACTTCACTATGACAGCACTTTGGTTTCGTTCAAGTCAGTATGGACACTTGCTTTATGGCAAGGAAGTACAAAAGGAAAGAAAATTGTGCTCTCTCTCTATGGAATTACCTCTCACTGACAAATACACAGAGAGCCCAAACAACAAGACTGCACTAGAGAGCAAATGTTCAGATTGATAGAGGCAGGTGAATTGAAGTTTAAGAGCTTCCTTACCTCACTTCAGTAATATGGACCTCATATCTCCAACTTTTGCAAAAATTTGACAAAGGAAATTCTTCATAACGAGGCATCATATCAGTACAGGCATTATTTGATTTCACATTTGTCCAAATCCAACTTGCCGAAAATATAAGGCTGGATTCTGCTGCTGTGTATCCATTAACCTCTACCCAGAAAACCACAATATTATTTAGCTAGAGGACTGATCATGTTGACAGTTCCCATTGGCCTTGGAGAGTTGTTTACAGTGTTGATTTCTGTTTACATGGTTGTGATTTTCCATGAGTTTTGTTTAGAGAGGAGTTAGAGTCTAGCCAAGGGTCTCATGGTATCAGATGAAGAGTGTTCCTCAGTTCCAGGTTGGCACAGATCAGGTGCAAGGAGAAAAGGAGGTATGTGGACAAGTAGGAGACTAGGACAGGCACGAGTAATCCTGAGGATCTTGCTGAGGAAGGGCGATGTCATTGAAAGGAAAGAAAAGTAGAAGTCATGAAAACTGGTCTGGTTCAAAAACTGTGCAAAAATTAAGACCTTTACCAATAAAGGTGGACCAAGATGTTTAAAATTGGTGATAGAAAAGTAGAATCTTGTGGGTGATGATCCAGAGAAATGGGTCAAGAAAGCCATATTTCAACCTGTTTTCAGTAATGGTTGATGTAAAAAGACACAAAGAACATTTCTCGATGGTATGGTGTACCAGCGAACTGGTTCTGAAATCAGGAAATATAAAGATCCCTTCAGTTTTCTGAACTTGATATATTTCACTGATTTTCTTTGCAAGTCTACAGCTTAATCTGTCTGCTTGCAAAATACTGACTCTGCCTTTAATTTTTCCATTGAGAAAAGAATCAGATGTGTTTTAGTCAGTCATGACAGGTATATAATGTTATTTCCAAAATTCAGTTTGTATTACCCTCAGTAGAAGGTGATACAAAGTATAGATTGTGTCTCTAAGAACGTGTGCTTGTACCTGAATTCCTCAAATAATGTTCTAGAAAAATAATTAAATCAGCTATGGTACATTTTTGCAGCGGTTAATGACTGCCATATGTGAGTATCAGGAATGTCAATAACAAATTTGGAGACGTGTGTACACGTAGAACCTCTATAATGGAAAAAGTATGGGAAAAGATGATTCAAGTCGACTTCTGGGCCAAAAAGAGAGCAAACAAATATGTTGATTCTTCTGCACTAATTCATATTTTATTTCTTTCTTGTTATTTTGCATGAGGATATCAAAGTTCTTGGCATGTTGAAAATAAGTCGAATGTACAGATTTTTTTCTTCCATAAAAATGTGTCAAATTGCCATGTGGGCATGTGTCAGTTCTTCCCCTTGTAAATCCAATAACTTTCACAACACCCTTAAAAGAGCAGCTCACACAAAGACTTTTCTATATATAGTAAGCAGTTGTACCCAGAATGCATCTTCAAAGATTGTTGAAGGGTATTAACTTACCTGGAAAAGTCACGTTCCCCTGATGGAAAGGACACATTTGTACAACACCTCCTTTGCAACATACCAGATATTGTGCATACAGGAAGCCGGATAGAAGATGAACAAGTACTGAAGAAAATATCATTTAAATTAAATCACCCTATGATTTGGAGCTTTTCTCAAGAAATAAGCCTGTGCTAGCTACAGAAGAATGCTTTATTTGGTGTGGCTTTGGACTCCTGTTACAGGGAATGGAGGCGCTGTTCTAGACCTGTGGTCCTGCAGATGTGTTTCTTACCAGGAACCCAGATGTGGGGTCGTAGGGAAAGAGTGCAGAGGCATTTGGGTGGTCATCCTTCTCTGACCACCAGCATGGGTACTCGTGACACTGCCGGAGGGAGTTTGATCATACCAAGAGTGGCTACAGAGCTCTGGGGCTGGAGAGAAGGGGATGGGAACTGAGGTGAGGTTCTTCTTTCTCCTGCCAGCTGCATGCCAAACACCTACAGAGCCACAGGCTTCTGAGCATGGATGATCTGTGGCAGACCCTTCCAACCTAAATTAATTTACAATTCTGCACCTGACACCAAGAAGGATTTGTCTTCTGGACAGATCATGCCTTTCCCCCTCATCCAAGTGTATCAAGAGTATGTAATGCAGAAATTACCTCTCCTTACCTGACTTCTCAATGATTTATGTAGTAAAGGGACTTATTTCCTGTCAATATTGTAAAGAAATTGATCGTTAAAAATCATAAGTGAAGCACAAAGGCATCAATATTAGATGAAGTATACAATTGCCAGTTGATAGAGGTTTTCTCTCCAGCAATTTTCAATCTTTGTTTCAAGCCTGTTTCAATCAGGCCTGATACGTCCCTGCCTTGCTATCAGCTTTGTGTCTTTAAGCAAATAAATGCTCCTACCTCTGCATTCCTTTGACATGATCACTTTTATCAGCTGCTGATGTAAAGAAGTATAATCTTCACCTTAAAATAATAGAAAAAGCTATGACATAAATGAATGGAATAAACATTAACATGAGTTAAAAATGGGTCATCACCATGTTTAATTTTCATTAAGAGGCTTGGGGTTTTATTATATTTTCAGGGGAAGGTATACTTCATATATTTGAGCAGGTCAGAAAAATCCATCCTCTTGTCACTGTGAAACATCATATTTTTCCATACTTCAAGTTTTGATGGAAAATTGCATTAATCAGAGACAAATCAACTATGTATCCTTTTCAGAAAAGATCAGGTTTTCCACGTACTGCTATAGTTTATGTCCAAGGTTGCATTCCAGTAAACCAGTAAATAAATCAGGGTCCATGAGACTGAGAAGAAATAAAAATAACATCCCTCTTAAACAATGGCTATGTCAAAGCTAATAAAATGAACTTTGTATTTTTCTAAAGAAATATGCTAATATTATTTATCCACTTCAAACATATGTTGAGGCTTTGTGTCATGGAGGAACGGAAAAATTCATTAAAGGTCTTTGCAAGCCCAGATAAGATATACAGAAGAACACAAACAAGAAAGACAGTCAGTCACATGAGAACCATATTTAGAGTTATAATGCTTATAGAATGTTGGAAGGAAAAATGTGAAAGTTTTTGGAAGATTAGGAAAGCAAAACTGAGGTTAGTTGTAACTCCAGTCACCCATAGTGCCCATGACCTGAATGGACCTTTGCCGTGGTTTAACCCCAGCCAGCAGCTAAGCTATTCACTCCCACCCACAGCAGAATAGGGGAGAAAAACAAAAGGGTAAAAGCTGGATAACTCGTGGGTTGAGATAAAGACCCACGAGTTATCTTAGTTTAATAGGCAAAGCAAAAGCCGTGCACACAAGCAAAGCAAAACAAGGAATTAATTCATCCCTTCCCATGGGCAGGAAGGTGTTCAGCCATTTCCAGGAAAGCAAGGTTCCATCACGTGTAACAGGCATGTGGGAAGAAAAATTCCATCACTCCAAACATTCTCTTCTTCTTCTTCCCAAAGCTTTATACACTGAGCATGATGGCATAAGATATGGGATATCTTTGGTCAGTTGGGACAAAACCTACGAGCTGTGTCCCATCCCATCTTCTGGCGTACCCCAGCCCACTCACTGATGGGGTGTGGTGAGAGGTAGAAAAGGCCTTGACATGGTGTAAGCCTTACTCTTTAATAACTAAAACATCCGCACGTTATCAACACTATTTTCAGAACAAATCCAAAGCACAGCCCCATCCCAGCTACTGCGAAGAGAATTAGCTCTATCCCAGCCAAAACCTTCAAAACATGAATCAGAGATGACTGAAGCAACCACATTTTTTACACTTGGCCAAAAATATATCACTTAGTGGGATGGCACTTCAAGTATATCCATGTTATCAAAGCACAGACAGCTAAATTAGTAACCTTTATAAGGAATTTTAAATCCCACTATAGGTAGTGAAGCATTGTCTCACAGCCCTTTTGCTTCCATCCTTATAACAGTCACCTGGTTTACAGAATTCTTTTGGGCTCTCTTTGATAGACATATTTTCCTACTCTGAAGTATTTTGCTGCATCAGATTGAAAAGCAGATGGGGAAAAGGTGGAAACAGATGATTTCTACATACTGTCACATCCTGCTATTCAAAGGTGGGGAAGGGATAGAAGAGGACTGATATATCTTTCAGGGTAGAGGTTTTCCCTTTTGTTTTCAGATGTAATTTCCCCATGGAACTGATCCTAACACAGAAGATTACAATATTTTATTCTTAACTATTTGTTATTTTATGTCTTTAGCTAAAAAAAAAAAACAAACCAAAAAAAACCGGTTGCCATAGCCAGGCACCAACAAGTTCTGGACTCTTTCACTTTAAGACTGAAAACATCTGGTGTACAAAACAAAATGGGACATTTCTGGAATTAAGAAACAAAAAATGTGATCCCTTCTTGTCCAATTTAAATGAGTTTTTATTTATTGAATTTTGCATGCATAAAAATGGAATTCAGAGAAGGTTGAACTTTTGTATTCCATCACCAATAGCTATAGAAAAACATTACTGATCTGTCTATTTGTACAGAAAAGAATACCTAATATCCTCAGCACTGTAACTCTGCTTGATGGTTTATGCACAAAGAAAATGTATAATCCCAGTGGTTTCATAGCAACTCTCCATCAGCATCCTAAGATTAACTGAAGGTGTGTTGAGTTTTACCTTTAAGAGCGTCTGGATGAGTTGTTTAATTAATTATAATATCAAAGACTGCCAATTAAACACACTTGAAAAGAAATCTCAGTTCTGTAGAAGAAGTGACTAAGAAGCAGGTCCAGCCCTAACAAAGGGGGGTTTATTTCAGTGAGTTCCAAACCAAAACCAGCTATTTTTCCAGTAGAGTAATTATGCAAAATAAAATTGGATTCTATACAAAAATCTCAAACTTTTTTATTAACTCCACACAAGAAGTTCTTTGAAGCCTGTGTTAAAGTTGGAAAATATTGGAATCAGGCCCACACAATTCACACTCCATAATGGTTCATAATCAGAGATTTTTAAGCAAATTCCCTTCAATTAACATAACACTTCCTTTGGTGGTTGTTCCCTTGTGTCAGCCATTGCCAAACCCATTACCAGCATCCATATGGAAAAGGCTTTATTATTCAGTTGAGTTTTAGGCAAACTTTTTTTAAAAATTATTTTATGGTCCCAGTGAAATGATCATTTTTACCATTGTGATTTATCTTGTTCCCTTCCTTGGCCAAACCGACGACTACAAAGCATGGGGTAACTGCCTTCTGATGTGTAACACTCATGTGTCAGACTTCCAGTACCTTAAGGGGGCCTAAGAAAGAGCTGGAGAGGGTCTTTCAACAAGAGTATGTACTGATAGGAAAAGGCATAATGGTTTTAAACTGAAAGAGGATCTATTTAGGTTAGATATAAGAAGTAAGTTTTTTTATTATGAAGGTGCTAAAACACTGGAAGAGGTTGCCCACAGCAGTAGTAGATGGCCCATCCCTGGAAATAGGCAAGGACAGGTTGGATGGGGCTCTGAGCAACCTTTGATGCCCCTGCTNTGTGTCAGCCATTGCCAAACCCATTACCAGCATCCATATGGAAAAGGCTTTATTATTCAGTTGAGTTTTAGGCAAACTTTTTTTAAAAATTATTTTATGGTCCCAGTGAAATGATCATTTTTACCATTGTGATTTATCTTGTTCCCTTCCTTGGCCAAACCGACGACTACAAAGCATGGGGTAACTGCCTTCTGATGTGTAACACTCATGTGTCAGACTTCCAGTACCTTAAGGGGGCCTAAGAAAGAGCTGGAGAGGGTCTTTCAACAAGAGTATGTACTGATAGGAAAAGGCATAATGGTTTTAAACTGAAAGAGGATCTATTTAGGTTAGATATAAGAAGTAAGTTTTTTATTATGAAGGTGCTAAAACACTGGAAGAGGTTGCCCACAGCAGTAGTAGATGGCCCATCCCTGTAAATAGGCAAGGTCAGGTTGGATGGGGCTCTGAGCAACCTTTGATGCCCCTGCTTATTGCAGTTGAAAATGTCTCTGCTCATTGCAGGGGACTTGGACGAGACGAACTTTGAAGGTCCCTTCCAACTTAAACTATTCTATGATCCCTTCTGCTCCTCAAGAGCATTTTCCTTCCTTTTTCCAGTCAGGTTCTTCTCAAGATTGTCTAATCAAGAACAGAAGAATCCCAGCTGCTTTTCCTCAACCTGTGCTGAAGCCTTGTTTGTGATAAAGTATTGTGTAATCCCTCTCTTTTACGATGCTGGACCAGTGGAAGTGTGATTACTGTGGAAATCATTAGCAATCCTCACCGAGTAAAGGCCAAGTGATCACAGGAAAGTACAGCTAGGTTTTCATCAGGAATTACATTTAATCTTTAATGTACATGTTGTTCAGTCTACTACATCTACATACAAATAGTCACATGTTTTTGGCAATAAGAAGGGCTATTTCCAGGCTCTCCATTCACTGCAGAAGAAATTGTGAATAAAGTTTATAGCAAAATCCTACTGAACTGCCAAAAATCCAGAGTAGTTTGTTTTACAAACCTTTCCTAAGTGGTAAAAAGACCACTGTATTGCTTTCCCATGGACATAGCCACTTACTCAAATTATTCCACTCTGCTCAATCACAATGCATTTCCACAGCTGAGTACCAGGCCACTGAATGATTCATTTCTGTTCCTAGCTCACCACCCTGTTTTAACGCTCCTTTCTTGTTTCCCTGTTGTATAGGAGTGATAGACAAAAGTTAAAGTACGTGGCAAGGAGAGGAAGGAAGTGCCTGAAGCTGAAGTGAGCGTGTACTGAATGACATGGTGGGGAAGTCAACCAGCAAAACCTACTGAAATCAATGAGATTATTTCCACTCATTTCCTCAGGCACTGGGCAAATCCTGTGACAGCTGTCTAGGCCAGTCTGGCAGGAGATAGGCATCAAGGACTTTTAACAATTCCATTAAATGGTATCTTCAACTGCAATATGTTCTTCCCAAAATAAAACGTTTCAGCTCAAGTTTTCCACCTAACCAGGAGGTGATATCCAAAATACATTTCTACAGCTGTAACAACCTAGTGAGCAAGTCCATTACATATGATCAATGCAATTTTTCAGACACATTCAAATTGTTGAGGTCCCAAACTTATTTCAGACCATCTTTCTGTTAGCTTAAACTGGAAGTAAATATGGAAATAAAGAGCAGCAGTCTGTTGAACATAGACTTTATTTCAAAGTATATAAGTACTCTGGCATTTGGCATTACCTCAACATGGCTTTTGGGCAAGCAGCCACTCTGCAAACTTAAAGACATTCTGTGAATTTAAGCTATAATTTTGGAAAGAGCTTGCTGCTTATCCATTGAGAAAGTGAAATACTGATTTTTTCCAATGTGCTGTTCATTTACTGGAAACCTCTGCTCTCTCTCACAAAGCCAGAAATGCTCCGTATTCTTATTTCCCAAAAGCAGAATGGTACACTGAAAAGCAAAATAGGCAACATCTGCAATTCACAGATGGAAGAAAAGAGAACATTGCCTGTAGTGTCCAATACAAATATCTTCAATAAACACCCCACGAAGGGCTTAACTGGAGAATAACATGAGCATTCCAGCACAATACTTTGACTTTTGGTATTCCACGGTCCAAGTGAGAAGGACACCGCTTTATTGCAGTGCATCTCAGGTTTTCAGAGGACTGATCATAATAAAAAGCTAACACTTAGCCTGAAAAACCAGCCTCAGAGCTGTATTTTTCCAATAATTCAAGATTGTCCAAGGTTTGTGTTTAACAATCTGTGTTTGTAAATTGGTCCAAGCTGTTGAAAGACTTAGACTTTGTTTCCAGAACATTTTAAAACATGATTTTTTTCAATGCCTTCCATTATCGTAACTAAGCAATGAGTGACTTCTACTCCACTATGTTTTCCAGATAGCACAATACTGATGACAGTGCCATCATTTTCTCAACTTTCAAGAACTGGTTTCAAATCTAGGCAAGAAGGGTTTCATTCCTTTTCAGACAACTGATTTTTCAGTATTTCACATTATATCTTTTGATAGCCTTGTACTCCTATTATTGCAGTCATGTAACTGGTATAACTTGGCTTCAAAGAGGTTTAGAAACCCTAATTGCTTAATGAATTCCCATTAGACTTAGAAGTTCAGAAAACTTTGACCTGCATGAGTTCACTTGTCCCCAGAGTAGAGAGTCCCTTGCTTTTGGGCCTGTACAATTCAGTTGTTTTATCACAGGAAATAAAACCCATAATTTTTCTCTTTGACCATCAGGAAAGACGTACTAGCTAAAAATTGTAGCATAAGCTGGTTTTCCTTCTAGTCTGATGAGGTAATTTAATTTTTTGGTTTTGACATTGACAAAAATGAAGAATTTGCTGTTGCCATTGTTTTCTAACACACACTTAGACACACTTCTCCCACATTGCCAGCGGGAGTTATCTGAGTTAAAGCTTTAGTAAATTAACAAATAGTTTAAGTTAGTATTGCAGGCTTCCTCTATCTCTGCTGGAAGTAACTCACATGAACTCACATTCATCTTCTCATGTGAAACGGAGAGTTCTTATTTATGCCCCTTGACTGGAGAGGATGCTAAGGGAACAGTAACACCAGCTACCAGCTACCCAAAAACCTGTAGTTAGAAACTCTTCTATGACAACCATAGCATCTCATAATTCATAATCCTTATTTTTCAAGAAAAAAAAAATTGACCTTTTTTTCTTAAACAGAAACAAGGTTTGAAAAAAAATATAGATCATATTTAAATTTTGAAAATTAAGAAAATAATATACCATATCTTGTAAAATGGTAATTGAGTTCTAATATTTTTTAAAGTAATTTCTCAAAATATGCTCTCTCTTTCAATACTGTGCTTCAAAGGTCTTTTGGAAGAAGAATTGGGGTTGTTTTTTTAAACCAATCAAGCTCGCCAGAAGCATGTTTTCTCAAAAT
>VZTA01028485.1:0-26206 GCA_013398855.1 Mohoua ochrocephala
CTCACACCAATTGCCGGTGTACATTTGCTTGATGGTTTAGACCCAACTTTGCACCTTTCTAATCATTAATCAACAATCAGACAAACGATTTATTGCAGAATCCAGACAGCAGCCAATACAGACCTCTAATACATTATGGATTCTCTGTCAGCACAATTATTTATTGTTTGCAGGGTTCTCTTTGAAAATCCCAATGCTCTTCCACTTACTTATTTACTTGCTTACTTATATCGCTTTAGCTGGATTTAACAAGGCAATGAAGCTTCATTTATTAACATTTTTTACAAACCCTAAATGGTGAATTCATACAAAATATATTTATGATACTATTCTTGGTATTCACCACGACTTACCACAGTCTTTAGCAAATATGCTGTTAAATAAAACAGAATTAAATTTCACAAACAAGGTCAGAGTATTTCCTCAGGTAAACATCCAGTAATCATTTTATCATTATTAAACACTATAATAAAGGTTGACTGTCACTGAGAGATAAAGGAATATACATTTCTCTATACTTCTGGCATCCTGTGGGATTTTTCACAGTATCATGAAAGCAAGCAACAGGAAGGACCTCACAGTTCTGTGGTTAGGCTTTAGCACAAAAGCATCAGTGGACCTCCAGCTCTGCACAGTGTGCAACCATGCTCTGCTATCAAATTAATGTTAAAATATGTATGTCCTACCTTCTGATTTATACTATCTCTGACAAATAGTAAAAAGGACAGGCATGCCATAAAGTTTATGGATAGGGTGATGGCATGCACAATGATGTCTCATAAAGAATAAAGGAGGAAAAGTTATTTATTCTTGTGATTCAAGAACTAAAATACAGATAGACTGGCTGCGTGCACAGAATTTTTCATAAATATCCCACAGTGCACCCTGTTGTACAGCAGCCATACATTAATTAGAGCATTCAGCAGACACTGCAATGTGTTACACTCACCCAAGTGAATCTTCATTTTTCACATGCAGGGCCTCACTAATTAAAATCAGCTTTGCAATTAAATGTGGAAAATTGTGTTAAACTTTCAAGCATGGTTTAGAAAAAATGTATTTATTTTTAGGGTATTTTATTTTGATGCAAATGAATTCTCCATCAAAGTGAGACCAGTAAAAGGAAGGTATGAGGATTTCTCTTTTTTGTATTATAGATGCTCCTCTCGGTTGCAAGTTGCAATGCTCCACTATCTCTCTGCCAGTACCTGGCCCTGTTCCAATGCTTTTAGTGAGTGCTATCTGTCAAGGCATGAATAATACAGCCCCTAGGCTGTCGGCAGAATCCAAATGAGGCATACATCAGGAAGCAAGCACTCGACTTTAGCTCCAGAACATGCTCCTGTGAAGACAGGCAATTATTCACCCACGGCTGCAGCCATGGCAATCAAACTGGTGGGTGAAAAGGTATATGAAATGAAAAAATGTGAATAAGAAATATGGCACAACAAGGCACAGAAATTCAATAATTTTCTAATAACAGAGAGATACTTGAGCCTTTTAATTTCGGAGTTTGGGAGCCTGAATTATTTCACTTGCTCTGTTAGAAAATATAGACTAAAATACAGTATGTAATGTCAAGGCAATGAAATGGTACATGTTTGGTTTTTTCTAATCAAAACAGCAATGCTAAACTCTAAGGTATTTATAAATTCAAACTGTTATATGAAGTGACAAATCTCATGCTTAAAAATTAAAAGATGGTCAAAACAATTCTATCTGTATAATGAAATAAACCACAGACAGCCTAGTAAAGCAATAAACAACCAGTGATACGAAATTTGGTGGAAAATTAAAATGCAATGTATTCCATAAAGTTAGGGACACTTCATACATTACAGATATACATCATTTTATGATCCCTCTTTGTTTTTGAGACTAGCCTTTTTTTTGCAAGACATTGTATCAGTAATTAATGAAATCCTTTACAAATGAAATATGACCTGAAGAAAAGACATGAAAAATTCCCTGGTAAATTAAATGTTTACGTTGGTTTATTTCATCTGAATTCTTATTTTCAGCAATGAAACAGAAATTCACGATATAGTAAAAGCTATATCAGTATTTCCATTTTAAATAGGAAGGGTTTATCATTTGGCCTTAACATTCATACTTCCCTGAAATTTCATGCATATTTTTTCAGACCACAATTGTTTTGCTTTAATTTCTATACAATGGCTGTAACTGTTTTCAAATATACACTGATGTATGCTCTAAAAGAATCCTAAATGAATATACATAGTGCCATGCTACCACCTTAAGATTTTTTTTAGGTCTCTTATTTGTTAGAATGTGTTTCATTCTGAAACATGTGGTAATTGGCAAGTGATTAATCCATTACAGAATCTAATTGCTTTTTTTACTTGAGAAAAAAACCCCAAACTATTTTATTAAGAAGCTTTTAAATAAGACACTGAATGCAATCAGTATTTTTTAATGGAATCTAGTTAAGATTTTTGTGATTTGTCTACATTACCTACTTACATGGCAAATAACTGGCACCTATTTGGTATATGACATTGTTTTAAAAAGATGCTAAATGGAGAACAACAAAGTAAAGTGTAATATTTCTGAAACCATCATTCACACAGACTCAGTAAATAACACGGGCCAGTTTGCGCTCAGTTACTCTGGAGAAATTATGGGATTTGTACCTGCAGAACAGACCAGAAACTGGACTCACTTTTACATTTGTATACACAGAATGTGAATCCTGTTGTCTCTGAAGTTGATAAATGAAACTGGCAAAGTTCCTTCTAATTGCAGTGAAAGAACACTTGAACCTATGTTTTTCTTCAGACACTTAGTCAAAAGGCATACTGAAAACACAGTTCTGGGAACACCCTTCTGCTCTGGTTTGAGTCACTGCTACATACACAGATGGATTATTAACAGTTAAAAGTATGCAAGGATCTGGACCAAGCTTATTGTTCAAAAAAATTCACAGTACTGAAGGTGTAACAGCAGTGTTCATTGTTGTGCTGCTATGCACAATGGGCCTGAACAGGTAACCAAGGGAATAAAAAAACCTGCATCAGAGGCATGGCCCAGGGAGACGCTCTGGTTTTCACTCCTAAAATTTGAATTCTTCTCTTGTCTCCACTACTACCTGAACATGTTTATGGTTTTTTGGTTTTTTTTTTTTTTTTCCTATCTTGCATTTAGGTCTTTCACAACCTTTGTTTTCTTTTTATTTTTCAGGTCAGTTGGCCTCAGGTGCTTGGAAACATAAGCAACAGGTACTGAAGTTCTACCTGTGTAAACTCTGACATTGAGGCATTGTCTCCTGCCGTGTATCATGGACAGCACTAGAGGGTCCATGATAGCCTCAGGTTTCAGGTATTACTACAATACAAAAAAAAAAAAAAGGAAAAAACACGAGTCCACTCTAATCAAGGCAGGCAAACCATCCAGTTTTGGATACTTCCTCCTCAGTGCCCAAACTGGGATGTTAATCCTTCTGACCCTTTTATGCAGTCACTGGAGAGAGGTGCTTTCACCATGTTTATTTTACAGATCCCAGCATTCTGCCCAAAAGCTCCCTTTAGAGAGACTCGTCCATCTAAGCTGTCTATTAGCATGTCCAAACAACAAGCTGACATCAAGCACTGAACTTAAGACCCAAGAGGGAACTACCGACCAAGTCATGCAAGGTTTCGCTTCCCTTCCAACTAAGATTTGACACAAAGAAAAACATCAAAGAGATGGAATTGATACTACAAGCTCTTACCACCGTTACTCTACCTAGTACCAGTCTTGTGTTTTAATACACCTCAAAGGAAACATCAGGGGCATAGAAGGTCTGCTTGCTCCCTCAGTAAACCTACAATGCAGCTCTTTCATAATTAAAAATACAACTGAGGCAAAAAACCTATGATAAAACTCTCCTTTAACTTCTATCTACTATTTTATCAGCTGAACAACATTTCATCCCCTGAATCTATCTGAAAATGTGAAAGGATCTGTTTATTTCAGTTCAAGCTTAATGAACTACCTGAAGATGGTTTTCACTGTCACAAAGATAAAATTACAATTAAATAAAACCAGAAACACCTGGAATTCCAGAGACTTCAAGACATTTTAGAAGAAACATAATTCTGGAGAGCTCTGACTACATCTAGTGGAAGCAAATGCATTTGATTTCTAATAATGAGCTGGTCTGATATTGTGAATGAAAAGGTCTTAACCTCATTAAAATGCTCTGTAGGTCTAAACGGAATTGAGTTAGGCATCAGCTGAGATATGCAATTCCCTGAACACATAAAATTTTTAAGACAGTCTGATTTCCTTGGAAGAAATGTTTGAGGGTCTCTCCCACCCATATAGCGAAATAGAAAAAGAGAAAAATTCCTTCAAATTCTTTCAAAAAGGTAAATTTAATAGTTGTTGGTTGTGATATAAATAGTACTGCTCTTCCAGAAAATAGAAATTTTAGACAAATGTACATTGTAAACCTCAACAAAGAACTCGGTGTTTTTACATTAAATAGGACATATATTGGTTAAATATATTTTGATTAGTGGATTGGCAATCAGGGTGACAAGAAAACATAAAAGCCCAACAAATTCTTTAGTAGAAAAAAAAGGAATTTTTGATGTATTTCCAATTTTTATTCTTTGCGCATCTGCCCAAAATTTCATTTAATTAACAGCTCTGAGATTCAGTCTGTTCGTGTACTGACATACCAGAATCATGTCAAGAAAGCAAAATATGGAATTAACGTCTCAAAACTGCATGTAATCTTCCCAAACCTCACATTTATTGCTTCCCCTTTCCCCAAAAGGGTGATCTTACACAAACACAGACACTAACAAAAAGCTAGAGCAATTCAGAAGAAAAGTCATAATTTTTCAAGCTAAAGAGTTTCTTTCTGTATGTTTCAAGACTTTTGCTTTTGATATCTGCACAGAAATTCCATGAAGTGTAAAGAAATGTGTGTAGCTACAATCTTTTAACTAGAAAGGACATTATAATCACGTCACTTAATTGTTGACAGGTCATGAAATTTCTGAGGAAAATGAAGGATTTAGTGCCATTCTTTAATTACTCGTGAGGCTCGTATTTCCATGAAGAAAACAGACAAAAGAAAATCATGGTTTGAAATGAGAAGACACAAGTGAATTTAAAAATAATTATTTTGGATACATTTCCTAAATCAGTGTTCCAATCTAACCAAAGCCTTCAAATTGCCACAAAAATGTTACTGCTCTTATGAGTGAATAAAAGATTAAGAAAATAAATGTGAATAATTATTTTATGGTTTATGCAGTTTAAATGTAATTCAAAGTAATTTTAATATCACTGTTCTTGGTCTAATTTTGAAAATGTTTTCTGGACTTGTCCCTAAGCTTCATTCAGTGATAAGAGAAAAAAAAGCATATGAGTGGACTGAGCGGCAGTGTTCAGTATATTTTCCTATTTCCAATAAATGCCTTAACCCCAAATGTATAATTTCAATTTAATTCATAAACCCCATATGCCCATTACATGCAGTAATCAGATTTGGTGTGAAATATGTACTGTTATAAACACCACAAGTGCTTTATAACCTGAAAAATCAAGAATGAAAAAAATCTTTAGCATTTCAGGATAATTTAACACTGGTTTGAACACTTCCCTCTATTCAGAAAAGAGATGGCCCAAACATCAGCCATTTTATCTCCTACAATGGACTGCTGTATAAAATATGTCAAATGAAATGCACAGCAATGAGAGAAAAATACATGTATTCTAGAGCTGTTAAATTTTCAAAATATTGCACAAAAAATTCACGGACAAACGATTCAGGAAAGGAATGGTGTTTATGCAGATGTTCAACACTACCGAACATTGACCTTGCAGACACGGAAATGTAAAGACTGAGGTCTAAATTAATTCGAAGCACATGCAGTATGTGTAACATATGCTACCTTGTATACTATTAACAACAAACAGCTGGAATTTTTTTTTAAAGGAGATGCCTCCGCATTTCATAGTCTGGAAACAGAAGTAGAGGTATCTATAATACAGTATAACATTTGAACCCTGAAGTCTTATTATTGTTGGTTTGTGTTAAGCATTGACCTTTGAATCTAACCTGATCATTGAACTTAAAATGCTCAGAAAGCTCTTTTTCATTCAGTTATGAAACACATTAAATAACACGAACATGAGTGCCAACATGTAAGTGGGGCCAAATTTTAATTTGCAACACATAAGCAAGAGAACAGTCTGCAAAAATTGAGAGAAGACTGACAATGAGAGCAAGTCTCCTCAGCAAAATGTGAGTTAAATTTTGTGTGACATTCAGAAAGAAAAAATAAACCTGACTCTGAATGGCTTCTAGAATATCTAACTGCTAATTTTTATGATTGTTTGGTTTATCAAGGTCACGCCAGATAACTTGTTTACCAAATCTCTTCACTAAATTATGAAAAATTACAGATATTACCTTCTGTGTCTTGCATATTTGCCACTAACATGACCACTGCCATCACAGCCAGGCGTGGGACAGCTGCAAAAGAGAGAATTAATTATATAGGTGCTGGAGTGCTGCAGAAAGATTATGCTAAAAGCAAGCAGACAGTAGGTATTACAGAGATGGAGGGCAACCAAGACAGAAAGAGAAATCAAATAACTGAAGGGAAAAAAAAAAAAAGGGGATGCTTTTTATTAGCAAGTCTCGAGGGAATTAATTTCATCAGTGCAGCAGGGCATGAGCAAACCACCAATGAACTTGAAAGTGCATTATACCCATTAAAAGGCATGAATTTTCTAAATTGCTAATGGGGATACATTTTACACTCAGAGCACTAACCTGAACAGCTCTTGTATGGCTGGTTCCACGGGAACTGCAGAGAGATGGAAAACATATAAAAATTTATCATCTATTACAAGTACCCCTCTTCTACAGAAAATTACCAGAAAGGTTGTGTAAAAGCAAGGGTCAGAATGAATCGCGCAAAGAGATTCTGGAGGATGAAGGTCACCCTGAGCAGGGGCCTTGAGTGATTTACTGAAGCAAGAGACATACCTCGAACACCTTTGGAGCGTGTGCGATGGCGCTTCTCGTCTGCATCCACCTCCATCTGGGAATAGATTAGCAGGCAGTCAATGTTCTTATCCTGCATGCACAGACTATCAATGCACAGACTGATACAGTCTCTCACACGATTTATTGACACTATTTTAATTCCATTTTATCCTGTAAGGGAAAGTTCTCCTTACAGGGGATTTTTAGGATCTTCATGTTTACTTAAAAACAGAAAATGCAGTAATTTCTGCTTTACACAGCCAGTTTCTGTGCCCTGCTTTCATGGCAAAATGTGTGCAACTAAGTGCTGGTTCCTCTTTTCAGGGGGATATTTCTAACATAAAACCTTCCTGACTCCCATATATTCCAAAACAAAGATTCAATAGATTTCTATACAATTTAAAACTAAAGTCAAGGGGTCACACACCACAGGTCATTTTCTAACCAAACCCCTTCGAGTGGGAAAGAGAGGAAGGAATAATGACTGAAAAGGGGATGAAGATTCATCATTAGACTTTCAAATATTTCATGTTATTTAATATGGCATCCAATCTTTGCCAACATGTTTCATTGTTCAGTTGTGTTTTTCAAGTTTCAGGAATGTGCTCACTTGCGACATGACTAGATCTTTATCTTCATTTTAACAAACAGCTTGCCTGTCCAGTGTAGCTTTCTGTGCAGTAATAAATATACAGAAATCTTACATATTTACCAGACAGGGACAAGGCTGCAGATTAGATCTCGGAAAGTATCATAAACGCTGATCTATAGTAGTTCACATAGGGCCTCATCGTTTCTTCTAATTTTACAAGTACAATTGTCACCAGACTTTAAACGGTAAACGACATAGGCTAGCTAGAGTTCAGGATTTTGTTCAACAGAAGCAAATTGCACTGAACTATGCAGAGAGACTGTGTCAGGGAAAATATATGCAGTATCTGTATCACCAGCTCCTTTGGCTGTAGAAGAACAGGATGGCAAGATGGATCTACAGTGCTTCATACATAGTGATGATACCGTAAAGGTCAGGAAGCACAGAAATAGACCAGGGAGATCTAGTTCCCCCAGGGGAAAAAAAATCAATCACCCCCTTTATAGCAAGATTCTTGGATTGATATCTGGTAAGAATGTCATATATCTCATGCAAAAACATGGAAACGGGTCCAAGTGTCTTGCAGCTAACCCTTTAATCACCTAACTTTCTTCGGTCAGTACCTTAACACAAACAATATCGGAAGTAACTCGGAAGGAAGAAACCAAGAGGCATTTTTTACAGAGCTCCCTCAACACGTATCATCAGGAGGAAAGAATCACCTCAACAAAATGTGTGGCGACAGGGATTTGGTAAAAAGAAAGTGTCACTCTCACAAGACTGTGCTACTGATGTAGTTCTGTTTCTCGGCAGGCATTACCTGATTCCTGATGGTGTGCTTTATTCCACACTAAAGGGATGATTTAAAATAGACCAGTATTATGAAAGCTAATAGAGCACCAGCCTCTCTTAGGGGGCTTTAGGTCAGTCTTCTACATAACTTCAAGTGGGCTTCATTTTTAAATTAAGACACCTATATTTAGCTGTGTGCAGACACATTTGGAGCATCAGCTTCCATCTTCATCAACTAATCATGTTATCTGAGATCCCATAAGGTATTCCATCAAACCTTCAACTGCCAGTCCAGAGAAGTATGGCAGGGTACAGACAGATCCTTTGTTGTATCTGCCAGCCCTGTGTAGAAGTTTCCGGTATCCTCTGGCATCAGAAATGGCCCTAACTGCCTATGCTTAGGCAACTGAACTTACCCTTAGGTTAACGCAGCCACCAGAGCTTGAGGACCAAATCCTCTGATCAGCTACGTGATGTTATTTCAGGCTGGATAGAATCAGTCTCTAGGTACCTCTGTCTGCACTGTCTAGCTCTCCATCAACTATTGCATCAGACACTTGGCATGCCTGTAGATAACCTGCTATAGGCACCTAAACTGAATCTTAAACTTTAACCCACCCACAGTGTCTATCCTACACCTTGAGTTCACATCCTGGCTAGCTTCTTAGCTCCAATGACTTGAGAGGCATTTTAGAGAGCTTGAGAAGCTTTTAGAGCTGCAATATCAAAGCACATAACAGCATCTCTGGAATATAAAAATTACTTACTAGATGATGATACTCTTTTCCTTTTACTAATAAGAAAACAGTGCACTGTATTATTCTGCAACTCTTGAATGTGTAAGGACTTGACAGGAGACCAGAAGTGAAGTTACTTGATCTTCCGACTAGCATGCTTTTTAAAATGTTTGAAAAACATTATCTAGCCTCATTTATCACCACTGAAAAACCTGCTGAAAGAACTATTATGATCTTAACCTGGAAATGCTGCCCCAGTTGTTATGAGAGTCTGTGTAAATTTATAAGGGACAAACTATAAAACAGATTTGTCTGTCTTTCTAAACCAAAGTAAGTACTTCAAGAACACTGAGGGTAGTACACTTTTAACTACACTGACAATCATAGGAGAAATCACTAAGCTGGAAAAGCCCCTATAAAATCCACACAATCCAGATCCAGAAGCAGGTCAAAGAAATAAAAACACTGTAAAAGCTGCTAGCACACAATGCTATTTTTAAATTTTGTTGTGTATCCTACATAGTCTGCTGCTTCTCCAGAAAGGCACAAATTGATTTGCCATTGTCTGTGACCTAGATGCCCTCTCACACATGGCAATGTGAGTCTTGGATGCTCGAGGGCACATCAAAGCAGGATAGGGGCCTACATTTAATCAATGGAATTTTGCTTTGACATGATATTTACATGCTTACTCACAGATCTTTAGGACTTTGTCTGTCATGTCAAAACTTCAGCCTTAATTCCTCCATGTATTCCATGTTGGATGCTGGGAGCAAGCAACTTCCTGAAATTCTAGTGAGATATGCATTGGTTCTGCAAAAGTACAGCGACCTAGCAGCCCACCATAGCAGCCCTCAGTGGCACCCCTGGCACTTCCACGGCCAGGAACAGAATTCTGCTCCCGAGACCATCAGTCTCACACAAACATGGGATTCCTCATCACTTGCACGTGCAGAAAAAGGAAATGTGGACCTTGGTCTCACAAGGAGTTCACCTTAGTAGTACTACTTTATTCATGACCTCTAAATCACAGGTCTGCAGAGTACTTAGTCTCTCTTCCAGAAAAGAACTTGTGGACATGGAGGACAGGTTGGCTAGAGTTAGTCTTAGCCTGGCATCTAATAATACGTATCAAAGCAAAGAGAAAGGCATCAGGAGTAGGAAGAGAAGAAAAATTTAACCGTGCTTCAAAGAGAAGCTCTAGAAATGAAAATGGAAAGGTCTAAGCTGATTAGAGGGCAAAGTACCTCTCCTACGAGAAAAAGCTGAAAGAATTTGGTTTGCTAAGCCTGGCGAAGAGAAGGCTTCAGGGTGACCTAACCGTGGCCTTCCAGTACCCAAACAAAGCCAACAATAAAGATGAAGATGGACTTTTTACAAGAGCATGCAGTGACAGGCTAAAGGAGAATGGTTTCAGCCTCAGAGTAGGTTTAGATTAGGTATCACGAAGATATTCCACGAAGGTGGCAAGACACTGGAAGAGGCTGCCCAGAGAAGTTGTGGATGCCCATCCCCATCAGCGTTCAAGGCCAAGTTGGATGGAGCTCTGAGCAACCTGGTCTAGTGCAACCTTCTGTGCAAAGCCAGGGGGGTTGGAACTAGATGATCTTAAGGTCCCCTTCAACCTGGGCCATTCAGTGATTCTATGATTCTTAGTTCTGAGAAGGAAAAGATAAAAGAAGTCTAGGAAGAAATTAAATCCGTAAGTTAGAATTTAAAATAACCTAATTATTGGATATGCCTTTCTCAGGATAATGGCCAGAGAGAAGTAGATCTAGGAACTCTGTACCACCATTACATGCATTCATGTTACTGAAGATTTAGGGAAACAAGACCTGAATAGTTATAGTGCTCTAACAAATAAACCACAAGATGCTATACTAAATACAATTTTTCTGAGTACAACCAATAAAAATGTCTGTGTGGTCACCTGCGTGCAGGCAATAAGACTTGTTACATCTTACTGTACAGAATCTTATACCGGTAACTACTACACACACACACAAACACAGGGTGCTTTTAAATTGTCAGTATTTGAAAGCTGGAAATAATAATGAGACAAACTGAGAAGATGATCTTTTAACATAAAATGACTACAGTTAGGAGCAGCTGAAAGTATTTCATTAAATGTTAAAAATAAAAACGGTACATAGTCATAAGAGCAGAATTCATTAATAAAAGAGATTTGATTACTGTTATTTGAAAATGTAGTAATAGTAATCAACAAGAACATTTTTTAAAAAGGGCTATTTGTTACTATTTGTCATTTTAAAATCAAAGTCTCAGACAACATTTACCCCCCAAAATAAACATGGCCTAATAGGTCTTCAATACATTGCTGTTGTTAAGAAACAAGCCCGGAACACTTGGGGAATGAGGGAGAACTGAAAAAAATATTCTGAAAAAATTTTACTTGTAACTTTAAAAATTAACCTTTACTAATTCTTGAGAGGATGGTGTGTCTCACTAAGTTAATCTTCCTGAGGCTGACCCTTAGTAATGTCATACAAAAGCAATATGGGATACAAGATGATGACATAATTAGCACCAGTCAACACTTCATAATGGAAAATCTGTAATTAAAAACACTTGATACTGCTCTTTGAGGATACTTTAAAATTTTTCAGTAAAGGCAGCTATGTCAGGAAATCATATTCTTAGACACCTTTGAAACATTTTGCTTTCTCTTACTGAGCATTCAGACAACAAAATAAGTGCTTCATAAAATCAGCATAACAGTTAGCAAATATTTCTTCAGAAAAAAATAATTTTTATTAAAATACTTTTCCAGAAAAATTATTTTTTATAAAAATTATTTTTATACAAAATTAATTGCAAAAAATTTAAAATATATACTCAATAAGAGCCTTCCTAATATAACCCCACAGGTATACATTTCAGCCCTACAATATTCAGTATCTTCACCACTACTCTGGAAGATTATATGCTACTGAAATATGCAGATAATAGAGAAATTACGGAGTGATAAACTATGTTGGACACAGGCCAATTATACACACTGGCCTGTGTCATTTGGCAGATTTGATCCATCTGAAGAACACGCTGATTCCAAGCTCCTGCACGTATGAACAACACATGTGGGCCATGCTTGAGAGACAGAAGATCACGATCTGCAAGGCAGCAACAGTGAAGAGGATCTGGACAACCAGATGAGAACGAGCAACTTCTACGCTGCTGCAGCTGAAGGGCAAAATGTGATCCGTAGCTGCACAACCTTTAAGGCTTTATTAATTTTCCAGAAAACCACTGAATGATTCAGATACGGCCAGTAACTTCTAAAAACAGAGGGAAAGTTTTCAACAGGACCTTATCTCTTGGCTTGCTGGATACTCTGTTGGAGTCTTCGGGTTTTTAAAGTGTACAGATTTAAGGCTTTGAGTCTCACCATAGAGCAACCTGAGCTCCTCAAAGTTTCACAACCAGCACTGCTCTCCCTGTGTCTAGATACATTCACATATCTACCATATGGACTTTCTCAGGGCTGCCAGCTGTGAGTGATCAAGAGCTTTAGGCTCCTTTCCAGGACAAATTGCGATCTTTGCTCCCTTGCGGGGAAGCAGTTCACCATTTTCTTCCCTTGAGGGCAGGTAGTCCTGAAAAGGATCCATTGTGTTAAAATTCTCAGGGTATCTGAATTTCTAGCGAGAGGCATGATGACTGCAAGGTTCAATCCCAAGTTTCTAAATTTCCAGGTCAGCCAACACTTTCTTAGTGAATTATTAGGGTTTCTCTCTAACCATGATATAACAGAAGTCTAGAAAGCCACATAAGAGCTAAAGGCCTTAGATCTGCACTTCCAGAATCTTCTTCCCTAATTTTTTCCTTACTTGTATTTCTTCAAATCCAAAAATGAGATTCTCAAACACTACCAAAAGATGTCCAGTGTTTACTGAGGCAGAGCATTCACTGTCTACACTGTACAAAGTTCTGGGCTCCTCAGGACAAGATGGACATGGAGCGTGTCCAGAGGAGGGCAACAAAAATGACAAAGGGACTGGAGCATCTCTCTTATGCAGGAAGGCTGAGGGAGCCGGGCCTGTTCAGCCTCAAGAAGAGACAGCTGAGAGGGGACCTTGTGAATATCTGTCAGTACCTGAAGGGAGGGTGTCAGACAGTGTTTCCAGGCTCTGCTCGGTGGTGCCCAGCTATAGGACAAGGGGCAACAGGCAGAAACTGATGCACAGGAAGTTCCACCTGAACATGAGGAAGAACTTCTTTACTGTGTGGGTGACTGAGCACTGGAACAGATTGCTCAGAGAGGCTGTGGAGTCTCCCTCACTAAAGATACTCAAGAACCATCTACGCACAATCCTGTGCCGTGTGCTCTAGGATGACCCTGCTTGAGAAGGGAGGTTGGACCAGATGACCCAACTGTGGTCCCTTCCAACTTGACTCATTCTGTGATTCTGTGATTCTGCAGATGATCATCTGTGACCTCAAAAAATCTATGGTAAGTACTGTTAAATACTAGAATATGCATAATTGTTATTGTCAATCAAGAATGTTGCTTATAATTATTAGAATCTTGCTTTTCTCTAATCAGTAATATTAGACATACTCCTAATGTGACAAAAGTAAAATGTTCGGAGAAAAATATTATAATTTCCTGAAAATGTAATCAGTTCCGTATATTAAAAGATTCCAGTTTAAAATTTATCTCCATGTGACTCAAGTTATTCAGTAAAGGCAGATTTTCAGCCCCCATGATGCAAGATTCAAATTCCTGCAGGTAAGATTTCTTTACTATTTTTATAGCCAAAGTTTGCTCAGCATCTCTTTTTATAACATAAAGAAAATGTTATTTCTTCCATGTGAAAGTCAAACTGAAAGGATTCAAAGAATTTTTTTAATCTAGTATCTCAAGGAACGAAACAAAATGTGTCACATATATGTCACATGTATTTCCCACATTTAAAATACTCCTATATCCATAATCAAAGAAATGTGACCTGGAAAATGATGAATAGCTTATGTAAGCAGTGTATCCCATACCAAATAAGTACTTTGTGCAGTGTTCCTAAAAAAACTGCAAACTGACCTTCTCCTGCTCTCCTCAGAAAATAATAGGCACATCCAAATTCTAACATAACCTTTTTCCCAGCATATCTGTGTATTCCAAAAGAAATTAATTTTCTAGTAACGATATTTCTCAAGTATGACTCCTGGTAATCTGAATACATTTTCATAAAATGGATATGTTTTGTGAGACACTGTTTAACCCATCTGGTAAATGGGACATTTATCAATTATTTCGGTGGGCCCCAAATATCTCTGTTGTATAACACTATCTGCTTCAGCAGGACTTCCTCTCCCCCCTAAGCAGACCAAACTTGAATCAATAACAATACCCGAACCTTAATTTATGGTTTACTGATCATAGTTTTGTAAATTAATTGCATTCTAGGATAAAATGTGTGTACTTGTGGATGAAGGGAGAGTAGTTGATGGTATTTAGTTCAATTTTAACAAAGATTGTGACAGAGTATTCTTGTGTCTCATTATGACTGTATTTGCATAGTCAGTTCTTTAAAATCAGTTCTTAATATTTCAGTCCTCCTGATTAAATGTCATCTATCGCTGTTATTAACAGAGCAGAGTAAAATTCAAGATCTTGATTTTGAAAGAAATCTTTTTTTTCTTGAAAGAAAGTTTGTATGACTATCCGAAATACATTTAATGTACTTGTTTCTTATTTTAAGATCTACAAGACAAAAGAGACACAAAACTGCAGGATAGAAAGTTACTCTAACAAGCTACTGGAGTGTTTAATGAAAAGTTAGGCAGAAGGGAAAGCAAATTTCCTTTCCTTTCAGAACCTTTCCCCGACAAACCCAGGTGCCCTCAGATGGACATCTGAAATTTAGTTCAAATATTTCAGAGCACCCTTTTCAGGAAAAGGCAAACTTTATAAAAGAACTACTGTATTTGAATCTTCCCCTTAGGAAAACACCAGCATACAACCAGAGCAGAGTTCCAGGGGGAACTTGGCAAAGATAAAAGCTACAAGTTGAGGTTACATAATACAAAGCGAGCAAATAGGAACGTGGGCAAATTAATGACTAGAATATAAATTACTCCTTTGCCCTCTTCCACTTATGATGAACACACAAAGCTTTCATTAATATCAAGGAAAGTCCTTCTTGCAGAACAATAGGAGATTATATCCTCAGGATTTGTTCTGAAACTTTGAGTAAGAGTCATTCTCCTACTGTAATGCACAGAGGGAATCCAATCCTCCCATTTTCAGATGAACGGTGCAGGCTGCAGCCAAATCTGTAAACACAGGCCAGAATAAGCAGAATTCTGGTTAAACTCACAAGTTCATCATATATCACCATATTTTTGTGGGGAAATACATGTGGGATTCAATGAAGTAACCTGGAGGGAAGCAGGGAACCCTTTCAAGTATTTCTCATTGGCCTCAGATTAGAGTAGAAAAGACCTAAAGTGCACACAGGTCGTTTGAGCATCTTTCTCTTATTACCTCTTTATCTCAGATATGAGGAATGAGAGAGTAGTGTTGAAATTAGAAGTAAGAAAAAATAGCACTGGATCCATAGCACTGCTTCATTAGGAGCAAAGATATCCATTCATCCGTCGGGCTCCATAAAGATAATTTGTGCATAAGCTCAGCGAATAAGCTTTGGGACATGAACCACAATTTCCATTGGGAAGAAGACGTCCAGAATATGTCCACACAGCTGAGCAACTCTAATTGCACCATTTTTCAACCAGTCCTTGAGGGTGGCCCTGCACCCGGCCACTTGATCTGGGAAGGTTCAGGGTGGCGAGTGTCAGCACATGCTGTCAGGACCTTGCAACACTGAAGTCTCAGGAGCTTTATAGTTAGTCACGTCCATTTCTTCCCCCTATTTATAAGCATTTCTGACTGGAGAGGTATGTATTTTTCACAGGAGAAGAAAAAAAAAACCTGTTTTAAAGGTTTTAAAATTCCTGTTACAACCCATATTTTGGTTATACAGATAGGCTTCACATTTCCTTGCACTAGATGCAGACATTGAAAGGAAGCAGTCTCTGATTCGAAGGCCTTCTAATAAGAAATTAAATATAACAGAAGAAAATTAGGTCTACATATTTCTCCAGCACAGTCAGCAAAGCACTCAGAAGCAGCACAGATTCAAGCTGAATATAAAATGTATAGTAAGAATCAAAAAAAAAAAAAAATAGAGAGAAACAATTTGGACTTAAAAGAACTGTAATTTCCTTGTCATGAATAGAAGAAGCATATCCATGCTACTTTCAAGTTGAGAGATGAGAAACTTAAACCTTCAGGAACGTAAAAAAAAGAGATGTCTTGAAGATTATTTTTTGTATTGTTGGTGATTCTGAATGAAATTTGCACCGAATTCACTGAATTTATTCTAGAAATTCTGTTAGCATGGAGTTACATCCATAAAAATCAAGGCATTAAAGTATTTTTTATCCAATAATCTTAGCTGCACTTAGAATGATACAAAAGATGTGGCTTCTTGCTGCTCCTGTCTGGATGGGTGTGCGGTTGTGTGCACGATGTTTGCATTCACATGAGTTCTCTGACTGTCTCTACAGAATCTGTGTGAGCAGCCATGCATGTACGTATTTACGTATATGCAATGCAGTGCACGCATGTGCTTTGTGTACACGTGCTTGCTGTACATGAATCTTCAGCCTTGCTCCAGGTTGAACTCAGGGACAGGGATCAGCAGCAGCCTTGCTCCTCTTCAAGTTGTTGAATCCAGCATGATTCATTTTCCTCTAAAAATCCCGTTCCCAAACACAATGTGTTGAAAAATGACAGATATAAGGCATCAGAAAGATTATTTTTCTAATTCTAAATTTGAGCTGTGGCTATTGGTTATATTTTGTACAGAAACAAAGGCAGAAAAATAATTTAGCTAACGGCAGACCTAGATTTTTCATTATATTATGGAAGAAAACTGGTAAGAAGAGTGCTTTAAAAGAAAAAATCCATTAAAATGTTTAATTTTTAGAAATCAGGAAGCCAATAAGACTTACTGAAATACAAAGAGTTAAATTTCACAGACATGGGGCTCACAAGTAACACAAAATGTTCTAAACGTCCACTGTTAGGCTTAAGACCCACTAGCTTAGAGAAGGCACGCAAGGCGGGTGTTCAGTCTCTATAAAACAGTCTAGTTCCACCCTTGGCAAACACGTGTAACTTGTCCTTGCGCACGCTGTCTATGTGGAAGTCCTGAGGTATAATATGCTCCAAAAGTCAGGTTTACATTTAACTCCTAGGATTTAACATCAAAGACTAATTTCGTGGAAGCCTGTGTTCTGGGCAAGCACCAAATCCGATAAACACCTTTACTTAATATACATCTTAAAAGTATATACAATGGTGTTTTGGGCACATCAACCGAATGAAGGTTTCCATATTTCTATTCGTCAAACATTTTTGCATGTATTTTTATTTAAGCACTGTTTTATTCGCTGAAAGGTACCTACCAAGGAAGGGCTGCAAGAGTTTTTTCTGTCCCTCTCATTCAATGTATTAGCACGACACATCTTTTGTTGTGGTGACTCAGCCCTCTGAAGGGCTGTGAAGCCCTGATGCACATTGGGCTCTGCCCATTCAGTGGTGGGAGCAGTCCAAAGAAGAGAATAACAAGGACGATACTGGAGCATCCTCTCCCTGTTAAGTTAGGGTGATCTCCCTACGTCCCCCTGTTTGTTTAATCCAAGTCACATATGTATCCCCTTATGTTGAATATTTATCCCCTTGTTACATATGTATTATGTTCTGGAATCTTCAACCTTATTCAATGTCCCATTGGTTTATCCTTCCCTAATCCCTCCTCCCTCCTTTCCTGTTTGTTACCCTGGTTGTCCCTCAGATATTTGCTGTTTTCTTATTGGTTTTTGTGTTCCCTTTATAATCCTGGACCCTCATTGAGTTTTTGCTCTTTCTTGCCCCTGGACCCTCCGAAATAAAGCTGTCTCTGGAACCCAAGCAAGGAGCCCTTTCCTCCTCCTTTGCCTCCGGCGCCTCCCCAAATAACACTCTGCGAGCCCCCTTCCCCACTCGGGAAGGACAGCACAGCAAGAACAGCAGCCAGCTCCTGTCAGCAGTGGCCGACCCCTGTGGCCAGGGATGCTGCAGGACAGCCGCAGATTCCCTCGAAGAGGGGTGGCTCGAGGGGAGCCGACGTGGCAATCTTTGAATTATTATTAGAATCCTAGGAGAATAAAGAACAAGCCAAATATGGAGCCTGCACCAATACTGAGGAGCATGCAGTGTACTACCTACCACCATATGCAGAAATAACACCAGGCAACAAAAAGCCAAAGTACATTCACTGAAATGCAGGTCAAAGTGGTCATAACTTTAGAGTTTTAGCTTTATCTTTGAATGTCCTAATGACTGTAATCACGATCATGCTGTGTTTCAACCTCTTTGTTGCCTTGAATCACCCACATTCAGGTCAGGCCTAGAGGCCCTTTGATAGGGAACAACCTCCCAGAGCTGTGCCTGGCAAACTGCTTGGAAAAAAGCACACAGTTCTGCAGAAACATAAAGTCACTGACTTGTTCCCACAGTTCAGCCAGAAGCGGAGTTGTAACAGTTACAGCTCTTAAAAGCTGTAAACCAAAAGATCATTATGGAAAATGAGAGGGAAAAGGAAAAGCTTCAACTTTCCCACTTTGCTTGGCAAATTTCACTTCCAATTCTGCCACAGGCTCACCTTGCCCTCCCTCAACGAGGGAATAGGGTTTCTGAAGTAAAAACACAATGTTTGTTTGTGCATCTTCTGATTTTTTTTTTAAAACTGGGTTAGGTTTCACCCCCAAAAACTTACCTACATTATCTAAGTCTGTAATGAATTGAGGAGACTGTTGGTTTATCTTTGACTTATTCACACTTTAAACAAGGAAAGTAAAAAAATACATATTTTTCTGAATCCAAGGAGAAAATAGAACAAGCAATTTAAACATATTTAGCACTATCATGTATTGTTTCTGAGAAGCATACACAGATACGTATGATATAAAATGCTTTGTATAAGCCAGTCACCACATCCACAAATCGATATTAGTGAGTATAAGTATGCTGCAACATACACATATGCAATCTGTGCTCTTAAAAAACTAGGACACCAGATTTTAAAATCTCATTTCTAGTACACCAAACTCAAAAAATATACCACAACTAATACACAAGGTAAGGTTTGTTTGTCCAGTATTGCTTCCAGGGTAGAAAACAGTAGTATTTTCACTGGCACTGAATCAGACTGAGAATTACTGAAGACACCTATAAGCATTTTTGAACAAAACAGACCAAAGCACCACATGAAATAAGCATTATTAAAAAGATGGGACTCGTGTTTAAGGTTTTGATTAAACACAATTAAACATAAGCTAACTATAGTGGATATGTACCATGCAAAAGACAAGTATTTCAGATAAAGAAAAGGACACATTTATTGACTATATCTTCTTTTTAATTCCAAAAGAAAACCATGTAGGCCTTGCAGTTTAGTAAACTATCAATCTGCACACTGAAAACGGGATAGTTAAAAAAAAAAAATCTCTTAGTCTTAAAACTAGCTAATTGCTGCCACTATTAAGTGAACAGACTAGCATCCCTTCTTCACCATTTGCTACTCCGCAACAATGAAAGCTTATTTCTGTTTTTAGGTTTTGTCTAATCATAGCAATGGCAAGGGTACTATTTCAGAACTACATGGTATCAGAAGTGTTTGTTGCTATTAGTGTACAGGCCATTATGCTTTTCAAAGGGTATGTTATAAATAGTTTACAGCTATTAGAAATGCAACAATTAACTGATAAATTAATAAGACAGGCAAGCAAAATATCAATCATGGCCCTTCTAACATAATTAGCATAAATTACACAGGATCACAGATTATTGCATTTGTTGCATAAAACAAGAGCACCTACTTCAGTTGTTCAATAACTTGAATACTTTTAACACTAAAACTATACAACACAATACTTGAAACATTAAAAAGAGACCACAAGAATAATGAATATTCATTGGTAATTTTCTGCTTAAAATGTTTATAGCAATTTCTGGCGTAAAAGGAAAAAAAAAAAGAAGGAAAAAAAGGAAAGAAGAAACACAGCCCAAATGGACAGGGTTTTGTAGCGCAACGTGCAGTAAACCCCAGATATTTTCCTAGGACAGAGATGACAACGAGTGTAGTGATAACTATTGCACAGTGACCTAATGGCCCATACAAGGCCTGAAAAAGTGCTGCATTAAAGTAGGCCTGTTATTACCAGCACAATTAGCAATTTCAGTGATTGCATGAGTTTTAGAATGCAATTAAGCTGGCATAAAGAGTGCCCCTTTAACTCCTGGAATGAAAGGACAGCCAGGAAGTGATTTTATTTTAATTTATTAATATACATTTATTATGTTTTTCGATTGTCTTTCATTTCTTGCTGTCACTCTGACATCAGAGCACCTGTAAATTCTATTATTATAAATATGGATTTTTTTTTTTAAAGCAAATGGAAAGGCGCATTTATTCTTAACAAGGCACAAAAGAGATTTCCTGCTTCAGATTCTTATGCTGTCTGTAGCGGTTTCAAGATCTAGAAAGAATTGTTGTTAAATAATTCAAAGCGGTCAAACAAGACCAAATTGGTAGAACAATCCGTATTCTGCCCTCAGTTAAAACTTTGCCTTCTGATTTAAGTTAATGCAGTTACTCAAATAACAGTGAGATAGAATCTGATTAACTCTGTTCATGTTTGCATGCGATGAGGATAAAAAGAATGAAAACTAAGACTTTCAAAATTACATCTCTGCATCCTTAATGTCGTTTTGTGACATACTCTCCTATTATACCACCAGCCACGCAGGACCGATGGTGTAAAGATTTTATCTCCTTGATTCATGTTGTAAAGATGGGAAACTGCATCATTAGGTTTTGTTTTGACAACTAGGTGAAAGGACTGAAGTGAATTCTGCATAAAAAGAGGTCCCTTTCATCCTTGAGTAACAGAGATAAACCTAAGAAGATTTATGGAAGTACGTATGTGCATTATTTTACATACACTCTGAAAGAGTAGATCTGATGCAGGACAAAGACAGTGGTGTAAAGTGCAGGTGCTTCCTTGCTTCCTGGGCTTCTTTTCTTCCCAAATTTCATGTTAAATCCTTAACATGAAATGTAGGATCTGAGGCAGCGTTTCTGAGGAGACAATATACTTTTAATATAGTTATTATGCTGTCTGGGTGAGAGAATGTTTCTTGGCAAATGCAAAGAAAGCCATTTATGCAGAAAAAACATTCTGGCTCCCAAAGACATTGAAACAGGATGTCCAAAGTTCTGGCTGTTCTTACCACCTATGGGAAAGGAACAGTGCCAGCAACAGGATGGGAATCTGCCTTTATAAAATTTGCAACAGCAAAAAGGCTTAGTGTTTCTAATTTTTGTGATTTTATAAAGTTTTGACAATTTCTTGCATAAACCAATGGCTGCCACGTCTGCAGAAGACCTTTAGAATAAAAAAAAGGTCAAAATTGTTCAAAGATTTATCAAAATAATTGAACACCACATATTATAAAGGTATAATGCAAAACTCTTCCTCTGAGCTGTACATCCTAAAGAGTTGATACATGATGCAGGTATCACATACCAGTATCATATACACAGAGAACTAAAACTAAACTTGCACGCAAACTCAGATGCTGTAAATATATACATACAGATGAACAAATGAAAGAGTTAAAATATCCGAAAATATGTCTCTACCCAATAAAATGAAAAGATAGACCACTTCAATGCGCTGAAAGTCATGCATGCTTGCTCTGTATATTAGATCACGCTGGCCTATAATGAAATATAATATGCAGATCCTTGAGCTCATGTCATGTCCCACTGACGTAAAAACTGAAACATATTTATCTGTTTATACTGTAAGTCTTCCGGGCAGGGCATATGTTTGTACAGCATTTGGCAAAATAAAGTTCTGGATTGTGATTGCAGTCCATATGCACTATAACACTACAAGCAATACAAGTAATTACACGTGCATGTACATTCATGTTTTCAAAGCCCAGCAGGAATATTTAGCCTAACAACTCCCCAGCACCAATGAGTAAAGGTAAGGAATGTGTACTCCAGAAGTACATTACTCGAAAACATCCAACTGCTTTCACGCAAACAGAGAAGAAAGCCGCAAAAAAGCAAAACTGTAGATGGAGATTGAGTAAATACAAACATTAGAGCTTGAGCACACTCAGCTCTGGGGTCCCTAAAACAAGTACACGGATCAGTTGGAGGAAATCCAGAGAAGGGCCATGAAGATGATCAGAGGGCTGGAGAGCCCCTCCTATGAAGACAGGCTGAGAGAGCTGGGCTTGTTCAGCCCGGAGAAAAGGCAGCTCCAGGAAGACTCTAAAGCACCTTCTGGTGCCTAAAGGGGCTACAAGAGACTTGGAGAGGGACTTCTTACAAGGGCACGTAGTGACAGGACAAGAGGGAATAGCTTAAAACTGAAAGAGGGTAAATTTAGATTGGTTATTAGGATGAAATTCCTCACTATGAGGGTAGTGAGGCACTGGAAGAGGTTGCCCACAGAAGTTGTGGCTGCCCCATCCCTGGGAGTGTTCAAGGCCAGATTGGATGGGGCTTTAAGCAACCTGGTCTAGCGAAAGATGTCCCTGCTCATAGCAGGGGGGCTTAGAACTAAAGGATCTTCAAGGTCTCTTCCAACCAAAGCCATTCCACGATTCTATGATATTAGAATTACCTGAAGACATATAAGAACAAGAAGACTATGGACAAAATGAATTGCAAAAGACACAGTAAGACAAATATGTTTCCCAAAACTGAAGGGAAAAAAATTGGTGATTAGCAGAAACAAAGGCAGGAATTGCATCTTCATAGCAAGTCATGGAATTATGTACATTTCTTTTTTCTTATTAATTGCGCATTCTCAAAAGAATGGAAACTGCAGATCAGAAAAACATCACAAATTTTTGACAGCCACTAGATTCAGAATTTATCCTAGAGGTGAAATCAGAGCCCTAGAGTAACACTGGACTTCTGCGTGTGTTTAAAACTTATCTTGTGTTACACCTATCACTTTACGTTTTTACAAGCTACAAATTCAGTTCTCAGATCAGAGAGCGGTTACATGAGAATGATAGAAGCCTAGGATAAATAAACACAATAAATGGGGAATCCAGCAGCAAGAGAGGCCACTAAGAGCATCAGACTGTTTTTGATGAATATTTTTGGTGATTCCCATTTCAAGAGATCTGTTAGTCTGCTACAAGCTTTCCTCATATATATGGCGTGCAGAGAGCCATACAGTTCCCTGCTTTGTCTTGCTTACAAATAAAGTTGTATGACAGCAATTCTAGAAACCGAGATGCAGGTGAGCCATTGTAGTTATATCTTCACTCCGCATTAGATCTTACCCAGAACATTCTCCCTTTTGCTCACTTTTTCATTTCTTATTCTGCTATGAGCATAATGAAACACGGCTGGAAATGACCAACATTCATAAAGATCAAGTTGAGGACAATTCCAATACTGCATCCAATGGGGACTTGAAAATTAAAAGCCCTCTCCATTGAGGTCAAATGAAATCCCACTGACTTATGAGGCCAGGATTTTGTCCCCGGAGTCTAAGCCAGAGTTTCCAAGTACTACCTGGGGCATGCCAGTATCTCTATGTAGGTTACCAGATATTCTCTGAAATTTTAGGCAATTATAAATGCTTCATTCAAGCACCATGGTGCATCTGGGCATCTCACTGCGTGAGATATAATAATATTTGAGAAGCTAACAAAGATCGTGAGATGCTCACAAAGAGAATTCCAAAGCTATAAAAAGGATTGAAATGTACTAGCAAATATCTCTAGAACCTTACAAGAATTTCCACCACCAGCACTGCCACTCCCAAACCTTCAAAAGCATGTTTCAGCTTCCTCCAATGAATGGACTGGCTTTAGCACTACAAGATTTTAAATACCTAAGTTTCTATTCCTCTGTTTTGCTTTCTGGCTATCGGCACTTTATGTTAAAGTACTCAACCTTCTCTTTGCAACCAATACAGCTATAAAGATTATTGTTTTACTGGAAAATTACATCTTTGTGCAACTGATGCTACAAATGGTGTCCTTCAGAAAATCATTTAATATTATTAACTACCATTTTTCTGAGAGGTTTTTTTCATGCTTAAGACACAGATGAAGTCTTCCTATAAAATCTCCATTCCCCTCTTCCAAAGTTCTCCAAAGCTGATCTAAAATAGTATGTTTATGGAATTAGCTAACTACCTACAGTAGGCAGTCACAAATCTTAAACTTCATCTAAGGCCTAGAACCTTGTGGTTGCTATTGCTGAGGTGGCTCCTAGAGCTGAAAACCAGGCAGTAGGAAATTAAAGGTACAGGAATTTAGATGTAGACTAAGATCTTTGTATTTAATCCATATTTTCGTAAGTTTTGTTCACACTTATTTGAAATCACTGAGGACATCTATAGATCGTTTTTATAACAGCAGTTTTAGAGACTACTATCTCTGTTGTTCTTTCGTCTTCCTTGATTTCATGCATCACACCCTGTTGTGAATTGGAGCATAACCAATCTGAAGGGGGAACTGTCTTTTAATCACAGTTGGTATCTCCAAATTAAATTTTCACATTCAGTCATAGTATTCCAGTTTCTGTGCCTCTGTGGCTGAAAAAAATAGCAGCATACCATAGTACAGATGATTTCAAAATGCAGTCAGATATTCCTGCTGTAACATAAAGGGAAGGAGTAAAAACTGGCAGTATGAGTTGCAGAAAGCCAAAGAACCAGTACCATCATATGTTACCCAGTGGTTTTAGTGAGATTTGAAAAGTAACACAGAGAAAGTAATACTCAAGATGGTTGTCCTGATCAAGTCTATTTTTTGATCTGTGACTTCATGTTCATTTATTTTCTAAATTCTTTTTCATCTTCCATTTTGTTACCTCTTCCGGTTGTCTCTGTACTCACTCACAGAATTTGCTGTGAGCCAGCTGCTCAGGAGCAAAATGAAGTGGTTAAATTTCTGACTTTTTGTGAAGGAGGTATACATATTTTAGGTTATTTCACTAATAAGTGTATTTAGTCATATTCATATAACTTTCACTGTCAATCTAAGATTCCACTACTGTGCTTCAAGTTTGTATTAGTTTTTGATTAAGAAAAGTCTTCAAAGCGACAGCCACTAGAATTACTGTATGGACAAGTTATATGCTTCTTACGGACTTTAATACCTCTGTTTCTTAATGTGTTTTTGTCTGAGACGTGTGTGCATGTGGGTCTGTTTATGTATGTGTATCAACGTATGCACATATACATACACACTTAATTATGCACTTAGGTGCATGTGTGCCCATTCTTTTAGTACTCTATTCGTATATTATTCTAAGACATTCTATTAGTATTGAAAAACATGTATGTAAGAACATGTTTATAACACATTCTTTCATTAGGAAAATAAAATCAAGTTTGAATAAGAAAGAAATCTAAAACCTAAACCCTTTAGAATACAGGTTTTAGACTGGAAACCCAGCCAGACCTACAACTACACTGGCGCTCACAGGCACAAGCTGCGCATACTGTAATACAGCAATAGCTTCTGTGCTTTATTCCTCCAGGTTTTCAGGTTTCCATGGAAATGAGTGGGAATCCCAACACAAGGGAAAAATAACTAGGCTATCCAACTCACACCATGGTGCTGGATGTCTGAACAGCTGATACACGAGGCAGTCATCACGAGAACAAAAATACACAGAATACAATACTACACATAACACTGGAGCCAAAAAAAAAAAAACCAGCCATGACTGCACCTCAAAAGAACACATGTAAACTACTGCTGTAGTAGATACATAAAGCTCTGCAAGAATCAGGTTTTACACAGTTTTGAAGCTGCCCAGGATATGAATACAGGTACCGTATAATGTTCTGAAACTAATTAATTGAGCAAGTCACAGCTATTTAAAGCAGAGCCTAATTTTCCTACTATTGACTTCGCTACACAGATGGTGAATCAAAAAAAAAAAAAAA